>BRZM01000004.1:5730531-6068031 GCA_033238685.1 Lates japonicus | reverse complement strand
ATAGATCCCCAATAAAAAAGGCTCACTGCTTTATTAAAGTACAGAAGTTAAGGAAAAAAAAGCCTTTCTCATCATGGCTACATGATTTAAAACAGACATTTTCAATGAAATCTGAAGACAGCAGTTAGCCTTTGAAGTCTTTATTAGAAGCAACTGGGATAGTGTGAAAACATAATTGGATAAAACACAACAATGGTAGTGATTACCAGTTAGAAAATGAAAAACCTTTTTTTTTTTAAAATAAATTAGTACAGTATAAAGAAAACAGATTTACAAAACTGTAAAATTTGTTCCACTCATCATTGCCAGAAAAAAAATTAAGTGAAAGAACAATATTAAAGGAAAAGTTCAGCATTTTAGAAAATGCGCTTATTTGCTTTCTTTGCGAAAATGAATATAATTTCCATGTTTGCATGGTAAATATAAGTCTTGGTTAGCTTAGCTTAGCATAAAGACGGTCCGTTATATAGGGAGTGAACATGAGAGTGTTTTCCGACACAGTCTTGTTTATCATTCTCTGTATTGGTCTCACAAATCCATTAAATCCATTATCGCTTGGGATCTAATGTAGAGGTTCAGTGGCTTGATCAAAAAAGACAAAAAAACAAGGTACTGTTGGCTGCTGTGGTACTTGAGCCTGTGACATTTTTATTACAGGACAGCCTCTGCTTCCACCCAGACATCTACAGCAGCTGTGTTTTTAACTGTTCCCATGTTGTCCTCCTCTGATTCGGATGTGAGGTAGACCATGTCCAGCAGTGATTCACTTCATCTATCACGGAAGCAGCACTTGAACTCAGTTCATTCTCCCCCTGTTTAGAGAGGAGGCTCCCAAGGCAACTTTGTGTGTTTGCCTGTGTTCATGTGCATTATGTGTGTGTGTGTGTGTGTTCTTCTTGAGAGGAAGTGAATAAAGAATAGAGCAGCAATGTGAATTGCGTTTCCTGCTGTTGGCACGGTAACCCTGGGAGCATTCCACCCGCCACTCAATCCAGGGAAAGGGTTATCGCCATGGAGATGGCATTTGGCAGGCCTGGTCTAAAGTGAGTGTGTGTATAATCACAAAGATAGGGAGGGAGCAAGGGGGGTGTAGCTTTTCTCATGTGATATCAGGTTGAAGTTTAAACTTTATTTGTCCCAGTGGGTATTTGGTTTCACTGCAAGTATTAAAAATAACATTACATAAAAATATAAGGCTGACATGCATAACAACATGCCCTTGCCAATGCAGTAATGATATGGTAATCTTTTTATTTAAAAATTGTTTTGTAAACTTTTATACTGAGTGCACAAACAAACAAAAATCTGTGTGAATTAGTGAATAATTTTAACATTTAACTTGTTCAAAGGGTCAAAAAGTTTTCAGAGTATTTATAGATCACATGACAAATTTAAATATATCTAATGACTCTGCATCATAGAAAGTATGTAAATCAAACAATAAATGATAGTAACAGGCGTTTGAGCAGTCCATTTAAATGCCTTATCATAACTAAGTTAACAGCAAAATCTACTAAACTGCATTTTAAAGCATCTTTCCTCACCTTATACATGCATGCCTGTGTGTGTGTTGTCACATGTCCATTCCATATGTGTGTGAAGTCTGCCCGGTGCCTGAAGCAGAAATAAACATGAAATCGGTGGCTATATTTACACAGATAATTTTACGCAAGGCAGACAGCCAATTTCACTGAGCAGGTGTGTGTGTGTGTTTAGGAAGTTGTTATGTTCACACTATTCAACTTCTCTAAAAGACTGGAAGAAGCAGTTCCTGTCAACTGAATTCATCGAGGGGCACATGCACGCATGCACGGGCACACTCACGCGTGCGCACAAACACACATAAACTCATGCAAATGATATGCCATGGCAATACAGACACATGTATCAGTGCTTGTGTGCTAATTAAACCCGTTAGGAGGGCATGTATGCAAGTCCGCTGTGTATTTAACAGTTGGATGAAGGCAGCAGCAGTTGTTAGACAGCTGACCCTCTGCCTGAGTCCCTCTGGTCTTCCCATCATGCATTTATTTGATCAATGTCGCGGAGCTTGCTGACTCACCTGTTCCTGTAGCGTTGGGGTTGGATTAGGTCTGTGCAGTGGGCGGAGGAAAGCACTTGCAGACATAACACTCAGCACACACATACACACACCTGTTGCTCCCCCTTAAATTTCCATCAGCACTTCTCCCCTCCCTACCACATTCCCATAACCTTGTCTTTCTGTCTTTTCTCTGCTTAACCCAGCATTTTAGAGGAATATATGTGTGCCATAGGTCCAAGCAAAGGTCCAACTGGTCAATTTTTTATGTTCACGTATAACTGAACAGTTTGAATACTGATGAAAATAAGCATTTGTGTTTCTCAACTGATCACTGAAAAATACAAGCTTGATTTATACTATACAATGTAAGAAGTAATGTATTATCTTTATATCTTTTATGTGACCATTAGTTTTATTGATTTTAATTAGGAACTTTAACTAAAACTGTAGTATTTTAATATTTTGGCCAACCAGGATCAGTTGAACAAGTGGTAAACACAAAATTGGTAGACTATTATTAGCAGACAGTTACATATTTACAACAATAGCATTCATTTAGTGGCTACCAAATGAATATAAGTACAATGTTCACTCCTATTTTATCCCTACTTTGGTCTCCATTGCTTGAGAAACATATCTGGCTTTATAGCTGCTAAGTGCTCCACTTTGTTCATCAGATAGTCAGTAAGTTAGTGTCCCATTGAATGCTGGGCAAGTGGCATGGTTTATGACAGCTTCTTTTTTTTTTTTTTTCTGAACAGCTGCTTAGCTGGAAGTAGGGTTGAAGAAAGCGCTAAGTGTGATCCAAAATCATAAAGTTGTGGGCCAGAGAAACCAAAACAATGGTTGTTATGCATCTGGGTGGCCTCAGAGCTGACCAACACATCACTGCTTACATTATATGTATCTCCCAGTGGGAACAGCTTGTCCCACTGGTTGTTTTCATGTAGACTGCAGCCACTGTCCCACATTAAAGGAGCTGGCTCCCACTTGTTTCTGGGAATTCACCATCCTCACAGTTTCACAACTTGGCAAATAAGCTGTTTTTTATGAAGGTGTTTGCCCAGCATAATTGGTGAGTGTTTGAAACGGTGCAGTGAAGTTTAGCCTGAGAAGGAGGGGCCAGGTTTTACCAAGCGGACCAAGCGCAGGACTTTCTGAGAGGGCAGGGTTACACCGACTGTCAGTCAGGCAGGAAAAGAGCACACAGCTGCCCGATGGCATCTGTTCTGGCTCCCACACACACACACACACACACACACACGCTCACACACACTTACATGCACACACGTACCTCTTTATATAGAGATCTATGATATCACAAGTGAATCGCTCCAGTTGATGAGGTGGTGCAGAGGAAGTGGTGGGAACTAACTTTCAGAGATCTGACTGAGAGCAGCAGAGATGAAGGGAGAGAGGAAGCGAGAGAAAAAGAGAGGGAGGGGTGGGGGAGTCAACATGACATGAGAGGCTGATGAGAAGGCAGTTGTGCACTCCCCAGATCGTGCTCATTTGTTGATAGACACGAGATACTGATTGTATAATGTTTCCCTCTGCAGCATGGAGGTTAAGAAGTGGCCAGAAAGAAGACAATGTGTGTGTGTGTGTGAGATTGTGTGTTATGTGTGTGTATGTGTGGGATCGGTATGTGACCTTGGCTTCAGTACAGAGTCCAGTTGTTCCAGAGTATTCAGTAGGGCGTACAGGGAGCTGAGAGGAGTTACCCTAAAACCCAAGGTGACTCACTTATTTTTCTGGAAAGTTACACATCTTCAACTTTTCTACACATCCAATGTGAGAAATCTCTGTTATTTATCTGTCGCACGCCACTGGTGCAAACAGTGATGAAATACATACTGAAACATGGGTCAGCAAAAGCAAGGTCTCACACTGGATAGACAAGCTGGGGTATAAACATAGTTGGAGTAAATGACAAGAAAACATTTAAGATGTAGGAAAAAACTGCACCAGCATGAAAGTAATATATTATGTTGCTGTTGCAGGAAAATCTCATAATTTTCTCATAATCTTTAAGTTCTTAGATGACTTCATGACAGCTGGAACTGCAAAATCTTTTCCTTAGTTCCTGAAAAGTGGTGTATTTCTACTTAAATATATCCCCCTGTTGTATTATGAACTACCTTACTCATGGAGCCTAGCTTAGCACTAGATGGCACCAGACTCTCCATCTGTGCTGCTCTGAAACACAACCGCAGTGGAATCTGTGTTTTACTGCACCAACAGATTCTGAGAAATTGACGGTTTCCTTTTCTTTGACAGTCCGTGGCAAGCATTGATGTACACGGTTCAGTACGTGTAAACCGTTATATGGCAGACATTTGGTGTAGTGTCTTAGTCTTGGAGGGATTTTGACTGGACAGGTTTAAAATAGGTCTTGCCTGTCTATCCTGAGGGATCCCCCTCTCTCAGTACACTGTCAGGCTTCAGATTGGTGTTGCTTGGCACTGAGAAGGTCCTGGCCTGATATAGCATAGCTGGGAGAAATGGCAGACTATGGGCTTCCTGGCAAATGGAGGATGTTGTACTGGCAAATCATACTCTAAGCTATGTATACTCACTGTTAATTCGCTATTACCATTATTTGCAAAGGTATAAACATGTTGACATTTTTCCTCTCAAGCATGCTTTATGTGTAAGAATTTAGCCACAACACTTGTCAGAAACATCAGGAGATAAACCTAAATTCTTAGGATGGTTTTAGAGTCATTTGGCAGGTGCCAGTCACGAGTATAGGCTAAAATGATTAGGCGATTTGTTGATTAGCCAAGCAAAATTACCAGCAGTTTTGGTAATAAAATTCCTTGTCCCTGGTTTCCAGCTTCTTAAATATAAGGGTTTGCTTTTCTTTGTTTATATCATTGCAAATTGAATATCTTTGGGTATTGGTCGGCAGAGTTGAGTTGTTTGACAGAAAAATGATCTGCAACTAATTTGAAAATCAATTCTAGTCCCCTAACACTAATTTTAACTTCTCAAATGTCAGGATTTGCAACTTTTCTTGCTCACATGTAATAGTAAACTGAATCTTTTGGGCTTTGGGACTGCTACTGGGATAAAATAAGCAATTTGAAGACATTACCTCAAGCTACAAGAGATTGCAATGGGAATTTTTCACTTTTTTCTCACATTTTGATTATTGACTCAATTATGAAAATAATTGTCAGGTTACACTGTACTGATAATAATCAGTTGTTGTAGCCCTATTGGTGGTTGTGATGAGCATTTTTAATGATTTTCTGAGATTTTATAGACTAATAGCTTAAAAAAAAATATATATATATATATATATATATATATATATAATGGTATAATTATGGTAATTGTCAGCTACAGCCTTAATCAAGAGTCACTTTCCTACACTCATGCATTTTAGAAATGTTAATCTTCCAACAACAGGGAATGCTACTTTCAGTCAGTGAGCTTGTCCAGTGGAATTACTGTATGTCAACAGATATAACAACAGGTGCTTTGCTCACTGATTTATCACTCCATCCCAAATTACCTCTGATAATATTTCGGCTTACACGTTCTCCCCACTTGCACTGAAGCACCGACCCAAGCTTCCTATCCGTTGTAAAATGACTTCAGTCAGAGTCACTCTTGAGTTGTAACTTCCCATTAGCTGACATTTGTCAAAGGCAGGGACTGAAGAGGGCTCAGATCATGCAAAACACTACATGCAGATATGCAACATGGCTGAACACCCCCCACCCCCCACCTCCACTCACCCTCCGCCCCCACCCTAATGCTCAGGACAGCCGGTTTGCTGCGTATGTGTTGCCAGACCCCGGCATGGCTCATGTTTCTCAGTGCAGTTTGTCAGAGCCCAGCTTGGAGCAGCAGGCACCAGTGAGACTACACCAGATACATACATCCAGAGCTGACAGGGGAACACCAGAGGGTTTCTAACCTCAGATAGAAGCCGCTCTCTGGGGCTGCAATTTGCAATAAAACAGCCCGCTACCATGGTCTTGCCTTCCGGCCTTCACAGTGGCACGGGGGTCTTAAGGAACATCTCATATACACTGCTGGATTACTGCTGTACAGGGCACAACTTTGGGAGCCTGTGCATTCAAGTGGAATCTGGAAGGGAGAGATTTTGTGAGTGTGTATGATTGCCAAAGGACGTTTTGTGTGAAGTCACACACATGCTGGATATTCCTTTACTCTCCTGAGGTGTTTGCCCATTTTTTTTCAGTTACTGGATATCTGAGCTGTTAGTTGGACTTCTTTACTTCAGGCCGCTTGATTTCCTTTCACTGGTTTGTTTGGTTGCTGGACAAGCCGGTCCATCTCTAATCGCTGTGTCAATAGCCGCACCGGTGGCTGTGTCTGGTGGGGGGTTGCGAGTCTCGGCCCCCACCATGATGATCAAGGAGACGTCGTTACGCCGGGACCCCGACCTGAGGGGGGAGCTGGCCTTTCTGGCCAGGGGGTGTGACTTTGTCCTCCCCTCACGCTTCAAGAAGAGACTCAAGTCCTTCCAGCAGCAACAGGTCAGTCGGTGCAACAGGCAGGAAGGACAGAGTGCAAGTTTGGACTCAGTATGCAAAAGTTAAGACATTTACAAAGTACACTCACTATACTATTTGTTAAGATAATTGTCTCTTTGTTTTTCTTTTTTACGCATTTAAGCATTCACAGATCTTCACACATTAAACACACGTATACAGTAGATGCACCTTGTCGTTCTCATACACACAGAGTGACATACCAGGGACGACAAACTATTCTGAGGCAGATACCAGCAGAGTATTAATAGGGCAGGAGGTGCAGGAATAGAGTGATAGAATGAATGCTGTGAAGGAGAGCGGGAGGGGGGGAGGACCGCTACAGCTGTCCTTCTCAATACACACAGTATGGAGGCCCTCAAGAAGACACACACCGACCACAGCGGGCAGCAGGGAGTGTGTGCTTGAACGCACTGACGAGTTTTGATTTAAATAGTGTTAATTACGTGCTTGTGCCTGAAATCTGTAACTTTTCACGTCTATCAACATCCTCTGTGACATGCCACTCTTACTTGCTAGTAGCATGCTAGCATGTCGTCTCACCTTGTTGTTGCTGATGGCATAAATTGTTGTCTTGAGGACTACAGTATTTGAAGTTCTTGACAATCTGTGTCAAATTATACAAATTTCACACGCATGCATTACTGCATACTACCCAGAATGCTATTTTTTATACAGTGTTGTCCAATTTGGTTACTTGTGTGGCCCTTATTTATATTCTTTGATGATTCGTGCACATAATACATCTAAAAGAGCTTGATCATGTCACAGTAAATACAGTATTACTGTTCCCGTGTGTGTTGGTTTTTTTTCTGCCCTACTATTTAGTTCAGGTGCCACAGATTAGGAGAGATTACATTAAGACTGACATAGTCTTGAATGCTACAGTGCCACCTGAAGCTTTTCTTGCCGACAGTTTAGATTGGTCTTGAGTGCTGAATTGCTTTGTCTGACTGACTTAGTCAGATTTTAATACAAGTTTCTAGCTGTTTGTACGTATGTTTATGACTCACTGGGAGTTTCCAGCACATCCCTTACATCAGTATTTTATCCTCATAAAGTGAAGTTGAGTCTTGTCTGCAGCTGTGGGGAAAATTACCTCTGAAAGTAAGGAAAGTTTTAACCTATAGTTTCTTACCATAAAAAACTCATATGAAGTTAGGAAAAGAAAGTGAGTAATACATGAGTAATAGGTCAGAATAATGTGGTAAATGTGCTTGCAAAAAAAGAGCGTAGCTCTGATTTGGAACAATAAGCCACATCAAGCATACCTAGATTGTGGTGTGTCTGTCATTAGCATGTTGTCTGCATAAGATGTTGCAGGAATCATATTTTCTACCTTTCTTTTAAGATTTGGCTTACAAACCATATGAAAGAAAATTTTAATTAACGCAGTCTTATTTTAAAATTCTAATGAGTTATGGTTTAAAAGAAGCAAAACTCTGAGGTGTAACATTACCACCACAAATTGGTAGTCACCCTGCTCATCCATTCCCACACACAATCTCTCGCCTCTCTCTTTTTAGGTCCAGTCCAAACCAGAAAAGAAACCAGGCACACCTCCACCAGCCCCTGCCCTTGCCCCACCCGCACCCTCCCCGGCCCCACACTCGCCCAGCCCTCCCCCAGCTCCGGTGATAGTCACCCCTCCTCCCCCTGCCATCAACATTCCCAGGTTCTACTACCCTCGTGGGCTTCCTGCCCTGGGCCCTGGTGCCAACCACGACGCAGCCATCACTGCCATCGAGACAGCCTTCACTGAGTTTGAGGAGGAGAAGGCCGACATATATGAAATGGGCAAGATTGCAAAGGTCAGCTGTTTAACAACAGACATTATAATGATTATTGTTCTGGGAATGCTAATAACATTAACATTGAACATGGTTTTAGATTTAATAAAATTGTCAACATTTACTTCCAGTACATGACGTCACAGTATGTGAGATTAACATAAGTCCATTCATGTTTAATCTTGAAGCTGTCACGCTGCTTTATTCCATAAACATTTTCTAGAAACATTTCCCTTTCTCCGGGAAATCAATAAACACACAGCAGGCTGGTGGATACAATGCTGTTTTTATGCTGCCGCTCCATTCTAAGCAGTATGTTCACCACTTCTAGGAAACACACACTGTGCTGAAGCACAGTACACAATTTCTCTTCAGGGTAAGGTAATGGTAGTGTTACTTGTGTCTCTGTACAGGCATGTGGGTGTCCACTTTACTGGAAGGCCCCCATGTTCTACGCAGCAGGTGGCGAGAGGACGGGCTTTGTCTCCGTTCACTCCTTCATTGCAACCTGGAGGAAGTAAGACAAACATCATGTTCATCTGACTCTGAGTTCATTATTGCTTCATCTGACATCAGGTTATGATATGAGCCCTCTCCTCTCCTCTCCTGCAGGTTGTTGCACAGTTGCCACGACGATGCATCAAGGTTTATTTACCTGCTAGCCAAACCTGGCTGTAACTACCTAGAGCAGGAGGACTTCATTCCTCTACTGCAGGTAAACGCCTTATCAACACTGATCAATCAGATACATTGCACAATACCTATTCTGTCTTCTACAGATTTCTCCTCAAACTTGTCTAAATGATGCTATGCTTCCTGGTCCTTCCTGTTTGTGCTTGTCTGAGTAGGACATAGTGGATACACACACCGGGCTCACATTTCTGAAGGATGCACCTGAATTCCATTCCCGGTACATCACAACGGTAAATGGCACGAAAAATGATATCAACTGTCCTCTTTGTGTTTTATTATAATAGTGTATTTTAATTTAATCACTAGCATTTAGTATCAAGCTATTAGTACTCTCTTAAGTGGGCTATAAAGGAGCCACAGCTTCTTATCTATTATCCAAGTATAATTAAGTGTTACACATTACACATTAATGTTGTCCAGAGTAGTCAGACTGGTTGTACTGAAAGTCACACACAGTGGAGACAAAGTATTAATTTTATCTCATTTTATGACAACAAAAGGATGAATATACATATTGAAAAAGTACCAAAAACTATATAAAATGATGTAGATTTTATTACAAAATAAAATGGAAGTCAGGATTACGTTAACAGTTTATGATGGAATGTCTTAAAAATGTGACACTGCGGCAATGGTGGAAAGCAACTAAGTACATTGACTTCTGTATACTATATACTGTGTACTATCCTTACAGCTCATATTGTATCTTTTACACCACCACATATATTTGACAGCTTTAGTTGCTAGTTTCTTTACAAATTACAGATTTTACATATAATTGATGATGAAGATTAAATTGGCCAACATATAAAACATATAAAGCAGTTTAAATAAAAGCCACCTTACCTGGTTACAAAGATAAAATGCTACCTACATGTCATCAACAATGTAGCTGATTAATAATTAGTTTTTAATACGTACTTTTACTTTTGATACAAACACATTTTGTATCTGTATTTTTTAATTAATTACATTTTGAATGGACATTTACTAGTGGTGGCATATTTTTAATTATTGTATTGTTTCTTTATTAATTAAAAGTAAAGTTTAGTAAAAATGTGTGTATCCTGTGTGTGGACCGGGACAGCTGCATCATGTACTACAGAAGTTGAGGGTTTGCTGATACAGAAGAGGCTGTGCTCTGGTGCGTCAGTGTGCAGTGATGTCACGGAAACATTGATGCCCCCTACAGTCCGCTGCAGTGGAGGCCCCAGTCCCTTCACATGTCCATATTAAGACACTTCCTTCCGATTAGGCCAGCTGACCCGCTACTGTATGAGACATTAGTAGCCCTGGTCCATGTACCAGGAAATGGGTGCAAATCCGCTCTTTACTAAGCCTAAGTGTTGTGTTTCAGGGACAGGGACCTCTTGTTTCCATTGTATGCTAAAGACCTGCCCCACTAAGATTATGAATGAGGACAAAAATATCAGTTGTGGATGCATTGTTGGTAGGTCTCTCTCATGGAAAGATGAGGGATACATTTAACAAATCTGCATGACGGAGCTTGAATGGATCCCGTGTGAGATTTATGCCATTTTCATTAGACAGCATGCACAGCCCAGCCAGTCTGACAGCTTCAGTTTCAGACCTTGCCTTCTGCCTCCCTTTCCCATTAGCTAAAACCAACCAAAACACTGACATCTCTCAAATGAACTCTTTCATCGTCATAATTGAATTTCATTTAATGTCCTACTGTAAAATAAATGTACTCATGCCAATTAACACCATTTTGCTACTTATGTAGGTGATCCAACGGATATATTATGTGGTGAACCGTTCATGGACGGGTCGTATCACCATGATGGAGCTGCGCAAGAGCAACTTCCTGCAGACCCTAGCCCTGCTCGAAGAGGAGGACGACATCAACCAGATCACCGACTACTTCTCGTACGAGCACTTCTACGTCATCTACTGCAAGTTTTGGGAGCTGGACACCGACCACGACCTCTACATTGACCCCAAAGACCTGGCGAGATACAACGACCACGGTAAGTACAACCTGAGCCAACTGCCATGCGTTTATACCTGATGCATGTGAACTAATGTAAAGTATATCAAGAAAGAAATCGGGCTCTGAGGGATAGAAGTACTAAATCAGAATCAAATACATAAAATTCAAGGTGATGACAAGATGTTCTAAAACTTGAACTGAATTTGTTGATTTAATATGGGTTGGAATGCTAGTAAAGACCCAGACCCAGAATCAGAAGCAGACAAACTTTGGATTTGGCGCATTCATTTTCATTTCATTTTCCAATTGTTGGGCCTCCACTAGCTGGTGCAAAAAACAACGGCTGTTTGTCCTCGACTCAGCACTTTCATGCTGTCTGATGTGAAATCCATTACACTGTTAACTACATTATGTGACCACTCAGCCAAAATGTAATTCACTAACTTAGTACTTACGCAAGTAAGTGAATTGTATGCGTAATGGTTTATAACAGTATCCATTTGCTTATTTTTCTCATTCTCTCCTCTGACAGCATCCTCAAACAGAATCATTGAGAGATTGTTTTCAGGGGCCGTCACTCGGTAAGTGAAAACACACGCATAAACAAACACAGAGGAGCAGATTACTTCACCATAATGGCAGTATTGAATGTGAATGTCTCTGCTTTTCTCGTTTCCAGGGGTAATGCGGTACAGAGAGAAGGCAGGATGAGCTACGCCGAGTTCGTCTGGTTCCTCATATCTGAGGAGGACAAGAAAAATCCCACCAGGTAACAGCCACTTGGTTCTGTGGCCAGATGGTCACTGTGTGTGTCCAATAAATATCTGAAATCCAAGTTGGATGTCATCTCTCGCCATTTTCAGTCGCACTTAGTTCATGAGAGTTTGTGTCTGTGTGAACTATGTAATTTCTCTCTTTAGTATTGAGTACTGGTTCCGGTGTATGGACGTTGATGGTGACGGCATCCTGTCCATGTTTGAGTTGGAGTATTTCTACGAGGAACAGTGTGAGAGGATGGAGAGGATGGGTATTGAACCTCTGCCTTTCCAAGATTTACTCTGCCAGATGCTTGACCTGGTCAAACCCGAGAGCCCAGGTTAGTGCCCTTTTATATCACGTATAATCATCTTTTATTTCTCTTCATTGGAAAGCTGCTCCCTACCATATTCCTTTTTACACCTGCTATCTGAACTTCATGCCATGTGTTTGTGTATATGCTGTTCTGTCCAGGTAAGATAACCCTGGGTGATCTGAAGCGCTGCCGGATGGCCCACATATTCTTTGACACCTTCTTCAACCTGGAGAAGTACCTGGACCATGAACAGAGAGACCCATTTGCTGTGCAAAAGGTGTGTATCTGCATCTTGTGTGTGTGTGTAATATTCACCAACACTGGCAAGTAGAAGAGGAATAGTTGCAAAACAGAAATTGAATCTGTATAAAACAACAGTTTGAAATATGCCCCACAACTGATGAAAAGTGTTTACTTGTAGTCTATTGAGATGATGGGGAGGATGATAGAGATATGATAATAAAAATACTATGACTGACTGACTTTATACACTGCAAGTTGATTTTAAAAACTGATACCACTTTTCAGCACTGTGATTCTGGACGCCAGTGGTCCTGAATAAATAAAGTGTCAGTATTGAAATGTAAAAATTTTGGCCGTTTACTCAACACAAAATTCCTTCATTAGCATTAGAACAATGGGTTACTGGTTTTCGTTACCCTGAAGTATAAGAATCTCCTCCTCACTTCTAGATGTTAGGCATTTTGATAAATGTAATAGATTTGCCCATTCATTGTGTTTTGTCAGGAATTGGAAACTTCTCGTTCTTTTGTGTGCTTTTGTCAATACCTTATGTTTGTGGTGTGCCTGTGATGTTGCAGGATATTGACAGTGAAGGTCCAGAGCCATCTGACTGGGATAAATATGCCTCAGAAGAGTATGAGATACTGGTGGCAGAAGAGACTGCAAACGAGCAGCTGCATGAGTGGGACACACACACACACACACACACACACACACACACACACTCAAACATGTGTATGTGCTCCTCCTACTATGGAAATGTAATCAGTCTTCTTAATAGGCTGAGTTAGTTTGATTGGTGAGAAAATAAAAGAATAAGGTGTGTGTGGCGGCCTTCAGGTTTCTATTATGTGCTTTTTCCAGGTCATTTGATGGCGACTATGAATCTGAGGGCTTAAGTCCCTGGAGGTGGGAATAAAATGGAAAAAGGAAATTGGTCATATCAGATCTGTCAGCATAAAACTCCTTCCTGGAATTCCTGGGCCTTTCATCCTGACAGATGGGAACAAGAAGTGATAGGAATCCCTTAGGGTGGGTGCATCACAAAATAATACATGGATGTAATGACAGAAGGAGAAAAGGATTCTGGCATCTGTCTTATGATGAATCTAGATCTCCTCAGAGACGGACTCAAAGTAGGTTTGTGTGTGTGACTGAAACCAGTACTGTTCACCAATGTCTGGTGCAAAAATGCATCTGTATTCATACAGAAAATAATGTCACTGCTCCAACTTGTGTCACTCCATCCGAAGAATAAAGCCAATGATGGGAGGCGTGCTCAATAAGCTCTAAAGGGAATCAAGAAAAAAAAAAAACTTCACTGTAAATAAAGTAACTACCATTGTAGATTCTCTACTGACAATCCTGCCTGAGGCAATCCTGCACTTATTGATTTATTTAACATGCTAAAGGCAGACAGACGAATGAACTGTCAGTTACAAATAGACTCTTAAGTTGGAGAAACAGGGAGATGGAAATAGATAATGATAGTGATGGCATTTCCATTCCAAAGCCCTGATCGCAACAGTCAGCTGCTCAGTTATGTCACATGCAGACAGGCCTGCCATCAGAAACCTGCTGCCTGTGCAGCTTGTCACTGTGTTTCTTGTAGAGTTGTCAACCTCCCTAGTCACTGAGAGGAATCATATAACAGTTCGGATGGTTCGTAACAGCACCTCTCTAACTGGCCAGTCTGTACTACTGCACATCCATCACTGTCGTGCACGGTGCGCCAATGGCAGCCAGCAACCTTTCCACGAGGAGTTCAGTTCACTGCAGCTGAGCTCCTGCTCTATTCTTCAAGGCGGCATTATCAGCTCACCTCTGAACTCCCCTTTGCAATCATTTCTAAACCCTGGAAAAACTACGGCCATGGACTGTAATGTTCAGCCAGTGAGTTAATGCTCGGCGGGTCACAGTCGAGATATGCACATAAAATGATGCATGTTGACAGACATATCAAACTCTCTGGTAGAGTGCCACACATTTCCACCACCATTTGTAATAATATATGCACATAAGAACTGTGAGTTGTTTCTATCAGTCTCATGCATCTATCCAGCAGCATCCACTGTATGTTTCTCATCCTTGTTGATTGTGTACAGTATCTGATGAATTGATTTGTTTCTTGTCATTTATGCCAAGCAATATTTCCTGTAGAAGTCATTGTTATATACCATTTATTTCTGAAACTTTCTAATGTCCATTTCTCTGCCTTTTGTACCAAACACACCGCTAAGATGCCTCTTAAAGGATCAGTACATCAAATGATGTGTAACGCGGTTTCTCCACCGTTCTAGTAAGTCAGAACCTTTTTTTGTTATGTTGTCCCAAAGTTTTAGAAATCTGAGGCAGTTCAGCCTCAGTCCTATCACAATGGAATTGAATGAAATTTTGTTTGTGGCTCCTACAACATAGAATATTACATTAGCGTTTAACAGCAACCTCTCTGATACAGTGTCCCTGTTACTCAAAATAAACCACAGAACACACTGTGAACATTTTCCAGTGGAGCTACTTTCTATTGAGGAAATAGTCCTGACATTGAGGTTTGTAGAGAGTAACAGGAGACTGTGTCTGAGCAAAGTGTGATGCTGATGATTTTTTTTTTCATGCTTTGAGTGCTGCAGATGAAATTCCATTCACTCCCATTGTACTGAGACTGTGGCAGAAATCGCAGACATAGATGGGCAAATACAATAAAAACAATTTACATAGAGAGATTACATTATGAGTGAGATTTTGTCGGTCAGTTTGTGTGAACTGACCCTTTACCCCCATTATTTACTGTGCTGCACTCATAGGGACAGGTGCATGTGTGTACACTGCCCTTACCGTAATAGCTAGGAGCGTGTGTTTGCTTATAAATCACTGATAGAGGAGTGTGTTTTAGGAGCATGTGATATGTAGCTCACGGTTTCGGGCTGTTTATATGTTGTAGCTGTTGCCATGGGGATGGTGTTCTGTGTGTGTGTGTGCCTGTGCGTGCACCTGCTCTTTAGTGCGAGATGGGACAGCTCTTGTCCTCAATGGCTTCAAATTTACTGGCTTATACCTCCATTATTGACATGAAATGTACACAGACACACTTATGCACACACCACACTAAAGTTGCTATTGAAAGGGAGAGAGCTAGTGGATGCAATAAGGCCTTAAGGACCTTGAGTTTCCCTCTTATGCTCTTCAGCCATTGTAAATGTGCCTGACTGTGTATTAAACTGTATTATTATTACAATAACAGTAATAATAAGCCATTATAGATATAACGGCTCAGATTTTTGATGTATTTTGATGGTTTGTATTGCTGTGCCACTGTGTGGCTCGGGACAGGGGGGTAAATTATGTTAGATGTGTGTATGTTTGTGTGTTAGATGCACAGTGGATTTCAGAAGGGGGGGGGGGATCCTCTGGAGGACTGATCTGAAGCTCCAACCACCTGACAATCATAAAATTATGAAATACACATCACATGGAAACCTCTGAGACTGATGTTTCACTGCTGTGGTCACACACACATACTCATGCATGCACACTCACACACTCTCAAGGAGACTTTTTCACCCAGACAGTATTTAAAACTGTTAAAGGCAATGTGACGTCTCCGGTTGATAACTTTCTGGCTCTATGCAAAGTGTCCTGGTGCTCACACATGCAGCATCGGGTGAGGAGAGAAGCCATGTGGGACTTCTACTTTGAAATTATATCTCTACCGTGAGAGGTAGAGAAAAGACTTTTATTTTGATGTACTTCCTCTGTGCAGAGGAGACTCCAGGCTGAGATGTGATCCTGATGTTGTATTGGCATGGTTTTCTTTCTTTCTGTCCTTCACTCTTTCTTTTTTCTTTCTTTCTTTCTTTCTTTTTTCTTCCTTTCTTTCTTTCTTTCTTTCTTTCTTTCTTTCTTTTTTCTTTCTTTCTTTTCTTTTGTTTGTCCTGCTCCCTGTCATTTGTTGCTTTTGTCTGAAGTTTAAAAGTTTAAATAAAGATACTAAGAATACTCATTCTTCAAGAATCTTCATGGCTTGTACATTTCTGCACCCTCCTCCTGTGCACTCAGACACACACATCTCTCACACACATATGCACGTCACCATTCCCTCCTTGTGTACACACACTGTGTACTGTAAGTGTGTTTGTCTGCACCGGTGCGTAGTTAGGTGTACTTTATTGATTTATTGTCTGTCTGGGGACCTGACCTCTTTTTACCTGGCAGCTGCTTTTGTGACATTTTCATTTTTTGTACATTTTTACATGTACATGTAATAAAAATATTTGTTGTTTTTTCTTTTACCAGCATTTAGCAAAAATTTAGACTCAAATTACCTTTTATCTGCTGTTTCTTAAAAACCTTCTTAAAGGTTTTTGGGCTTGTTTCTCTTCAAATGCAGGAAATGATTTGATACTAGTTCACTGAGGGTTCTCAGACCCACATGGCTTGGACTCTGACTGGCACACATGACGTAAGCAGCTCTATACTGAATCACTGGGACTGACGTCACTGTTGTCATGACAAACATGGGCCAAAACAGGAAGTCTCTGGTGAGTGTGGCACATTGTTGATTGTTCTTTTGGCAGACAGCATATTCAGGAGATTCCCAAGCTAACCACAGTCAATGATCAGTCGATGATCAGCCATTGGATTTTACCTTGTTTCATAGATACCGTGCATAGATGTTGCAACACCTGTCAGCAAATGTGCTACGATATGTACTTTCTCTCATTTCTGAATACCTATGCCTTCTCCATCCAGCTTACACTGACATCAGTGCTAAGGTTTGCCCTTACAGTGTTGGTGTTGCCTGGGTCTCTATACTACTACTCCTACCTCAGAGCAGTTGCCATGGGATACTTCCCTAGTGCTTTCTACTAGTAACCTTACTGGGCAGGCAGTGGTCTGTGTCCTGCCAGAACTGAGTGGCACCATCTGGAATTACTAACCTTTTCACTCGCACCATCGTCTTCATCCTCTCCCTTTTTTTCCCCCTCACTGTCCTCACCACACAGCTGCCAAAGACAGGGCATGGCGAACCCAGAGCTCTAGAATACAGCTGGAGTTCCCACACTTCTACCAGAGATTGACTCATCCTCCTACATAACATTCATTTGTTTATGTTGCAGTTTAAAAAAAACAAACTCTTTTCTTATGGATATATTTCATGGCAAACTGATGGGGATGGTAGGGCAGGAGTTTCTGTTGGGGTTTATTATCCTGAATGCAATGATTGTCCTAAGAATGGTGTAATAGTTGGCATGCCACCATGTTGTGATTTGTACATGAGCAATTTGCCTCCCATTGAAGGTCAGAGTTGACTAGTCATTGTTTTGAAATGGCACTCTGCTTGTTTTTCACAAAATGTCAGGGACAAAGCATTTAGCCAACCAGATCCCTGTCCCACCTCCTTGAGTCACTGATATTCCACTGCCATGATTGCCAACACCCACCACCCCATGGTGGTGTGACCCGGCCAGCGTGATGTCAAACGATGTGATGTCATGGCGACTGGAAGGTGTTCTGTAAGTAGGAACACATGACATGATCTGCAGCGTTGGAGCAAACACAGATCTCCCCTCAACACGGGGGCTTTAGATAAAGCTGACTGGAAACTCCCCTGAAAATAGTGGGGAAACAACTGGAACCAATTCATCTTATCAAACAAAGAGAAACAGCGACAGGGAGATGTGCTTGGGCACAGAAGGATCTTGAATTAGGTGGAGTGTCTTACTTGTTCCAGACATACCAGTGATACCAGAAACATGAGCTTTGGATAAAGCTGCCTGTAAAAGTCCTGAAAAGCAAGAGGAAGCAACTGGAAGCAATTCATCTTATCAAAGAGAGACAGAAAGATGTTCTTGGGCACAGGGGGATTTTGAATCAGGTGTCCTGCTTGTTCCAGACATACCAGAAATACCAGATGTGTGCCAAATAAAATGCCAAATATTAGTACCAAATATTTTAAGTCACTATGTGCAGACTTTTTAGCCATGCTAGAGGTTTGGCTCTAGGGATGGCAATGTTGGCCAGATGGTCAGTCAGTTCACCACTTTGGTCCAGACTGAAATAACTACTGGATGGATTGCCAGAGGGTGAACTCTACTGACTTTGCTTCTATTGCTACCATGAGGTTCACATTTTGCGTTTGGAGTGAAATATCTCAACAACTATTAGATGGATTGTCATGGAATTTAATACAGATACCCAAGGTCTCCAGATAATGAATCCCATGACATTGGGTGACCTTTGCTTTAGCACCAGTGCCACATCAAAGATTTTACATATTTAGCAAAATATCTTTGCATCTACTTGATGGATTGGCACAAAATGTGGCACAGACATTCATTGTTCCCAGAGGGTAAATTCCAGTGACTTAGGTGGTCCTCTGACTGTTTCTCCAGCAGCAACATGAAGTAAACATTTTTTTGTTTAGAGTGAAATGTCTCCACAAGTATTGAATGAATTAGTATGAACTTTGGTACAGATATTCATGTTCCCTTGAATTGGGAGACCTCCCGTAGTCCCATCGCTTTTCATTTAGCACCATCATCGGGTCAAAATCTCATTTTATCCAAAGCAAAACAGCTAAACATGAAAAGCTCTACCTTCTAAACATCAGCATGTTAGCATTGTCATTGTGAGCATGTTAGCATTCTAACGTTAGCATCCAACCGGCATCACTGCGCACGTGCAGCCTCACAGAGCTGCTAGCCTCCTAGTCTTGTTACGTGATTACATTATCTTTCAAATTATTCTGATGATGCACATTGAAATGAAAAAAACACACAAAACTAGTGCATTTGGTACATTCCTCAGCGTCCACAGATCTGCATGTGGCCTACCACTGCGATTTTTTCCTTCAGGGTACCACTGGAGGATGCCAAAGTCAGAAAATTTCTACTCACATGAAGCTTTAATTAAATACACAGTAATACAACACACTGTAGATATAGTAATAGCATGAACAGTATTTAGGGGTGTAGTCCCTGTTCATTAAAGCATTAAAATTTGGGATTATAAATTTCAGTAGATAATACCTCAAAAATTCCAGTTTTGTTGCCAAAGCTGCCAAGAGACACCAAAAGCGAGGCTGAAAAGGAAAAAGGCAAAAAAGAGTCCCACTTAGAGAAATGTTTTTATTCTAACATTGCAGTTTGTCTTATCACAGTGTACTATGTTATTTTCAACTTATTGCCCATTTAAATAGGTAACGTGTGTAATGTAATGTGATAAAATGTAGTAGGCAGATTGTAACATTTATAACATATAATTGTATTTTTTTATTGTAATAGGAGGTGATGGGACTACAGTGATATAATCACAACAGCTTATCACATCCCAAATCACATCCAGCTTCTTTTCCTGTCTTTTCTCCAGACGCATGTCCACACACATATAAGCCCCTATCTATTCCAATGAGATGCACAGCATGCACAGAGCATGTACATACAAATACGCACACACACCACAGAAATAGGTGAAGTGTTTGATGGTCTAACCAGCTGCCTTTGCAGAACCCAAAGAAAAAAGAGGAAAGCAGGGTGGGGAGGGGGTAGAGAGAGGTTGACAAACAGACAAAGACAGGGAGAGAGAGAGTGAAAGAAAAGAGAGGCATGTCTGCTCTTGTCGGTGTGCAGAGAGCTTTGGATTGACTCCTTTGAACTCACGATGAGCCAAATTCCATCCTCACGTCAATGGGAGGAAGTACCTCACATGCACACACACACACACACACACACACATGCACGCACCATCATGTTCCATCTATTTCTTCTCTGATGCCAGACGGCCGTTATCATCTGTTACCTGATGTCTCAGAGGAACAGTTCATTCCATTTTCCAGTGAACAAATGCGCACACACACTTATGTAGACACAACATACACATATAACTACATACATAAACGCACACACGCATGTAAGAGTGGAGCAAGGGCATAATTAACATTTAGAAACCCACACTTTTCCCACTTTCTCCCCTTTGCCTTCTCTCTGCTATAAGAATATATAGCGCATTCTATCATATGGCTGGACATATTCCACTCACTTCAAAGAGCTTTGGTGAACTGAGTGTGCATGATTACAGGGAGGGCTTGCTTTAAAGAGCCTCAGAGAGAGAAAAAAAAGTCTTGAGGGAGAGACAGGGAGAAATAAGGGGAAGAGAGAGAGAAAGCAGCTGGGTTGGTGGTAAACATCTGGTGGTTGTGGAGGCCTGGCCCTGACATACAGGGGAAATAGCTGCATCGCTGTTCCAAGATCTGCTCCTTTCCAGTCTTTCCTCATCCACTCTCCTCTGCAGACCTAATCTAATGCAACTGGCTGTCTACAAAAGTCCAATATGTCACTCAAGGTTGCCCCACTTTGGCTTTGTTAAGAGATCAATCTAACTCTATAGGGTTTGGGTTTTTTTCACACACTGACAGTACACGACTCCCAAATGTACACTTTCCACTCTACAGAATCATGCTAACATCCCCCTGATATTGAGTTACAGCCGCTGTTGCACAATTCACTTCTCACTTGTTTGAAAGTTTCTTAGCCCTACCCTAACCCATCTGCTTCTCTTTATCTGCATTGGCCCCTTTGTGATTAATACATACAGGACAATGACATAAACATAGGTTTACCGTGTGTTCTGCACCCCAGTTTTCTTATATCTACTTGGTAGCCTGTACACACAGCTGTATTTTGGCCCTAATTTTGGAATAAAATGCAATAACATCAACAATATCAGGTATTCCTAAACATTGCTAGAAATGTAAATTCCCAGGATATGTTGTTCATGAAGAGTGAAATAAGGACAGTTTCAAAAAACTTATTGTGAAAGGATTTTTCAACTCAAGACTTCAGAGCGAAGAACACCCATTTAGCTCTAATGTTGTGGGGTCTGGGAGATGTCAGGTCGGGCTGTTTCATCTGCATGATACTTCATGATCTTCCCAAATTTTAAAGTATTGAGTTTAAACATGACTTTGATTGGACAACATTTTTCAGAAGTCCACTGACACATTACACTTGCCAAGCTGTAAAAAACCAAATAAGTCTCTTTGGATTTCTGTTGTTGATTAAAATTGTTAATTTTTACCACTATTATTATTATCATTACATTTCCAGCACTGGGGCCTGTAGGACTCAAAACAATGAGTAGCTACAGCCAGCATCAACATAACACAATGGTTAAATGGTGCATTTTTGTAGCCATAAATAATGGAATAGTGGACACATTCACTGGAAGTGAAGCTAACATCTTATCAGCAATGGAAGATGAGGTAAGCGGATCTGAGCATTTTATCCAGTGACAAAGCCAAGCTTCACTTTGCATTTATCGCACACGATGGAGATAAACTGGCACAGATTTTGCTGTACAATACTGCAGTAACTATCCCTTTAATACCTGCAGTCGTAATAGGCCAATGAGGGCAATGTTGCAAATCAATAAGCAGGACTGCTTTATGGCAGTATTGGATTTTTGGATCAATGTGATGAAATACCTTGATTTGTTAGGTATTTAATTCACTAGATTAGCCAAAAAAAAATTGGACAATAACATCTGGTAAAAAATTGTTTCTCAACTGAAATTCCATCTCTAATCAAAGGTAGCAGCTTGATGGACCTGCTGATGATGAATTAATGGACACTGTTGTTGACAACAGGTTAAAAGGACTCAGCTGGGAAGTTAAACTCTATTACACACAGAGGACAGCATAAATATCTGTGCAGTTTTCTCCTCTGTGTCTAGCATAGTGTTGAAAAAAATGTTAAAAGAGCAATATAACAGATTTGGGTGGAAGAGGGTGGATTAAAGAATAATCTAGTAGAGAATTAAACCTTAATGAATACAAATTGTACATGTATTTGGAAGCAACCCAGTTTGCCTCATTGGTATTATTCACTATTTCTGCAGTTAGGGGGCTCCACAGTCTGTCTGTGCCCACTGCATATGACCTGAGTGGTATTTTTGGTGTGAGAGGATGATTTTTTCTTCTGCCTGCTATATCAGTTGCCTCTTGAGGATGATTAGTGTTTATTGAATTGAACCGAACTGAATTTAATTCCTCACAGGCACACTGTCCTGGTTGAGGGCCATTCTTTTACAGGCTTAGAATTACACCAGTGGCTGTTTTCTTAGAACACTTGCTGGAATGTGTGTGTGTGTGTCTGTGTGTGTGCCAGCAGAGAGAAATCTAGAACTCAGGGGCAATGAGTGTATTTGGCTGAGTCTACTTGCTTGAAAATACAGCAAGGAAAGAGGTCGATTACTGTTGGAGACTAACATGTACATAACTGATGGAAACCCTGCTGTTCAGTTAACAGCTTGTTTTTGTACTGTTTGCACTTGTTCTTCATGTAGCTTGTAGTTATGCTGATGTAAAATAAAAACCATGTTCTAACAAAAAAAACAACAGCTAAATGGACTAATGCTTTGTCATGTCTACTGAAAGATTCTTCACATTTTTCAGTCTGGGGCCTAAATTTGAGAAATTCAGCCCTGGCACTGGCAGTCAGAGAGTCTAATGAGGAGCTTATTGCGCAGTGAATGATTCACTTTTATATTGTTCTCTGCTGAGTGCTATTCAACTCTCAACATCCTGTATTCATTCAATCTGTTGTTAAATAGCAAAAATATTTACTTGATGTTGAATATTTATTAATTATATAGCATCTGATCTTTACTCCCATTTCATTTTTAAAGTACAGTAGATTTCATCAAGGTAAATAGTAGTTGGTCCTTTCATCAAATGGTGGCTATGTGGGTTTGTGATGAAACTATTCAAATTATGCGTTTGGCAGCGAGACACTTCTTGGCATTAATGTCTTAATTTCAAGCATCAGCACGCCCAAATTATCTCCTCCACAGATAAAACTACTCTGTATATACATGTAGCTGTGTTGTAGTGTACCCAGAGGAAGGAAACTGAATGCAAAAACACCCAGATACAATCTATAATTGTAGTATATCTTGTCCTGAACAGTATACAGGAGGTCTTATGGTCCTTTTAAGCCTGCGTGTACACCAAACACACCCCCTTATTTCACAGATTTCTATCTTGATTCTCACCTTTTGATATAAATAAGGCCAAGCTGTTTTTTTAAAAATATTTTAAGCACCAGTGTTGGACCTGTAACCCTTGGACCTGTCAGCTGAGTGATGCCAGCTTTCAGTGCAGCCAATAGAGGGACTTTGGTCTGTTGTCTAAGTTGTTTTGGAGCTGCTGGGACAAAGCTTTGACTCACTTAAAAATCTGCTATAGGAAGACTTTTTCGCATATCTTATATCTGTAGGAAACAACTGTGTATTATATTTAAGTTCTTTTTCTGCGATATTCACATTTATGATTAATTTTATTTTTATAGAGTTCTTCTTTATATATTTATATCATATTGTTAGGGTTTTTTTTGTATAAGTGGATACTAAGTGAGAACTGCAAGCAAAGTAACACAGGGCAGTGCAGGTCATTTGCTGTTGCAGGCTCTGGTATGAAGATATTATGTGTCATCATGAAAGATAAATGTAAACCAGTTGAAACTGGATTCAGCTTTGCTTCTGTTTGCAGAGGAGGTCACACACCTTTTTGAACTGACATAAAAACTTTTAGGAGAGAAATTCTCAGGGATAACAACTGAAGATATGGTCTACATTTTTCTGAAAATTAAAATGTTTACATTTGGCTTTAAGTGGTGCTTGGGATTCTCAAATGGCTGTCTCTACCTCTTCTACCTCATGATCAGTGCCAGGCACCAAGACAATAAAATGTTAGCACAGCATTTGTTATATAATTCACATTTGCTAAAAAAGTCTTTGTGCTGATTCACTGTCATAGACCACGCAGTTTAAATATTGCTATTAATATTGAGCTATAAATCATAAAGTGTATCCTGAATAGTTTTAAAATGACCGAAAATCACCTTTTTAATTGTTGTTTTTATTGCTTCTAAACTTACTGCCCCGCATGAAAACTTGTGCTGAAATGACTGTCAGTAACCCTGCGGATTGCTTCTGTCACAAAGGTGAGGGAGCAGCTCATCCCTGTGTTTTGGCTTTTTGATTGCGCAGCTGTGCATTACGGTAAAAAGTAGGCGGGCTCTAACCTCCATGTGCGTCGCGTTTTGATTGACATGGCGGAGTCTCCCAGTACGCGTCGCGCCGCGCCAGCAGACAGGCAAGACCCGACCCTGGGAATAAAAAAACGCGCAGCCCCGTCTGTTTGAAGATTATTTTATTGCAGCGAGGTGAGTCCTTTTACACTTTACTTTCGCGGCGCGAACCAGCCCGCAAAGAACGGGAACGGAGGCCGAAGGAGTCGATGTTGAAAAAGTTTTAGAAGTGCGTGTCTGTGTCTGCGTGTATGTATGTGTGTGTGTGTGTGAGAGAGAGAGAGAGAGAGAGGGAGAAGTGTGTGAGAGTTTGGAGAGCTGAGCGCTGACGCCGGCAGTCTGGGCCACTTGGCCAGCGCAAAGGAAAAAGGAAAACTGCTTCACTGGTGCGGAGGGGGGGGGGGAGTGAATCGAAACTTTTGGGGCAAAAAGATTCTCCCGTTTATTTTGAAACGACGAGGAAAAGGCAAAAAACAGCGGGGGGATTACCGTGTTTAGTTCTCCACACTGAGTCGAGTGAATGCGTCGGGGGCTGTGCGCTTGGAGCCTGCTCTTTGTGGTCCCGATTTCTCAGCTTTCACGAAAGAATGTGTTTTTGTCTCCGAGGACTTCAGATGGAGTGAGTGCGCAACAGGAGAAAACCTCCTCTCTTTGGCTTATTTCTGCAACAAATCGCAACAGTTTCGCTGCAGCTTGCATTGTTGAAATAGTCGGTTGTGTTGAAGCTGCTCAAAATCAGGAAATGAGCACTTTTTATAGCTGGAAAATAACTTGGAATGGAAGATGCTGAGGCAGTCACATTTGACAGAGGGGGTTGCGAAATCATTGAATTGACACTATAGGGGGGTTATATTGCATTGGATAGCGGTTGGGGGGGGACGTTAAAGGGGCTGTGTTATAGCGACTTTCCATAGGGATTGTGCGCTGTTGCAGAATGCAGGAAAAAGACTTTGGAGGAGAAAAAAAAATCTCAACTCCAGCATATCCTAGCATTCCTTCCAGCCAGTCTCTCTCTCTCTCTCTCTCTCTCTCTCTCTCAGAAACGACTACGTGTCTGTTTGTGCAGGGAAGACAGATCTCTCTCTCTCAGCCTCTCTGATGCAGACGTGGAAATCAAACATTGGTCTCCTGCTCGAAACGATCGATTATCTGCCCCCTCCACGTACCTACATGGAAAAAAAGGGGACAGTGCTTACCTTTAAAGCGCCTTAACTCATCAGGGAGAGAACGCAGGGGGATGTGGCAGAAAGAGGTCGGGGATTTTAAGATGCAAAAGATGACTCGTGTGTCAGCTTTCTCTCTTTAAAAAAATAAATAAATGTAATGACAGGACTGGGTGCTTAATTGTCAGGCTGTCATGATTAGCGGTGGAGAGGTGGGGGTGTAATTCTGGGGGCTATGATTTGGGAATCACATATCTTCCCTTCTCTCCATGCTCTGTGGGGCTCTGGATCCAGTGGGCACGTTGGAGAATATAGGCTAGGGGAAAAAATAACCTAACACTTCAACATACACACACACACGCACACACACACACACACACATAGCCTTACTTTTTCAGGGGGGAGAGAGAAGGAGAAATCCGATCCCAAATACATGACGTCAGATGACATTCCTTTGGTGAAAGGCTGATGTGGCCATGCATTTTTTTCTGTGAAAAACTGATAACTTTTTTTTTTAAATGGGGGGGATAAGGGGTTTAGCTACCAGCTGAAAAGGTGTGTTTATGGAATTCTAGAGCAATTCTCCCTGTGGTGCATGAATGGGCAATTTATTTTGCTGCCACAAGCCAGGGGTATCAAAAAAAGGCCTTGGCATCAGACTTTTAGACTGTGCACAGGAAACCAAGGTATAGAGAGTGGGAAGTAGACGTGTCATATGTAATTTATGGACTTTAAAATAATCTCTGACATCTCTCAAGTGATTTCCTCTCTTGAATTGGTCACAAACTCTTTCTAGAAATTTCTAAATCTGACTTTAACTCGGATTTCAGCCGTTACTTAACAGGTGAGATAGGGTTTCAGATTTGGGAAGGCCCTGCTCTAGAGCCCCAGGACATCTCTTTTTTTTTTGTTTCTTTGGGTCTCACTCAAGGTGGCTGATCTAGGCCTGCAGCTCACCTTAAGTGCGTTACATGTGAAACAATGGCTGAAGGTGCCGTAAAATCTGTAGGTTTTTGCCCTAAAGTAATGGAAATGAGGGATCATTGTAAAAATAGGTGGAATAAACTGCAAGTCTAAGTACCTGAGTAGTCTAAAGGTTCCAGGTGCCGAGTTGATCGCCATCCTGAAACCAGCAAAAAGTGTGTGTATTTTAATGCATGGGTTAAGTATGGCAGCCTCAGCCTTCTTAACACAAGCTGAATGAGGTTTATATCACTGAACACTGTTCTCTGAAAGCTAAGCCTCTTTGGCTTCAGTGTTTATACACTATAAGAATGTAAACAAAGCTCATAGGCTGGCATTTGAAACGTTACAAAAGCCCTCATGTGTCTTGTATTTAGAGCAGATTCTTAAAAAAAAAAAGTTTGGATGAATTATTATTTTAGCATTTTTAAATGACAGTTTTTGAGTTTTTAAATTTTTTTTCTACTTATATGTGCGTTTTGTGGCTGTGTGTAGAGCCAGGAATCTGGTGCTGCTAGAGGATATGCAGCAACATAATGTAAGCAGGGATTTGCACTCAAACTGATGCAATTGCAGGCAAGTGATTTTGGCCCCCAGTTTTAGATTGCCACTTATAAAACGTGTGTGTATGTGTGCGTGTTTTTTTTTTAATCGAATACGGAGAGAGAACAGTGTTTAGACTGGAGTCAGGTTGAAGGAGGGTAGACATTGTTGCTTTGGCCTTTCACATGAAGAGCCAAAGGGTTTGAATAACGCTTTATGTAAGTTAACGACCTGTGTTCTGTAACCATTAGAGCTTTGTCACACAGGTACAGCCCACTCGCTTGTCTCATTCAGTGTGATGGTGCGTCATTGCCCACACTTGGGGTAAATGTAACTTTCCAGCTGCTTTGTTTGATCCCTCTAATCAATTTGTCAGTTTGTTTTATTCCGCTTAAGTGCTCGAACGAGGACAGAAATAATGAGTGCCAGGAAGTCAAAATGTGTCACTTGAAAGTTAATTTATTGAGCTTTTCTTTGGCAGACAAAGTTGTCCTGACTTGGGAAAATAACACATTGCTGTCTGCTCCTCCAGCAGGCAGACACTAAGAATGACATGCTGTGACCCAGGTTAGATGGACTGGCTGTGTTTTAGTGGCAAGTGTTAGATGGTTTGCTACTAATAATCTGAGACAGGTTATTCTAAGCGCAATGAGGAAGTTGTTCCCGTGTTTCATGAGGACTCGTGATGCCAAGAGCATCTGTCTCTATCTCACCTCGGGCGCAATCTCGGGTTCTCTGCTTTTCACCCGCGCTCGGCTTGTGGTTCGCTGTTGGCCCGATAAACCCTTCAGGTACGCCTGGTTGAAATGGGGTCAGGGAAGAGGTAGGACGATGCTAGCCATTTTGTATGTGAGTGAATGTGTGTGTGCATGTACGTCTGACTGGTAACCTAGAACATGTTATCCGAGGGGTAGTGTTACTGAACAGTGCTTGTGTATCAGGAACAGAAGCTGGAGCAGCTATAGAGTTACACAGACAAGACAATGTAGACCCTGGATAGAGTGTGTGAGCATGTGAAAGAGAGGCGAGGAACAAGAGGAGAGGTTCTGATAAACCTCCTCATTATTTGTTTCCTGTCACGTTGGTTTTTCGGGGAGTTAGAGGTCATTTAACTATCTGATGTGTTAATGCTTTTTTATAGCTGCTACTTCCAAACCTGTACACATTGAATTATATATACATTTTGGAAGGCATTGATTGACATGTCTGAGAGAAAAAAACTGTCCGTATTAGAGCTGAAGTGATTGTTTGGATTTAATCAACTATTTTTCTAATTGATTTATCATTTAAATAATTTTCATTAAGTGGTCCTAGCTTCTCAAATTTCTCTTTCTTTTTGTAGTTAGTTTAGTTTGTTTTTGCGATAATAAACTGAGTAACTTTGGGGTCACCTGCTGTTCACTCTGCTGTTTTTGATGTTTTATAGACCAAACAAATAATTGATTAATCCAGAAAATAGTTATCAGATTAATTAATAATTGAAATAATGGTTGGTCATCGTCATAGTCAGTATAGGTAAGTCGTGATTTCTCTCATGAAACAGGTGCCTAAGCCCTGGAAGATTTAGAAAATGAGATTAAATATGCTCCGTCTGTGCAGATATACTGTAAGTTTATCCACTATTTATCATCTGCAATTATTGCCATGCCTGCAAATAATCTGTTTATATATGCTGATCATGACTGTTCAAAATGCTCCACTTGTCCCTGATCAGCTGCCCATATTTGGAATATATCCTCCCATTAATTGGTCAGCTTCTGCTATTTGCAGTGCTACTCTGTCTGCAGTATTAAGTCTGCTATCAGTCGTACCATCTGTTTCTCCAAATGCAACAGGTGTTTTGCTCGCCAGAAAGATTGCTGCCTTCACTGTTCGTGTATAGCCGAGGTGCGTTTTGGTCAAGTGAACGAGCTGCTTCTTGTTTCCTCTCCCGCGATTAGAAATTTTCTCATTGGTGGCTTTGGACGTGAGGAGGCGTTCCTCTGCTATGAGGTCAAGGGGTCGACACCTGGAGCGCAGGAGGAGAATTTCTACGGTTTCTCTTCCTCTTGTCTCTCCGGCCTCTTGTGTCCTCATGGTGCGCAGTAGAGTGCATGGGTTGTCCCTGTGGTGGAGGAGGTTGGTATGTTTGCCTTGAAAAACGGTCTCTTGCTGCGATTGCTGTGACATATGATGGAGTGCAGGGGAGTTCTAGAGGGTACGCTAACCTAAACTTACATCACCCAGTACTTTATTTACATTAAAAACAGATGGAGGGCCACCTTTTCAAGCTGACAAAAACCTTTAATCTATGTAATTCATTATTAGGGCTGAATCTGGCCATTATTTATTATTCTCAACTAATCAATTAACTGTTTTGTTAGAAGAATACGAAAATAGTTGAAAATGCACATTGTAATTTCTCTCAGCCTGGTGTCACTTACTCTCATTTTTTATTTTATCTAATCAACAGCTCATAGCTTAAAGATATTGAGCTCACTATCAGAGGTGACAAAGAAAACCAGCAAATCCTCACATAGGAGAGACTGGAATCAGGAAATGTTTGACATTTTTGCTTGAAAAATGACTGAAACCATGAATCATTTATCAAATAGTTGATGAATTAATTTGTATTTGTCAGTGTCATAATGATGCTGCTTTGCTTACCCGCTGTAAATCAACAGTTTTTCTCCCAGTTAACACACACAAAGTGGATTGTACAGATATGTGGTACATTGTTGTCCTGCATTAGCATCTACAGTGGTTTCCCTTGGGGTGCAAACATGGTTTAGTCTCTATTACTGCAATATGTTATGCAAGCACATATGACATAAGAAGTACAAGTAAAAAAGAAACAAAGAAAGAAACAACAACGTTTTGAACTATCTCGTGACAACAGCTTGTTATCTCCTGCTTGATGCTTTCACTTTCCATTTCCCGGCTTTCTACTGCATGCTCTCTCTCTCTCTCGCTCCCTCTCTCATCCTCTCTCTGTTTCTTTCTCTTGCTTACTCTCCCATATGGACGGTGGCTTTTTGTTGAAGTATCCCAGCATCTCATGTTTGCTTGGCACCAAGCTGTAATGTTTACCCTCCTCCTCTCTTTCTTTCTGCCTCTGCCTCCCTGCCTCTCTCCTTCTCCCGAGCCCCATCTCCCCTGTTTTTTTTTTGTCTCCCTTGATAATTTCCTGCATTGTTGACAGTTGATTTAGAAAAAGATAAAAGAGGCCTTTCAACCTCTCTTCTCCTCCCCTCTCCTCTCCTCTCCTCTCCTCCCCTCTCCTCTCCTCTCCTCTCCCCATCACCCTCTCCTCTCCTCTGCTCCCCTCATATACAGTATTGCTTTAAAATAACGTGTAGTCCAAAATTAGAGATATGACATCTGGAGAAATGTGAAGCCTACTCAGACTGACTGTCATTGTTAGAAGTAAATCTAAAACTCCCTTAGGATGATAATTAAAGGTCACTGAAGATCTCAGCTATCCTAAACTTTTTGCAAACAAAGCACTAACCTTGAGGGCATAATTCAATTTCAAGTAAACAGCTTCATAACAAGTAACTCAGCATGTCCATGGCTCTTTTGCTTGTATTTTGAATGTATTTTGATTAATTAATCAAAAATATCAAGCACCTGTTGGTGCCAGCTTCTTAAATGTGAGGATTTTCTGCTTTTCTTTTCATATATGATAAGAAATTGAATATCCCTGGGTTTAAAACTGTTGCAGGCAATCTTAAGACATCACTGTGGGCTTTGAGAAATTGTTATTGGCATTTTGTTTCTTTTCATAGTCTGAGAACGAAACTAATCAATAGTGAGGATAATTGTTAGTTGCAGCTGTACAGTAGCGAGACAAAGTTTCAATCACAGAACTGACATGGGAAGATTTAATGGTTGGTGGAATAGTTAAGTACAGAGTACCTAAGATCATCCAGGAGCTCATGTACAACAGTACAGTATTGTACAGCATGTTACAGAATGGTACAATAGAATTCTGTGAGGGCTTACAGTAGACATTTTATGCAAATGCCAGTTTTTGTGTAGCGTTGATGCATTTGAATACACAGGATTGTTGGCACATGATACAGAGCGTGACTTCAGCAAACACTTTCACTTCCCTAGTTGGTGATTTAAGTCTTCGCTCATCACTTGGTGTCATTTAAAAGGTCCTGACAGCAGCTGTGCGGCTGCAGCAGAGACGACAGCGAAAGGTAGGCACAGACTGACGTCAGAGAGAGAGAGCAGATTATGAAATAAAATGATCATGACAAAGAGAAAAAATGTTTGGAGTCCAGAAATACGGCTATCAATTTCTCATTAAGTTTTCCTCAGTTGGTAAAGTTTTGTGGATGTACGGCTGCAGGAAAGCTGGAGGGAGCAACTGGTATGAGTTGATGTGTAGCGCTTGGTCGCCCTGCCCTACCTGTGCCCTTACACAGTTCCTCGGGGGTATCATCCATAGAAATAGCTTGTTGAAGAGTTGCCCACTGGTGTGCATTTCTCCTTCTTGAACTGTTTCTCTTTTTTGTTTGCTTTGTCGCGTAAAATCCATAAGTAAATTCCCTTCTGTTGAAACACAGAAGTCAGACGGTGGCGACAGGTAAAACCAGGTCATAAGTTGAGTCTAATGTTTGATTCAGCATATTCAGACAGACAACATTGGTTAAATACACCATATGTTTATAACTGAACCAATAGCGTGAATTTAAATAATATTCCTTCTCCATCTTTCTGTGTCTGCTTATTCTCATTTTCTCTTTATCACCTTCCTCTACACTAGCTTTTTGCTACCAGAAATTCCAGATGAACTACCACAGTTTTTTGGGGATTTACAAAAAAAAAGTTTGGTTATTTGATTGCTTTCCATGTAGTCCCAGGAAATGTAGGTGTGGGGTGAGGCGGTCCTTGATAGTGAAAGTCACGATGTTTGGGTTTAGACAAGGCTAGCAGTGGTGACATTATAGGTCATGGCATTTTTAAATCAGTTATTGTTGTTCGCTGTAAAATTCTTGCAAAGCTTATTACATGAGCAGTCAGGTTGGTCCTGGGCAATAAAAACTAATATGTTGGTTGCTTTTTTGGGGCAAAACAGGAACCAAAAGATAAAACCAACTTTAGGTTCTGGAGGTTCCTTGAAAAGAGTTCCCAAGTTCCACCAGAAAATGGTTGTGCTGGATGAAACTTAGATTCTGTCTTTCTCTCTGTGGATATTGTTTAGTGTGTGTGGTTATGGTTTCTGCTAAACTGTACCAGGGCAGAGCACCTTCCTTTTGGTGATCCACACAGCTGACAAAAGGCTATGATGAAATTTTATGGGTCATGTTTGTTTTTAACTGAGATGTAACTCCCGTGTTCTACATATGCTGGTGTGTGTGTTTAGTTTGATAACAAATTCATATCTCAGCGACAGCATATCCATCTCTGTAATTAAAATATGACAACATGAGCAAAAACAAACACAAAACAATGAGAAGTTGATACAGCAAGCTTTTACTAGTTTGTTGCAATCAAATGTACCGCATTTGGTTGAAGAATTTGATATTTATACCTCCACCAAAAGCAAAGAAAAGTTTCAGGACACTGCCTGATATTCAGCACTATCATGGGTTTCCTTTCTGACAGATCGTTCCTCGGATGAAAATGCACCTGACTTTTCTCTCTGGATTAACTTTGTATAGCTCATAAGTTCAACCTGCTTTCGGTCACGGGTTTCTAGACTTTTATAGATTTCCATCATCTTTGCTGCCTGTCCGTGGCCGCTTTGGGGGACAGCAGGATAACATCTGAAATCAATGCTTATCTCTTTGCGCACATTCACTAATATGAGACATCATGTCTGTCATGTGTGAGCCATGTATCATCCTTCCTAAAAGACTAAAACAATGAGCTAATTTAGAATAAAACTGGTCGTGTAAGCAGTGAATAAAATACCAAGTTATTGATAGTTTATCAGTCAGATGACTAGTGCTGAATTGTATTGAAGGCTGAAGAAGAGAGTCAACAAGGCATGTATAATAATGAGATTCTTACTCGTATCTAAATATACAGAAGGTCAAAAGAGTCAAGTAATGTAAGGAACAGCCTCTTGGTCTAAAGAGAGGAACTGCAGAGGCTTCAAACTTACCTCATTGATGATAGAGTTTACAGGTTTACTATTACTATGATTGGTCCAAAACATGAATTTATATCATTGACTCTGAATGAACATTGACAAAACAAAACTCGTTGTTGCATATTTGAGCTCAAATTTAGAATAAACCTGCATTATGATATAAACTTTTTCCAAACTATATGAGCTAATAAACTTTCCACCTTTAACATTAACTACAGGAAAATACAAACTAGGAGGTGGGCATACTGATGTATTGATTCAGCATCACACTTATGACAAATTCTGCAGGACATTAACTTTGATTTATCAAGCTGCCATAAATTAAAAGTAGTGCTCAACTTTGTACAGCAAGTGGGGAAATAAATCTCTGGTCAAAGAGATCATGTTAGCCTTTTATCACTCGTCTTTTTTCTGCAGTGAAACCCTAGCTGTCCCACACTGTTTTATTTCTTCGTCATCAACAAAATCTCTGTGGTTTTGGTAGAGAAGAAATGAACATACAATCAGTTCACAGTGTCTTCTCAACTCTAGGCACACAGCTTTTGTTTATGAATAATTCATTCATTGGAAGAAAAGGGGAAGTACAGTTACTTCTTCTTTAAAGGTATGAATATTATTTAGTTTCTTTTTTTTCTTAGATATAGAAAAATTCAGACTAGTTTCTAAGACTGATTTGTTGGGCAAAACACACTGATCTCAAAGTCCTGGCCTGTTTGCACAAATGTGTATTTGTCTGTCCTTCGTGTATGTGTATTTCACAACAAGCTCTGTGAATGATGGTTTGAGCGACAGAGGTGGCAGAAGCGATCGACTGGAAACATTCGACAGTCTGTTAGGTGGTTGTGAATATATCCATTATGCTTCATGAGGATGAACAAACTGGAGTCTTCAGCCGTGTGTGTCACATGATGTAGATGATAGATGACTCTATAGTAATGGCTATGCAGTGTGTTATGAGTCAAACTGCCCTTCTAGATATCTAAAGACTTCTGTGTGTGTGTGTGTGTAGAGTGTGTGTGTGTGTGTGTGAGTGTGTGTGTGAGAGAGAGAGAGTTACATCTGGTGTGTTTTATAGCCACATCTTTTTATGTTGAGAGCAGTTCCATGCCCCATACACAGGGTTTTTCTATCTAATAACTGAACATGTACATACACATGCACGCTCATGCTTTTTCACACACGTAGACACGCACTAACATTCATACACCCGGACAAGTGGGTGATTGTTTTCTGGATCCAACATGGAATTTTTCAATTTAACATTTTATCCCTGATGGGAATCGACACCTTATTCCTCCGACATTCCACTGGAAGGAAACCACTGTATTATCAGTGTGTGTGTGTGTGTGTGTGTGTGTGTGTGTGTTGTGTTTTGTGTGTGCAAGTGCGTGTGTATGTGTGTGTGTGGTGATGTCTGAAGCTGTCAACAGCAGCATCCATCTGGTAATGATTCCACTGGAAAACAAAGGTCATTATTCATACAGTGATACATTAAATTCCCAGATATGTGCATTAGATCCTGTAGGAAACATGTGCATCGTGCCACAGAGAACAGCTGTAAAACAAAAAGTTGCATCTACATTTTCCCAACATTTAACTTCCATCATGACTAAGCCTTACAAGGCAAACAGACACAAAATCAGCAAAGTAGTCAGAATGACAGTAGACAAATGGATAATCTTTTTTTTTTTTTTTTTGCTTCTGCACTATGCAATTTCACACATCAGTTGCTCCAAATTGCAGTGAAAGGTTAAGTGTATAAATTTAGAGGATGCAGATGCCAAGAAATTATATAACAAGACATCAGTGAGCTGAACACAACACATTTGTGTTTATCTACAAGTTGCTTTAAGGGAATAGTTTGACATTTTGGGAAATGCATTTACTATACGTACTTTTTCGCAGAGAGTTAGATGAGAAAATTGATACCACTGTCCTATCTGTCAGGAGGAGGTTAGTTTAGCTTAGCTTAGCATTAAGAGTAAAAGCAGGGGCAAGTTGCTTGCCAGTGAAGAGAGAGAAGATAAAACTGAAACTATTTTTTTTACACATTGGCTTTTGTATGAATTAGAACAATGAATATATAAGGATGAATATATGAATATATATAAGTGAGCTTTAGAGATGCTGTGGGGCAGATTTTGTTGCCTTTGGTTAGAGCCAGGCTAGCTGCTTCTTCCCATGCTTTTGGCCCCAATAAGTTAAGCTAGCCACCTCTAGCTTAATATTTAACGGACAGAGTGCTATCCACCTTATCAAACTATCAAACTAAAAATGTTTATTTCCCAAGATGTCAAACTATTTCTCAAAAGGGTGGGTTTACTCATTATATCAAAAAACATATCTGTCTCTGAGATTCTGTCTTCATTGAGAGTATTTCTTTGGTAGAAAGTAGTGAAAACGTGTGGAGTGACAGGACACTGATTCTGAAAAGCTGTTGGTGTCAAACTTTTCAAAGCTGAGAGCACAAACATTTACTTCAGATATCTCTGAACCTGGGCAAAACAAAAAAGTAGCTGCATGGCAGGACTCCATTTGAGGTGGGTAACTATTTGTACATTGGGTGAACTGGCCCTTTAAACCTTTTAAGCATGAGCAGCACAAGTAGACTAGAGGAAGTTTTTATTTTATTGCTTTTATTTTTTAGTTGTTTACAGAATGTGGATTTTCCAGTTGAAACTCCTGACTTCCTGTATATAGAAAAGACTTCCTGCTGGTAACCTTACCCACCCCACACTAGAATTCCTTGAACGTCATACAAATACTGAACATTATTGGAATCTAATTTCTACCTCTGATTCAGGCTGATGTGTAATCGTGAGTAAAAAGATTGAATAAATGTAATGAATTTCTTCAGGAAATGAGGAAGTATTTTAAGAACACAGGGTTATTGGAAGAGATGTCTCAGACTGTCCTCCTGTTCACTCGCTCTCTATTTATCATATAAGCTGATCCTTCATTTACTTATTCCCTCTCTCTTCCTCCTTTCTTCTGTGTCTCGCTCGTCTCTTTTTCCTGGCAGAGCTGAGAGTGGTGTTACCATCTGTCTGTGATGTGTCCTGGACGCAACCGTGTGTGTGTGTGTGTGTGTGTGTGTGTGTGTGTGTGTGTGTGTTCAAGGCAGGATGGCTAGGCTGAACTGGGAATGGGGCTCAAATGGAGAAAGAAAGACATACAAAAAACAAAATCAAGAAATAAAAAGAAGAGATAGAGTCAGAAAGGCAAAACAGACATGGAGGCTGTGTGTCTGTGCGAGCGTGTGTTTATGCTGCAACAATATGAGCCACAGCTGTGTGATCTACTAACCCTTTCAAAGACCTTGACAGCGCTAGAAGACGACCAGCTGAAAGAAAAGACATACAATGACACACAGCTGTTTTCAGAGGAACGCTGTGTGTGTGTGTGTGTGTGTGTGTGTGTGTGCGCACATGCACATATTAACTGTGTGTAGAGGTGGATATCAGACCTTGTACTTGCATGAATAAAAAGCAAATCCTCGATGTGTGCTGTATGCTGCATGTGTGTTCATGTGTGCACTAATAGCAGCTTATAGCCATTAGTCAGCAGCTCTTTAGCACTGATTTCACTCAGCAGCACTGAACTGAAACACCTACGTCACTCAGTAATATACTCTTGGCAATGGATTTGTGAGTGTTTGCATATGTGTGCATACTATATACATTTGTGTGTTAACAAGGTTAGCTCTTGCAGGAACATTTTGGCTGGGGTTCACAGTTTATCTGCTGTATATATATATATATATGAGTGTGAGTGTGTGTATTCCCCCAGGAGACAGCATATGTATTGCTGCTGACGTAACTGTATGGGAGCTTTAGTGGCTGAGTTATGTGTTTATCTATGTGGTTTTTGCTGTAAGCACATACATTTTGCCTTAAAGTTGGGGTTAGGAGTTTGGTCAAAACCCTGATGAGGACCACGCGCATGGCTGACACGTGTTGCTGTGTGTTTTTTTTCCTTGCCATATAGCCAATTAGGTGAAACCATGTTATTTTCCACTTAAGATGAATGGCCGTGGTTGTTGTTTTTATTTTTTTCGTAGTTATGCTTTTTGGTTTTACTGCTATTATTATGCAAGCAAAGAAACCATCTCCAGATTTAGCTCCCGGTTACTCTCCAAAAGCGCGCCAACACAGTTGACCCCAGAAGACCTCAAAAGATTTCCTATTCTTGCTATGTGTTTGCATGTTGATATGGAATACTAATCTTCTGTGTGCTCTGTGCACAAAGCTAACGGCAGGTGCAGTTATCCCTATTCACCTAACAAACTAAGACCTTATTCATCCAGTATTTCTTTTTTTATGAATCCTCCAAACAGGATATTCACTATAATCCCTCCTGTATTTTACAAGACTATTGTTGATGATGAAGAGCTTTGAATTAGCCTCTCACTCTCATCTCTGTGTTCCTCTGCCTCTTTAATCTTTTTTTCTTTTATATTAACATGATATGACTTGTTGTGTTTTACCAAAGCTGATATGCCTGTGCGAAGCCAGTGCCAAAGGAAAAGACAAAATATTAGGAAAGAACTAATGTTACTGTGTTAGAAACACTGGAATAATGTCTCTTGTTATGTGTCTATTTTCTTTCCTCTTGTACTAAAGTTTATCTTTTCTTTAACTTAACCAGTTGTCTATATCTTTCCATCTCTCTTATTGTTCTGCTTGTGTGGACCTTTGTTAAAATAAACCCTACGATTCATCTCGCTCGTTCTCATTCTAGTGTGTTATTGCAGTGTATGTATGGCTCTCTGTCATGTTTCATGTTCACCTCTTTTATTAGAAATATGTCTGAGTTTTGATCCAAGTGCTTATCCCAATTGGGATGAAAACCACGTGAATACAGTAAACCCAGTGGAAACAGACAAATTTAATAAAAGCTCCTCAACAATGCAAAAAGGTTTTCACGCTCATTTGAAGTGGAAAATTACTTTGTTGAAGATGAAACTGCATGATATACACTGATGGAGACACATCAGTAGGCTTGCATAATGCAAGCTTAGCATAAGCAGATAGTTCGACATTTTGGGAAATATAATTATTTGCTTTCTTGCAGAGAGTTAGATAAAAGGTCAATACCACTTTTACATGTTTGTTCAATATGAAGCTACAGCCAGCAGCCAACTCGTATAGCTTAGCATAAGTAGTGAAGGCAGTGTGAAATACTTTAATACATTTTACATTTCAGTCTTTTTTTTTTTTTTACAGATAAACAAATTACATATAACATGCTGTTTACCCCTGCTCTCACCCTCTAAGCTAAGCTAACTGGCTGCTAGCTCTAGCTTTATATTTTGTGTTTCATCAAAAAAGTAAAAAGTTCTGAAATCAGAAATCTGTCCAACCTTAGCAATTGTTGTACCCTATGTATCATCTGGATATGAAGTCATATACTATACTCTCACTTTTGTATAAAATATGACCAACAGAAGCTAATCGTAAAGATCAGCTTCAAATTGCTCTTCTCTTTTTACTCGCTGATGTTTTTTTTGTGATGTTCTGGATTCCTAATCTGGTTTTTACTTTTCATGTCTTTTGTTTTTTTTATGATTTTTTCATGAACTTCATTTGATGAAACAAAAGAAATGTGTCTTTATTTTTCGTGCATATGTATGTGTGACTGAACGATACTGACATCCCCTATTTTACATTCTCTCTCTGTACTTTCCCAGGTAGGGCAGTTCAGTGAATTTCTCCATGAATGTACGTCACAATGATGATGACAGACCAGATTCCACTGGACTTGGCTCCGCCCCCCCTCCTGAACGGGGAGGTCCCTCTCATGCCTCACATGGTTAACGGTGATGCAGCACAGCAGGTAAACTGTCGTTTGCATTCAGTTATGTTTGCAGAATGAACATTCAAATGTGTCTACCTTCTTCTTTCAACAGTCCTGTGTTGCCAAACACACGAGAATACACTTCAAACAATCATGCAGGGACTTCTCTTTGTTGTCATTTCGTCACATGCCTAATGGGTGGTTGCCACAGGTAATGAACAGCTGCCAAGCTGTTAGTGTAAAGCATTTGTCATGTAGCAGGAACAAGAATAAACACAGATGCATACAGACACTTACATACACTTGTCTCATTCAATCCAAGAGACATGTTTTCAAGCGGCACATAGCAGACTGACTGGTTCCATTGATGGATCCCAGTCCTAAACTTGAATCACTTTGGAAGAGGATTTGACTGCTTCTCTGTGCCTAACTGATCTTATCAGATGCTGCAGAGCCAACTGGATCACCTTCAAAGTACAAAGCCCCACCCGAGCTCTGCACAGGCAAAAGGAAGCGATCAACGTAATTAAAAGCATCACAGTTAATTGACCTCGGTTAAATCCTGTTGTCACAGATAAATTTTTACTGTGTGCTTTTGGTAGATGAGGGGTGATGATGATGATGATCATCATCATCATGTTTATGTATCGTCCCCGGCCTGTTCCCTGACAGCCCAGAGGAAGCGTGGTGGGAGTGTTTTGGCTGCGACACATAACAGTTAGGGAGGGTTTTGGCTGTAACACGCAGCAGTTAGGGAGCTCTTTTTATTGTAACACCCTGCAGTTTAAACTTGGTTCCCAGTGTGGAATCAGGGCTCTAGACCGATGATTATATAGATTTGACTCTGCATATGTGCGTGTCCATGTTTGTGTTTGTTTGTTTCTTGGTCTGTCTGTGTGTGTGTGTATGTGTGTGCGCGTGCGTGTTTGTCTCTGCTACCCTCTCAGTGTGTGTGTGGGCACACGTGTCTGTGTTGAGTCTGAGCACATACTTATGTGTTTGTGTTTGTCTGCTTGCTTGCCTATCAGTTTCCTGTCTATCTGTGTCTACCTGCCTACACCTGTTTATGTGTGTGTTTTTTCTGTGTCTTTGTTCCTCAGATACATAAATGTGATTGTCTTATTGAGGATGTCTTATTGAGGATTTCTTTAATTTTTGTTTCTGAAAAAGTTAGTTAGTTAGTTAGCTGTGTATATATCTGTTAGTATTCAAACAGCAACAGTTTCTTACCTATATCATAATATGGTATGGGTGGCCCGGGAAATAAGTGCAACAATGTAGCTAACAGGAGGTTCTGTATTATATTCCATTTAGAATATGGAGCCCTGTATTGGCTACATAATGAAGTGCAACAATGTAGCCAATAGCAGGTTCCATATTGAGGAAACTTTTTATTGGCTGCATTGTTTCCACTTCATCATGTTATATAGCTCACATGTGCTTGGTTATAACTCTGTTGCCAGTTTTACATGCTGTGGAAGGTCGTCTGCCTGAAACATCTGGATATGAATATTTCATTGAATTCGGCGGCTTTTCTGCACGTGATTTTTTTTTTTTTTTTCTGAGAATCCAGTAACCAGTAATTGTATGTTAAAATACTGGGTTTTAAAAAAAAAAAAAAAAGATTTACAATCCCTATATAGACAAATGAAGTCCAACTACTTTAAGTTGTGTGCTGGATTTTTACTTTTGTCAATATAATTTTGAATTAGCTGAGTTTTTACCTCTGGAACAGAACTTGGATGTTTTAGTTTCAGTTTGGTACTCACTTTTTTTGTTTACATACTGTGCATTACATGTCAGAGAGCACAGTTAGATTACATTAACACTGTGAATAGTAACGCTGCCTGAATATGCTGAATTAAAAAGAATGAAATGAACAGTTTATCAGAAGATGCTAGAATAAATGTTTGTAGCCTAAACAAAGACAGTGTTTGGAGAATGTTGGCTCAGACAAATTTTCTCTCTGTTTGCGACTTGACACTTGAGTTTAGTGATGTTTTTAAATACCTCAGAGGTGTATTTTACACCTAAATCTAGACTGGAACAATTTTTTTAAGAATAAGAAACTTGTTTGTTTTTATTCTAACTTTATGTTGAACATTTTGTGAGTATATCATACCATTAGCTGACTGGATCATTACAGCTTCAGTGATCAATTATGCTATCAAAACAATGCTACATGACTATTTTACACATACTATGATCTTGGCTCAGGTCAGTTTAAATGTAACACATACATATACGCAGTTACTCCATACACACCAACCCACATGGCCTGATATGGGGGTTTTCTCAGTCCTTAGGAAACATGGGTCGCCCTGTACTATGCTGGGGTTCCCATAGCAACAGCAACCGCTGCAGCAGACAGAGCAGGAAGTGTGTGAGTGTGTGTGTATGTGTGTGTGTCTGAGGGAGAGGAGCAGGTTAGCGCTGAGATGGGAGAGCATGCAGACACTATAGGAGGAACGCAGGGGATGAGGATTTTACGACGGCACACCTGTAGAGCATAGACGTGGGGCTGCTTGTGTGTGCATGCATGTGTGTGCGTGAATACATGTGCGTGCCTGTGCAATGGAGGGTCACCTGTTTCATGTCTACAGCCACGTGTACACTCTCAACAATCTGTATGCGGAGAATATGACGGTAAGGTGCATGCATACTCCCTTCGGGCACGTTCAGCAGAAACACTCAGTGTCATCATATGATTTGGCTTCGTTTGTACGTGCTCACCTGTCTGTTATGTCTTAATTGTGATATCTGCCTCTCTCTGTGTGTGTACTGGTTTTAGTGGTTTTCTGCCAGTCAGTGTGGTTAAAGCAGAAAGGCTTTTGTTAAATCAGGATGTGTGACACAGCAGCAGTGTCTCACCGTTAGCTTATTTAATACCTCATTAATATGTGTAAACTCTCTGTGTCCGCCCTATTCTGGGATCTAATGGGTACTGTGTGTTATGTCACCTCTGCAAGCCTATTGGAATCAGTACAGTGTCTGTCCTGTTATGTGATTGCTGAAGATGGATGTGTTTATGGGATCATGCATTACAGATTTTTTATCCTCTTAATGCCATCTTAGTTTCTGTTTATCAGTTAATCTGATCTGTGCTTTCTAACTATGTGGTCCATGTGTGTGTGTTGGTACAGGTGATCCTGGTGCAGGTGAACCCGGGGGAGACGTTTACCATCCGGGCAGAGGACGGCTCACTGCAATGCATCCAGGGTCAGTCCCCTCTTATATTATTATATTATCATATTAACATGCGGCCTGGTTGCTGCACTGATGTGAGACAGAGTAGTTCCCATCACTTTAATTATTTCCTGGCTGCACATACTTGACATTAGGGGTATTGTCTTTCCGAACCATATAATGCTTTTTTCCTTTTTAACCTTTTTAACTTCTAGGAAGCCAGTTGGTTCGGTTCATCATAAAAGTCTAATTACGGAGACTTGAAACCTGCTTAATATAGAGAACCCACACAGGGAATATCATTTGACTTTTTATTTATTGTTTGGAGATATGGGTGAGAGCATGGTTTCTTGGAAGAGTAAGTTTGACAGAGCACAATGGCACATTCATGTGCCATTGTAGAGACTGGAGAAATTATCCTTTTAATGATAACTGTCGTCATCATTGACGGCCCTCTGGGTTTAGTTTTCCTACAACATAGCCTGGGAATGCAAAGTTCAGCAGCTGACTTTCTAACCGAGGCTATAAAGCTTCCTACTAGCACTCTTTGAACTGCATTACCACACAGCAGTGATGTGAAATCAGAAAGTGGGATTATTGTTGAAGGCTAAAACATTGCTGGCCACCCAGAAACTGTACAAAAAATGTGTAAAAACCCCAGAATTGTCCTTGATTGTGTCATTTTAGGAGTGCAGTCAATAATGCAGCAGTAAGGATGAGGAAAGGGAAGTGAGGGGGGAAGCAAAGCTTGCATTTAAGCGTGTTATCTCCAAATTTAAAATGCTAGTTGAAAGCATAGTCAGTGACAGATTGGGACAGAGTGGGCAACCATGGCCTCATTCTCTGACTGCATCTGATATCTGTACATGAAAAGACTGGAAATGTAAGCCACAGGCTCTTAAAGACCGAAGGAGGTGGCAGTGACACAGGAATTCCCCCAACTCTTGTGGTATCGTGTCTCACTTTGATGATGTCAGCAGAGTAAGCTGCTGCTCAGAAACTTTGAAAGGGCACCTTTGTTTTCTTCTCAATCTCTCTCCCTCTGTCTGTCTCCCTCTCTTCTTTTCTCACTCTTTCTTCTGCCCTCTGAGTGAAGGTTTTCTTTTAGAGAGAGACCAGTTTTGGCTCAGACACTGACTCCCCTTTGGAAAAAAAAAAAAACCCACCACCGCCGCCACCCTGTACTCTATGTTGTAACTAATTACAGCCCGCCTCCTTTTCTCCGCCCGCCATGTAATTCAATTTTTCCCTGAAATCAGAGGGATCGCCGCAGGCAGACCCATGGGTGCAGATAATGCCAGATAGAAACGGTACATGATAGGATGGATGGATGCAATGATGTGCAGATACAGTTGACAGAGAGACTTACAGATATGGATCAATGACTCGCGGAAAGATGGATTAAAGTCAGATGAAAGAATGGTTTAATGTGTACAGTGATTAGATGAACGGGATACCAGACACTAATTTGCAATAAGACACAGTATTGACGTAGTTGGGGTCTGGCGGTTGTCTGTTTATTTGTGTGGGTGCATGCAAAATTTAGCATCTAAGACACAGTGTGTATCTGTGTGTGCTTTTTTTGGTGCGTTTTTACTACAGTCGACGACAGTTAATTGGGCGGGCGGCTGGGGGCTTGGGGTCATGTTTGAATGCACATATTATTAATGTTGAGGGCCACACACACATACACAGCTCTTGCTCTCTCTCCCTCTGTCTCTCTCCGGAGGAGGTCACCGGGTTTAATGAGAGGTGGAGTGTGGCAGTGTGTTTTGAAGGCGGACTGAGCTGCACTTTAGACAGAGACTCGGTGTGATTACTGAGACCTCAGAGCTCAGTGTTTGCGTATGCTTGTGTACTTGTGTGCCTGCATGTGTGTTTGCATGGCGTACTTGTGTGCGAGCGTATGTGACGGGGGAGCGAGATTACAGAGACCTCAGGGCACAACCAGGCACCAGCTTTTATATAAAGTAACCTCTGTTTAGCTGCTGCACTGCGGTACATGCATGCAAACATGCATACACACACACACACACACACAGATGCTCTGCCAAGGCAGAACCAGCCTGGAGACGTCGACACAACAGCCAAAAGAGGTTCTTTCATATGAACCTTCAGCCCTCCTTCCTCCTCTGCTCACTTCTCTTTCTCCCTTTTTTCTTCCACCTCCCCACCCCCCTTCTTTCCTCTCCTCCTCATTTGTCTGCCTCTACCTTAGAGCAAACCTGGAGCAGAAAAGAGGCTATTGTATTTGTTGGATTGATGTTAAGTGCTGCTCATTAGCCACACCACCGCTAAATGCTACTGGCTGAATTATGTTCTTTTATTTGGACTGAAGGTTTACATAGAATTTTATTATGCTCAACAAATTCCATAACCTCAGGGCCCATAAAATCCTTTTAAAACAGCAGTGTACACATTGAAATAATTTATGCTTGCTCTCAAATATAGAAAAGTTTTCAGCTATTCTCAGTACTTCTACTGTCATGATCTGTCATGATCAGTGATGCTCTCTCTTATTTGCTGCTTTCTTCCTTAGCCTGCAGTGTGTTATTTTTGAATCTCTCTGGTTATGTCTTTGTGCCACTGTCATCTAAATCTTGGATCCTGTGTGTGTGTGTGTGTACATGTCTCTGTCCGCTGTTTAAACAGACTGACCCCTCGGTGCTCCGAGGGTCAACTTCAACTGACCCATTGCCCTCCCCCTCCCCCTCCTCAGATCCCCCCCACCCCGCAGCTCCCAGTCTCACCGTCTCATCGAGCTGCTCTCCTGTATACACTCTCCTCCCTCCTCTCCCCTCCCCCTCTAGACCCCCCCTCCCTTTCTCTCTCCCTCCCCCACTAAGACCATTCCCCTGAGCTTTCCCACACTCACATCAAAGGACAAGACTCTAGAGGGTGTGTTAGAGCACCCTGCTCTGGAATGTGAGTGTGTTAATATGTACGTGTGTGTGTGTGTGTGTCTCTATGTGTTTTTTACGAGGCTGTGTTAGTTTACTGTGCTATTTGCTCTTTGTTGGACTTTTATGAGGGATGATGAGGCCAGGGGGTGAAGAGCAGGAAGCTGTGCCCTGCCAGGGAGGATGTGACATCACGAGGCTCGGGTGGCCTCACCTACACCTCTCCTGCAGCAGTAGTCTCTTGTCTTGAGTTGAGATTAACAACAGTTGACATCCCAACACACTGGAACAGACATGGTTAATCTGAGCTGCATTTGCCTCAAAACAAATCTTTTCGCTACCGAAAGGTTTTATTTTGTATGTAGTTAATATTGACAGTTACTGAGTGGCTTTATGATAACACTCACTGCACAGAAAGAGTGAAACAATTCAAATGCAGTTTATGAGGCCAAAGAAGAATCTCGGATGAGTGGCAAAACATCCTCCTCTCTTTGAGATACTACAAATATATATCTTATGATGTGTTTGAAATTTGTGGCATGGGAGATCATCAGGAAACCGTTGGCCAAAAACGAAAAAGGTCTGTAACAACCTGCAAGAACCCTCTCTGTGAGGAGTTTGCAAGTTTTGCCCTTGGTTTCTTGGTTTGTGCTCCACATGCCTCAGTTACCTCCTGTACCAGAGGAATGTTCGTTAGGAGTTCTAATGGCGGTACCCCAACATCTTTGCATTCATATTTTTGTTTCTCCTAATCAATATACATGTTTGTATGTGTTTATGCTTCAGCATTCATGTGGAGATTAGAGGGACTCTTGCTTTTCATTCAAATTAAATTGACAACAAATGGGTAATAAGCAAACCAAATACTTAACTGTCTTATCCAATCAAAATGAGAACAAAAACAAAATAGCTCCTACAGGCTGTTTTCTAATAGAGATTTAGCCTAATTAGAAAAACTACTATATTCAGTAATTGAATTAAATTGATTACCATTATATCGGTGGAACTTTCTGTTTTTCCGTCACAGCTTAGCGTCTGTCTGTGAATGGAGACATGCATGATACAGTCTGTTCTCCCAGCATGCAGCTGCACATTGATGACTGTACTGCTGCATTACTGCAGTGACATAGTGGGAAATGCAGTCCTATGTTTTGCTGCAGTCTGCTTAGCCCAGGCTGTTTTTTTGTCCTGACACACAATGGTTATGGTGGACACTGCCAGTGTGACCTCAGTGATGCGGTCTCCGCTGCGGCCGTGCGCACATGTTTCTTTGCATGTGTGTCATCTGGACAGAGCGGAGTGTGAATCATGTCAGGGTCTGTTTTCTGTTTTGCCGGCAGATGTGCGCTGTTTGTTTGTTCCCCTCTCTTTGTGTCTCCCCTCGCTGCTGCTCTCTATCCCTCTGTGGATGCATCCTCATTCTGTTATTCCATATCTCCACGCTCCTTCTGAAATCGATCAGGCCAGTCGTTGGTAAAGACTTTCCACTTACCTTATTTTTTAGCTTAGATGGAGGATACAAAGGAGTGTCTAAGGTGGAAGTCATTAAAACAGATATACTTCCCATTGAAAATATGTTTGAAATTAAATGCTGCAATGAAACCATATCACAGCAATACTGCAGTTTTTTTCAAATTACTGATGTGGACAGGCAAATGCTGTCAACAACACAGGTTAAGTATTATTCCAGTTTGTTAGATTGTATTGTTGTGTTATTCATGACTTGGTCAAAGCTGGATGTAATTGCCTATTAGCATAATTTCCATATTGCAGCAACCAATTGCTGTGTATCAGTCAGGCAGACTGGAGTTGTAATGCATTTTTATTTTCTTCAAAATGTCCTGGGCACTAAATTGTTTCTACGTATTATCAGGTGTCAACATAATAAACATATTAAATACTGGATTTATAAGTGAAAATAAACTGATAAATGCAAATACAAATTAAATTTGTGCCTGATCAGTAACTGGCAACAGTGTTTCCTTGATTTCTCCTTCCTTGAATCTCTTCCTAGCTTCTTAAGCAGCAGGAACTAAGTGAGGGAAGGAAAGAGACCTTCAGGAGACCTGGGATGTTGCCCCACTGTGTGTTTTTCTTCCTTTTATAAGTATTTCTATGCATTTCCTTCTGCCTCTCTCTCTATCTTCGTCTTACTCTGTTTGCCTCAGTTTCTCCCTGCCTCAGTGCTCGTCTCAGTTGGGTGGACGATGCTAATATTCCTCTCGCTGCATCACTACAGAGGCATGCTGAGGGTCTCTTTTACCAGCTTTCTGCCAGAGTGTGCACTTCTACACTCCGAGCCCTTTGATGTAAATGGAAATAGCTGGTTGAGAGAAATATGGTGGAAAGTCTCGCGGCCTGTGTTTACACCGAGCCAGATGGCTCTAAACAAGCTGGAGGAGAAGGCACAAATACGCTCCTCTCAGAAGGGTTTAATTTAGAGTATCGCGTCGGATGGTCCCATTGCTGCTTGTAACCAGAGGTGGTTGTTTTAGGAGCTTTTTCAAACGTGCCTTGAAATCTAAATCCCGCCCGAATGGGACAGAGGGACAATCATAGTGAAATGAAAATTGCTGCGTAATGGGAAGAAGGTTGCTTGATGTCTGTACCTGTCAGCTGAAATGATTTATAGTGTGTGTATTGAAATGAACTTTAGGATAATGTGTTATTATCCCTGTTTTTGTAAAATGAATTGGAGGTAGATTTCTGCCCATCATACCAAATGTGCAAAAAAGCATCTGCAAAGTCTTTGTGTGCATGTGTGTCTTTCCTTGTGTTTGTGTATGCGTGTAAACGGGTGTGACTAGACAAACTAATGAGTGTGCGGTTATTGCTATGGCAGTCGTTTTTTGCCCTGGACGAATCTCATAACCAATTTAATGTGCTTTGCATATTTATGCAGTGCTTTAAATGGACAACATTTGTGATTGTGTGGCCTTTCCAGACATGAGGATGTTCACCTTAACAACTTTCCATGAGCTGAGAAGACTGTACCCCCAGTACATGCTCCTAACAAGCCAACCACCGTATTTAAATCTCTTAGTATCATCATGTTGTTTGTCAGGCTAGGAAGCCATATGAAAAAATACTGCTGCCACAAGTCTAACGTCTCAGACAGTGAAGTCTTAGTCTTGTGTTTTGAAGAGCTAACTCACCACTGTAGATTTTTTTTCTCCCCTGTCTGTTTAAAATTGCTTCAAGTTGACGAGTGCTGAGTCTGTATTTATGGAATATGCTTCATACTGAGCTGGAAAAAGGGTAATGGGATGGGTGGAGAGAGACACAGCGGAGAGGGATCGTGTAATAGAGAAATCCTGTGTGTGTATCTAACGTGTATTTGGGTTTATATATGTGTACGTAGTTTTAGCTTGACAGCTGAGTAAAGGAAGACCTTTGCAGAGGATTTACCTGCAGGTTTTTATGCCCCTGGGCCAACTGTAAAACTGGAGTGTGTGTGTGTCTTAAGTTTGTGTTGTGTCCCATTGGATTTGGGGAAACTGGTCACCATGGGAACGGACTCTCACTCCAGGTGGTGTGTAATGGAATGTGGTCCCTCTGGGCACAGTTTGCGTGTGTGTGTGTGTGTGTGTGTGTGGCATACCTGGCTTTCTCTGTTTCCAGTATTTTCCACTCAAATGTTCTTTGTGAGAAACAAAAGGACAGAGAGGATTGGTTTGGTTCATTTGGCACAAGGTAGTTAAGAGCTTGACTTCTCTGTGTGTATGTGTGTGTGAGAGAGAGAGAGAGAGAGAGAGAGGCAAAGAGACTTGATTGTTGTTGCATGCCCTGCCCAGTGCTCACTTATAAACTCAATGCCCTTGTGCAGTAGGGCATGAGGGGGCAGAGGGAGGAAAGGAGGGAGGAAGAAATTGCGTGAAAGTAAAATGATAGAATGAAGGAAGGTAAATAAAGGAAGAGAGGCAGAAAGAAAAAAGAAAGATAGAGGGAGAGTGAGCGAATCAGACGCTGCATGTCTGGTCGTGTCTGCTGCCATGCATTCCGGGGCGAGGCCACTTCCTCCATGTGATGACCCCAGCCACCCCTGCTGCTGCTGACTTGGTCCGGCCTGCCAGCTCCAGGGAGGGCTGTGTTATGCTGTTGGGACTGGCCCACTTAGGGCAACACGGGGGTGGGAGGAGGGGGGGTTCTTTGGTGGTGTTGTGGGGGGATGAAAAGAGCGGGCAAAACTCTGGAGAATACTGTGTCTTTCTTCGTATGTACGACTGTGTGAAAGTGGATGTGTGTGTGAACAGCAGCTGTGTAGAGGAGAGTGCTAGCAGAATTTTCCAGAGAGTGAGACAGAGGGAGAAAGAAAGAGAGAGCTTTTCCAGGGATGAAATTCTTGGCTCCCTTGAAGCTCAGGGTACAGCTGGAGCACTTCTCCCTCCCTCCACCCTCATTCCCTCCTCCTTACCCTCTCTTTACGACCTCTTTCACTTCCTCCCTTGCTTCCCTCTGTGTTTCTATCTTGTAGTATTTTTTTTGTTTCAGCTCCCCCCCCCCCCCCCCCCCCCCCCCAAACTCCAACTCAAGTTTTGGTGATTAAACTTCATCATAACACTCTAGGGCCCTTTTAAAAATGTTCAATCTTCTCCACATGTTGTTCATGCTGCTTTTCGGATTAGATTCAGTTAGATTGGACGAATCTTTATTGGTCACATGGGGCTGTTGTAGCTGCAAGTGAGGATGGGATGCATCAAAGAAGAGTAGTATTTAAAAAAAGAGCAAAGCAAATGAGTCTTCCTGCACAGCTGCACAGGTTACACATGTGATTGTTTACATCATGTGTGTTTAGATCTCACGGGGAAGCCCTCTCCTTTTTTTTTTTTTTCTTTTGCTCTACTCTGATTGGATGGGCGGAAGTGTGTCGGTCAATGGGCGGGCCCAACCTGGGAGGTCGAGGAATGGTCGGGAGGCACTGGCAGACAAACACGGTTGATATTGGTCTAAAAGAGAAGTTATTTGGACCTAGACACTCTTCCATATTTCTCTCCTTATCGCACATACCCACAATCTCCTGCCACATCTTCTCTTCCCTGCTTATGTGATCACCCAGCAGCCATCAGACACACACTCATATAAACACATAAACAGTGGAATTCAGAGCTGGGGAGTGGGGGAAAGTCCCTGCTAATCTAGGACTTCCAGTCTTGCCTTCTTTCTTTCCACTGACATTCACACAGCTTCTTTTCTCTTCTCTTCTCTTCTCTTCTCTTCTCTTCTCTTCTCTTCTCTTCTCTTCTCCTCTCTTCTCTTCTCTTCTCTTCTCTTTCTCTCTCATCTCCCTACGCACACTTTCTCTGCTTTTCGTGGAGGACACAAGCTCGGTGCTGTTCAGACTGTGACTCATACACCAGGAATGCCCCACATTAACATGTGGAGAGATAGATGGAGGAAAGTGAGGGGAAGAGGGGAGAGGACTACAGCTGGGTACAAACGTAGCAAACTGTGCACAGAGGGGAAAAAATGAGTAAAAATGACTAAAAGCGTCGCTGTTCCTTTACTGGGTCAAGGTTTGAGAATTTGTTTCGTCTTGAGGATTCAAGGGAGTGAGAGAAAGAGAAGTCAGCAAGGGAGGGAGAGCAGGAAATGATTATTAGACTCTGGGTTTGTTTACACACCAACAGCTGTTGCACTTCGTTTTCTCTCTCTCTCTCTTTTTCTCACTCTCTCTCTCCTTCTAGACATGTAGCGTTGATTAGGGAATGGATACAATGAGTCATCAGTGTCTGGATCATGTATGTTTGCGTGTGCACGTGCACACTCACACATGTATGTCAGGAGTCTTCGCACATGCGTGTATGTGTGCATGATTGGCAAATGTGATAAGTGAGGTATGGCGCTCCATGTATTGTGTGTTGCATGGTTACCAATCCCAAAACAATTATATCTGCAAGCCTGAGAAGAGCATCATGTGATAATCCTGGAAAAGAGCTAGTCAGGGTGTGCGATGTGTGTGTGTATGTGTGTGCATGTTCGGAGTTATTATGATTTGCAACTGCATTACTATGTTTGTGTCCCATTTTGTTGAATACTGTATGTGCCAAGGTGACCGTGATTTCTGACAGTGTAAACGATTCAAATGTCTGTTTGTTTCATGAGCCAAGTGTGTATGTGTGTGTGAACAACTGTGTGTGTGTGTGTGGGTGTGTGTGTCCATGTCAGTGTGACATCTTATCTTTGTGCACATATGCTCAGGTGTTCATCTGGACACTGTCGGCTGTTTTGAAATGTGTTCATCTTGTTGTATTTGAGCCATTGACATATGTGTCCATGTGAGTGTGTGTCTGTGAAGGTGCTTATGTGTGTGTGTGTGTGTGTGTGTGTTTGAGCATGTTAAGATCCTGAGAACAAAGCATGGCTGGGCTCGTTGTCCCTCCAGACGTTACGTTGCTCTCATCTGGAGCAAACCCAGCAGCAGAAGTAGGTCGGCCGACAGCACCCCTCCTCTGGGTGGGGGAGAACCAGAGAGAGATCTGGGCTGGGTGGAGGTATGGGCTGGCACCCAGTCTACATTTTGAACACTAAACAGATCTAGGCTTGTATGCTTAAGGGCCGTTTACACAGTGATCGCCACAGGATAAGATGTAGATAGTTAACATCACATTCTAAGAACTTTAACCTTTGACTTTTTTTTTTTTTTTACGGAAATGAAATAAACAAACTCGAGGGGATTTGTTCATTAAGAGGAAAAAAAACTGCTCTTGAAGAATTTTCAAAGAATTTTATAACCTGGGTGTTGAATGATTTACTAATGATGATCCCAGTGTGTTAAGTTTTTCCCATTAAATGGGTGTATCACATTTGGGAACAAAGCTCACCATTTGGAGCTAAATCATTCTCAGCAATTCAAAAAGTTGTGAGTGTTTGATTTAAAATAAGTTGCATGTTTTTCACTGCTTCTGGGCCACTGAGTGTTTAACACTTTAAAGCACTGCTGCTGTTTTGGCCAGTTCTCCCTTGTAGAAAAAAACATACTTGAGGTCACTGGGACTTGCCCGGATAAATAAAGGTTATGTAAAGTGACCTGAAGTGAATAAATAAAGTTTTAAAGATGCCAAAGATTCTCAGAGTCTTAGGGAACACCTGGGGAGTGGTGCGGACCTGGAGAAACTCAATATTAGAGGAAACGTTTTTGACTTAGAATATAAATCAAACATCACACAGATGCTTCAAATATTTGAAAACCTATGTGGATTTATGAAGCGTTTATTCCAAAATTATGTGTACACCAACATAAAAATGACACACAGTTTTGAAATGATTGATAACACAGGAATATAATAATATTACTGGAAACATTACTCTTCTGCTGATGAACTGTCACTTTTATTGACTGTATGTCAAGACATTAGTTTTGAATGATTTATTTTTGCATTTTCCCTGCAAAATACACAAACTGCAGATTTGTGTTTTTTCGTGATTGACAATCGCAGTGGTAATTTTATTTATAGGGGCAGCAAAGAAGCTGAAGAAGCAGAAGAAGGTTATAATGGGATTTACTCCACTCGCCAACCAGGGACAGGAATCACAACCACTGCTACTACCTCTGGGCAAACAACCAGAGATGGAACTGAAGACTTTAGTGCACAAGTCTGGCAGTTCTGTTTGGCAGCAAAGCTCCCTGCCATCAGACCCCATACAGCATTTGGCTTGGAGGGGTGATTTTGCACAAGTGGGGGTGGAAACTTTTCTCCACTGTTGTTGCAAAAGGCTTATTATTTTAGTTTTTTCATAATCTATATAGAGGAGAGTGCTCTTAATTTGAAATATGAGCCTGAGCCAGTGGGCTAGTAAAATACAACCCTAGTTTTACAAGACTTGTAGCCTCGTAGCGTTTCTTCTTCAGCTCTTTAATATACTGATGTCAGATGCTGATGAAGTCATTATGGCATTGATCATTTCATCATCTGGCATAACTTTCTCCTGTTTCTCTTATGACGCCGTTATGCAACTTTGAGCTTGGAGGCTAAAAGTTGAGGGACTGAGGAATGTGCCTGCACATACCTGCATACACACACACACACACACACATTACGCATGTACAGTAAGACCCAATGTTCAAACGTAGCAAGTTCCCAGCTTATGATTTACATTCCACAGCAAATCAGCATCCCACTCAAATTACAGACTGTAGCACAGAACACAGAGTCAGGATCAGAAGTGTGTTTCTTTATGCACACGTGTATAGATGTTTGTTCGACGAATATCCACCACATCAGCTGTGTGTGCATGCACTGGTTTCTGTGTCAGTCTGCAGAGCATCAGTGCTGTAAGTGGGGGCAGGGCAGGGCAGCGCAGGAAGTCCTGACTTCCTCCTCCATCACTGAACCTCACCCTGCCCATGGCAAAGATGTCCGCCGGACTTGACTCACCGGAGATGGACCAGAGGACTCTCTAGTCTGTGTGTGTGTTTTTGTGCATGTCTCTGTGTATGTGCAAGTAGCATCACATGTTTCGCACCAATCCGGGATGTGTATATACAGTACACTGTGCTATTTTAAAATTGTCTCCCACATTTCCTGCTCCAGCAGGCTCTCTCTCTGTTTCCTCATCTCTCTTTTTTAAAATCTTTCAGTTATCTTTCTCCATCTCCTTTTCTCTTCCCCAGGGTCTAGTAGCTATATCAGTTGGCTAAAAGATCTGTTGGGATTTGTTTCATTTTTATATCTTAGATTTGACAATAGGCCATACTCTCTACAGTGTGTGTGTGGTTGAGTGTATCTGTGTGTGTGTGTGTGTGTGTGTGTGTGTGTGTGTGTGTATTGGCCAGGCAGTAGAGGAAGCTGTCGTGGGAGTGTCTTGCTCTTGGAGCTCCGAGGACAGATAACATTACCCTGCTGATGCTTACATAACTTCCAGGCAACGCCACGTCACAGCTGACCCAGACACACATGCATACACAGATGTGTGCACACACACACACATACAGGAATACAAATACCCATCTAGATCGGACAGCTGCCTCCATGGGGCTCCGATAGGTTATACAAAGATTGTTTGTGTCTGTCGGTGTGTGTGTGTGTGTGTTTGTGTGTTGTATTTTTAAGATAAAGTGAACAAGTCTGTCTATTTAGTAACGCTATGTTTTTTTTTTTTCTTCGTCTGTGTGTTTTTGGGAAATCCATCTGAGTCTAGTTGTTTTGTATGTAGGTCAGCTCAGAAACAGGCTCCTTTGGTCTGACACCAACACCACACACACATACGCAAACACACACACATGCTTCCCCAAGAGGGTCTGTGTTTCCTTTCAATGTGGCGACCACATGTGCAGGGCTGAAATGAGGGGAAAGAGAGAAAGTGTTGCACTTCTTCCTAGAAGCTGAATACGGCTTCAGTCTGATAGAATGAACACAAACCGATATACACACAATAGACCTTCAGTACACACTTACTGTCAGCACAGTTGATTGATAGCTGTGTGATCAACTAGTGTGTGTTTATGTGACGTGCATATAGGTTAGTGCATGATTACGGATGTAAGTAATGGGGCGTGTGTGAGGCCAGGACCCTCTTTGTGTTTTGAGTGTGTGTCTTGTGCGTTGGAGGCCCAGTCGCAGCTGTCTTTGACAGCTGTATCATGGGAAACATCTGATGAAACGTTGCATCATCTCTTCTGTCCGTGTATGTGTGTGAATGTATGTACACGCAGCTGGACGGTCACTACATCAAATTTCAGCACTGCAGATTTTCTGCTCGTCTGAAATTGTGTGTGTGTGTGTGTGTGTGTGTGTGTGTGGTTAAGCCAGAGACAGGATGTTTACCATGGATATGTGTGTATATTTCTTGTGTAAATCTTTGGCAACAAAAGTTAAACTTTCTAAGGTTAGTAATTATGTGTGTGTGTGCTATATTGGCTTGAAGACCTTGCTGTCTTTTAGTTTGCCAGTAAGCTTGGGTTCACTGTCACGTGTCGCCCTACACTTCTTCTATTAACTCAATTGTGCACTCTTTCATGTTTTCTGTTTTCAACTTCTTACACTTTTTGGTCATGACAACAGTGTTTTTCAATTCAGCACCTGTCTGTCTTCCTCTCTGCTCTCCCTCCTGTTTATCAGTGTTGTGCTTTGTCTTGCTTTTGTTAACATGCAGCACAAAACGTAATTTGTCATCATTCCTGTGGTCCTCATGGTTACTTGAGACAGTGGCTCTCAAACAAGTATGTGCACACGTCACTGACCCCCAGATGAATGCACATCTGACCACAGACCTCAGATTTATTTCAGTGACCCTCGCAGTAGGATTGTTTGGTAACAGATGTGGTTTTGAATGACTCTTGTGTGCAAATGACAGAAGTGAGAATGAAACCTATGATAACAATAGTCTAAGGCACTGAAATTCATAATGAAAGGTGATACAAATAGCAATTTAGCATTCATAATATGACATAAACTCTGATCACTGAGCAAGCAAGCTCTATATGTCTCACCACAATATTTAATATTTTGAACCACGTGATAGTAAATCCTCTGGACTGAATGTGTTGTGGCTTCGTGTTTATTTTATTTATTTACTTTTCTTTAATTTATGCACGCAGGCAGTGTCCGGAGGGGCAGCAAGTGTCATCCACTTTGTGACCAGAACATCAAGCTTTATGGGATATAAGGTCTTAACACTAACTGGTGTGAAACAGAAGCTGCTGATCACCTCATCTGAGGTCTCATTTGTTTTTGGCAACTATACCAAGTTATCAGTTTTAAGGAGAAGTATAGTAAAAACAAACTACCAGACCAAATACCCCCTGGGTGCCTATTAAAGGGCCTGATTACACATGGTGATGCCCCTCAGTGGCTCAGGTAGTACAGTGATGTCATCCATCATGTGGGGCATGACCTTATAATTGATCTCTGACCTGACCTCTCTGACAGTCGGAAGCGGAAGAAGCAACAGATGGAAGATGGGAAGAGGAGGAGGAGGGGGGTGGGGGTGTGGGTGCAGTTGGTTAGCTCCGTCGTCTGAGATTCCAGCAGGATTAGGCAGAGGAAGTTGTGACTCTGTTTGTGGTGCTTAAAGGGCAAAGCCAGAGGAAAGACCAGAGAGTGACGTTACCACAGTGTTGATCAAGGGCCACATTGACTTATATGTGCACGTGCATACATACGGACACAATTACAACTACTCAGATACCACATGTACAACTGCTTGATTATCCCGAGCTTTTCTAAATGGTAGTCAGTCTAGTACTATATGACTTACAGCAGTGTGTGTGGTGACTGTGTGTGTGTGAGGAGTTTCAGGACAAAGAGTGTCTTGTATTTTGGGGAGGGGTTGGGGGGTAGTTGGGCCTGTTGGGTCCAGTCCTGGGGGCCAGGGATGGGAATGTTCACTGTGTATATGTGTGTGTGTGTGTGTGTGAGCAGAGGAATGCTGCTGTTTGCTGAGTGAAGAGCACAGAGGCAGCAGAGACTGTCCAAACACACGTCTGTTTGCCAAGAGAGAGCTTGTGTGCATGTGTGTATGTGTGTGTGTGTGTGTGTGTGTCTGAGAGGGCAACTGAGATACAGTGAGAGTGAGTGTGTATTTGAGACAGTGTGTGAGCACGAGGGAAAGAGTACTATGAGCAGTGATGGAAAGAGGTTTAGAGGGGCTGTGTGTGTGTGTGTGTGTGTGTGTGTGTGAGTGTGTTCTCTGCTATGACCTTCTACTCAATGAGGACTTTCATATCCCTCTCAGTCTCCATGGAAGGGGAGCAGACAGGACTGAAAGAGGTCTGTATCTTCATGCCTGTGACTTACTCACAGTACACACAGGTCTACACTGTAGACTTTGCACAGGTTGTGTTTATGTGTGTGTAGTTGTGTGTATTTACCGTACTCTTACCTATTTGTTTTGATGATGAGAGGTCAGGAGAGCGGGATGGAAGGAAAGAGGGGAAGATTTAGGGAGGGTGATGGAGAGAGGGAGAGAATGACTGAGGGCATGGGGAAAGGATGAAGCAAGGAAGGAAGGGAGGGATGAAGTGAGTAATATCCGAAATGAAAGTAGGGAGTGAAGGATGTGAGTAATAGGTGAAGGGAGGGAAAGGGGGAGGTTCTCGCTGGGTGGAATTCCTGAAAATAGGGATGGAGGGATGGGGGAAGAGGGGAGAAGGGAGAGGAAAAAGATGGAAAGAAAAGTGGGATGAAGTGAGGAAGAGCAGAGGAGTGAAGGATGGAGGGAAGAATAGACAAAGAAAAGGATGACGAGGATGGAGAGAGACACTGATGAATGTAGGCTGTAATGCATGGAAGGTGAGAAGGTGGAAGGGTTGAAAATAGGAGTTAAAGGGTCAGTTCACCTAAATTACTGAAGCAAAAAAACATATTCTCTCAATCATACCAGTAGAGGTAAGTGAGAAAATATAAATGTTTTGTAATGTGGGTGAAATGACCAGGTTTATGTATATTCAGTTGGAATCTGACTGGTGTCTACATGGTCAGAAAATATTAGTGTGCCTTCATGCTTGCATGTGTGTTCATCTGGAGTAAGGGCCTCTGTGTGAGTGTGTGCAGTGTGATTTATTCTGAGGCCAGGTCTGCCTCCAGCTGTCCCAACGGGGTCCCAATGACTTTACCAGCCACAGACCTCCATCATGGAGAGATGGAGAGATTTGGTGGTGGAGGAGAGGAGGGGGAGATATGGATAGTGGAAAAGTCAACATCATTTTCAATCTGCTAATTCTATTAGATTTTCTTGCTTTTCCTTCAGAGCAGAAGTTTTCTTTTTTTTTTCAGTGAGCGGCCGTGTGCCCTCATGGGTTGTACATTCATTTATCATGATGCTACTGTTGAATGCAGACATCGTCAGCTCCTACCGCTTTCAGTCCTCCTGCCAGACACAAGAGGGAAAGACTGGCCTACATTTACATTTACATATGTATGCTTTTTGAGGTTGTGCAGGTGGATTTGAAGGGAACAAAGTCTTCGAGTAGAATCAATTGAGGTTTACATTTAGATTTACATTTGTGTGCTTTTTGAGGTCAGTTTGAAGGGAACAAAGTCTGTTCAAACAATTGAGTTTTATTTCATTATATGTGCAGTACATCCATATGACAGGACACTCATGAACAAAATAGGCAAGGATAAAACAAGTATGTTCACGTTATGTAAGAAACACAGTTTTCTCTTGTTTTTTATTATAAAGTGAGTGGAATAAGGGGCATTGTAAAATCAAGTGTTACACATCTGTGTCACCCTTCCCTTCAGTGTGTATGGCTATGTTTGTAACCCTGTAACAGTGTACTGCTGACTGACAAATGTAAATGAGCATTTACTTTAGCACAAGCTCCCTGGTTAAATAAATACATCTTCTCCTCCCTTCCAGGTCCTGCTGAGGTTCCCATGATGTCCCCAAATGGGTCAATCCCCCCCATCCACGTGCCCCCAGGATACATCTCACAGGTTAGTTTGTGTTTATGTGTGCTTTTCCTCAGTCTGATTCTCTCAGACATTTTTTTGTGTTCTTGCGTGTGTTTGTTTTGTGTGGGAGAGTCTCAGTCAAAAACACAGTCAGACACAGAGGGAGACCAACGGGAGTGTGCGACTGCATTTAATTAGCCGGTGGTTTCTTTTCAAAAAAAAAAAAAAAGAAGAAGAAGGTTTCTCAAGCCATCATGTGATCTAGTAATGTGATCTAGACTCTGAAATTTACATTTTTTCCCAGTAACAAGTATAAAAAGTATTTCTGGAAAATTCCTGAAATGCAGTAAGGAAGAAATGTATTTACAGCCAAGGAAATGGTTGCATTGCAAGGATGACGCAAATCCAGAGCAGATAGCTGGTCGACTTAGCTGTTAGACTTGCGCAGTGTTTATGTTTGTCAAATGATCATCATTAAAGAATGGCAAGCATTAATATGATGGAAGTCAGGCTATTTGTGGAGAGCCTCAAACCACACAGAAAGCATGCACCAGGCACTGCACCTATCCTAGCTTGCTGTAGTCTAGTAAGAGAAGTTATCCAAGGCAGCCTCCTCCCCCAACAGAGCACCAAGCAGGAATGTGCTGAATTTTGGGAGTTAGGGGGCATTTGTTTTTCTGACTTTCTCATATGTGTGTGCGTGTGTGTGAGAGAGAGAGAGAGAGAGAGAGTGTATGTGTTCTCTCTCATATGTCCCAACAAGGATAGAAAACTGAGAAAGTTTCCCAACATAAAGGTTTAATCTGTGTTTTTAAATGTTTTGAAGTTTGACATTATGAATTGGTTAGGTTTGGCATGCTAGTGGTGTGTGTGTGTGTGTGGGGGGGGGTTAAAGGTTAGAGAATCAACACAAATCAGTGCGCTGTCCTCACAAGTGTAGTTCTACAAATACATTTGTGGTCTGCGTGTGGTGGGACTGTGCGTTCCTATGCCAATGGAAGTCAGGTCATTGGCTCACCGTAGGTGTGTGTTTGTGTTTGCGTGTGTGTGGGGGTGTGTGTGTGTTAGTAGGGTCTGGGCCAAGTGTGAGCGGGAAACACTGTCATTCTTACATAAACAAGCCTGATAGGGGAGACAGGCACTGGGTGGGTAGGTTTTTTGGGGGGTGAGGGCTGGGAGAAGGGATGGATGGATGGAGAAAGAGCACTGCGGTGGTGGAAAGTAGTGCACTGACAGATGAATTTTGCACGTGTGCATGTCTGTGTTTGTGTCCTCAGTGGTTTGTGCTAACAGCTGCATTGTGATCGTGGGCGTGTATGTGTGTGTGCATGCATGTTTGTAGGTCCCTCACAGTTTGTACTATTTGGAATAAGTGTGTGTGTGTCTTCTTGCCAGTAAATGTTGTGTGGGTTTGTAGGTCGGGTCCACATGTACTCATGCAGGGACTTTGCCCTTGTTTTCCTGTAAACACTCTTGTTTTTCTCCTCTGCAGCAGAGGAGGGGCTGAGGGGGCAGATAGGGGGCCTCCTCTTCCTTCTCCTCCTCTTCTTCTCCCCCTCTCTCAGTTTTTCTCACTCGGATTAGTTCTGTAACCCTATTCCTCCCCTCCTGACCCTCTTTAATACTCTCGCCTCTTTCTCTCTGTCTGTCGTATTCTGGCACTGTTGCCTCTCAGTTAGTGTGGGGGTTTTGGGGTAGTGTTATTTGGTGTGTGTGTGTGTGTGTGTGTGTGTTGTTGTTGTTAGGGACCAGCAGATGACTTCCCCTCTCTGCAGGGAGTGTGTGTTTGCTCTGTGCTTGGAATGCAGGCCTGTGAAAGTGTCTGAATAGTTGGGGTGTGTGTGAGTGTGTGTGTCCCAGTCCAGGAATGTGAATGTGAATACATGTATGGGATCTATGTTAATTTGAGGCAGTTCTTTGGAACTTGTTATTGAAATCTGCAGACCATCTGATGACAGCATTGCAGCGCTTGTTTTCACCACTTTAAGGGACAAAGCATTGCGTTAGCACAATGTCTTACTTGTTAAATAAATGAATGAATCAGTGAATGTCTTTATTAGATATCCACCATTTGAGACGGGGCATCTGCTCTTACAAAACTGTGGACACAAAAATACTCTTTAGATGATACAGTAGCCATTCAACTAAGGCCTTTGAATCTTTAACATATATATTTTTTCACTTTCTTGCTTAGAGTGAGATTGATGCCAGTGGCAGGAAAGTGAATAAATGTATTTCTCAAGGTGTAAAACTATTCTCTGAACCACTTTGAGCAAGCACTATCTAACTGTTTGCAGTTTACTGACATCACATGAATTGTAGGTACTAAAGTTCAAATTTCTCAAACACACACATCTCATCGCCATTTGGGGCTGTCAGTGTGCAGAATTTCCAAGTGTAACTGTTAACTGTGAAATTCCAGAAACACACATACATATATATTTTTTTGCTCCTCTCACCCACCTGCCTTTCTCTTCTCTCTCCGCAGGTGTTGGAGGATACCACAGGGGTCCGCCGGGTGGTGGTGACCCCCCAGTCTCCAGAGTGCTACCCTCCCTCATACTCTCCAGCCCTTTCCCCCACACATCACCTGCCCCCCTACCTGGCTCACCCTCACTTCATCCCCAACTCTCACTCTTTCTACCCCCCTGTCAGCCCGGGAGAGCTGCCCCCCCACCAGTACTACCAGCACCACCTTCCCCCCATGTACGGCGATCCAGGTACTGACATGCTGACTGGACTTTATGGCTGTACTGCCCAAAAAAATCAGGGGTTTCTATGTGGAATTAAAAATCCAATTATTAATCCAATTAAAAATATGCTTTGCTCAGATTTTTTTTGTCTGACATAAATCCTCTTCTCTCTTCTCCTCTCCTCTCCTGCAGAAATCATCCCAGTTTATGGGATGTCTAACTATATAGGTAGAGAGGAGACATACAGTAAGCCACAGCCCAAAAAGATAAAGGAACAGAGACAACTAGAGCGACAGAACCGACTTAACTCCCCTCCCTCTACTCTCTATAAGAGCAGTCTGGGGCCAGCACACAACGGATACAGGTGACCCTGCTGCTTTTGTGGCTTTCTGATACTTATCATTACATGTTGGGCTGTGTGGTATAATTTTACATGCCAACTTTTCAGTCAAAAGTGAGAACATCTAGTGTTAGCTGCATGTGGAAACCCATAGCAGTGTATTTAAAAACAGCGTTATTTAGTCACTGTTGGTCCCAGCATGAATCAAGGTGGCATTTTATTTACAGTTGATGGCAAATTCTTATTGGGACACAGAAATTGGGACATTTAGCCGAGGTCAAAAAATGCATGAATTATTATTTTTCTTCTCTGTGAATAACAGTAAGTTCTGTTGTTATTTCATTTGTGATGTAGCAACAAATCACATGCCCCGTTGCTTGGGTCAGTGGGGTCAGGAGGAGGTGTCAGCAGTCCAGGAGGGAAGAAGCCAGAGAGGCGACTCCGCAGCAGTCCACGAAACAGTGAACCGGAGACACACACACAAGGTAGGAAAGTTGGAAGAGAGACTGGCACACACTCTTTGACAATAATAATAAGTCTTGACGAAGAGCGAAGGTTCACAGCGAGCTTTTATGTGGCTGAAAGAATTGATTCGGTTGTTTTTCACTTTCAACATGAAACACCTCCTGTCAATAAGTCACACAGAACACTCACAGTTAGGCACAAAGCTGAAACACAAACGCACAGGGATAGATACTGCATAAGGGACCGTGTTGCCATTTACGTTTTTTTATTTTTTCTATTAAAATTTCAGTCAAACCTACATCACTGTGGGGCCCTTTTATTTTCCAGATAGTGGATTTCTTAACATACTACACAACCAGCTCATATCTCTTTGTGGAAGAATAACTTCTGTCCTCCCTGACCTCTCTCTCTCTGTCTCTATGTGACTGGCTTTGTCCACTTCAGTCTCAGTGCCCCCCCCTTGCATTCATGCAGGCCAGATAAAACACACCTTTCGTTCCTCTCTTTCACTTGCTCTCCTTTTTTTTTTCTCACAGAAAGTCACCCAAAAAAATGAATGGATGAATGCAGCCTCACTGAGATGAAGGGATCCAGAGGGGGGGAGGGCGGGGATGGAGGGACTGAGGTGGGAAGGTGGGGGAAAGGCTGGGGTGAGACGGGTTGTCTGGGTAACCACATAGCTGAACCCGTCCCGGAGCGCTATCGTTTTACCCTCGCTACAATACTGGCCTTGTTGGTGGAGGCTGAGCCACAGGGGGAGAGGGAGGATGGGGGAAGAGATGAGGGGGAGGGAGGGGGGAGTCACATACCTGTAGAGTCCTGCTTGAGATGAAGGAAGCCTTTGAGCTCCCGAGATTTAGACACCACGGCTCAGCCTTATCGCACACACACATGGGAAAAAAAAGAGCACATGTGCAAAAACATTAGGGTGCTCACACACTTACTTGTGGAACTGTTCCACTTTAATGACAAGTCAGATACGTATGAGTTATTAAAGAGGAGCAGAGTGTCTCATTTATGCACAGACACATGTAACACTAAGGGCTATCTGTAGAGGTGATGACAGAAAAGCAGAAAGAGACTCATAAATTCATCCACTTGATCACTGTAACTGTCAAACTCTTTTTTAAATTTACTCTCCTCATAAAACTTTGGTTTAGCCCATCACAGCGTGGTGTTAGATCAGAGGATTATTCATCTGGGCCAGGTGTGGGTGTATGTGTGTGTCTCAAATCCATGAGATGGGTGTAAAATCTGAGCAAAACTCAGATTCCTACACAGTAGAGCACAACCATGTTGTTATGTAATTTTACCATAGCGGTGACAGAATTGTATTGTGTATTGAATATTGTTTGGACTTTGATTGCGAAACTGTTGAAAGTCCATAAACATGACTGGTGTAGTTTGGATGAACTGGATGAAAACGCTATGAAATGTTTGTTGAATCAGTTGGTTCACCCACATGGCCCAAAAATGTATTTTCACACTTGTCTCTGCTGGTATGTAGCCATGCAAAAAAGTTTTTAGTTTTATTCGCTTATATTTTTAGATGTCTGTCTCTGAGAGTTCTGCTTCTGCATGTCAGTACATTTGAGGTGAGTGGAATTTTGTTTGTGCTGCTCATAGCATTGAAAAATGGCATTTGAAAAATTCAGCAGCAACATCTCTTTCCAGAAAAAAAGTCCTGGTTACTCTGAATAATCCAAAGAACGTGCTGTCAAAGGTTTTCATTGGGGCTATTTTTGCAGTCTAATTCCTTTCTAAAATTGTTCACCAGAGCTGAGACTGTGAGTTTATTCATAGAAGAGTTGATCATCAGAAGATTAACTGACAACAATGTTGCTAATTGATTCTGTACTTAAGTCATTTATAAGAAAACATTCTCTGTTTTCAGCTACTCTGATCTGAGTATATGATTTTTCTATATCATTGTAATTCAATACCTCTTCAGCAGTCTGAAGATGTTTTACTGACTAAACAATTAATCAGTTAACCAAAAAATAGTCTCCCTGTTCGCTGTAAGGGGTGTTGGTTATCAATATCAATTTTTTAAAGACATGTTGCTGCTGCTGCAAAATTCCATTCACATCAATGTAGCGTTCATTGCATTTGGGTTGAAGCAGACTTCTTTGCACGGTTTTCCAAAGGGACCTGCAAATAAAACAAAAAAATATCTGCATGATTAGATAACACTAGAGGTACATGAGAAAATGTGTTTTGTTTTGGGTGAACTGACCCTTTAAGGATATCACATTGATCATTTTGATTGAATTGGTATCATCACTCACACAGAAATGCATTTAAATCTGCACACATATACATACACCAGGCTGACATAGAATACATAACAGAGAATCATCTTAGAGGTGTGCCCCAGGAAGAAAAGTAAAGCAAGGTTGACAGCTCAGCTTATGAGTTTCACAGTTTCATGTGGCACATACTGTTGTACTCAAACAACAATAACACACCTGACTGACAGGAACATGTCAGCATGTTGTTGGTTGTCTGTTCTGGCCTGCTAGGGTCTCAGTACTGGGGTGGAATCAGGCTGAGTCAGCTAGATGTACCACACAACACACACATGCACACACACAGAGACACACCAACACACTGAAACACACACACACATACACATGCACAAACACCCCGTGACTGGGTTTCCTGTAAAACAATCAGAGCATGAGGGTCCAGAGGATTGGCGGGAGGCAGGGGAGGAGGAGGGGGGCAAACAGAGAGAAGGAGAGGAATGCAGGATTTGAAGGACAGATGAGAGAGGAGGGAGATGGATGGAAGGTTTGTAAGGAGAAAAAAAATGAATCAGAACTCCTACATCACAGGGAATGGAGAGATGGAAAGACGGAGAGACAGAGAGTTTAAGAGCAGAGTACAAACATTCCGACAAAGTTGCTGCTTGGCCCGGTGCATCCAAGAATGATCCAACCCAGAATACCACACACACACACAGCGCCGCCTACGCTTTGCCCTTGATGCCCTTGGTCTTGCTTGTGTGTGTGTATGTGAGTGTGAGTGTGAGTGTGTGTGTGTGTGTGTGTGGCTATTGCCCCAGTGCCAGTAAGGCAGCAGGCTGACTTGGCGAGCACAGTGACCATTCCCCAGTAAAGCCAGCTCTACAGGCCTTTTTCCTCAGAACTGAGATGCTTGCTGAGCAGAAACAGATGTGGGCTCCGTCCCCTCTGTTCCTCCATCTTGGCTCTGCATCATCACCACCGCAGATCCTGTCTCTCACTCAGAGAAACTGGGATTTCAGCAGAAACAGATGGACCAGCACCCTCGGCTCCTCCATCTTTGATTCTACGTCACTGCCAAGTGCTGTAAGTTCAGGAGAAACCAGATGTGTGCAGTGGCTGCTGGGTCCACCATGTTGGCTCTGTGAATGAGATATGAGGAAAATAACAAGGGTCATAGATATTACAGTGGTCTGCTGTTGTGATATGAGAACTGTGGAAACATATCTATCTGTTATGTAGAGGGAAAATTGTGTATAACTAGCTTTCCTTTCCCTGAAAAGTACTTTAAATCTCTTAGGAAGTCCTTAAAGTTCATTTTCAGTTACGCAATCATCTTAGCGACACAATTAAGGGAAAACATTTCATGTATCTTCAGCGTTGACATAGTGAATCTAAACCAAAGAAGTTACTAAAGATTCTTCTTCGTTGCCAAACATGATGAAAATGTGCCAAGAAGGATGTTTTGAAACAAGGAAAACCCTGCTGGAATTTAATGTTCTCTCAGTCCTTGGCACATTCTTTACTTAAGACTTGATGAAACCTAAGAATCCTATTTATTAGAAATATTTCTTCTGGCATATTCATCCAAGAATACAAATTTCTCCACCCAGGTCCACTTTGTGCTCCTTTTTTCAGATTTTTGTCAGACAGTTTCAAGAACCATGTTATAAAAGTGCCAACAACAATACCATCATCTGGATATATTTAACCTCAGAAATAGCACTGGCTTAGAAAATTTACCATACATGGCAAACTGAGAAGTTACTCAGTATTTTAGTTTACTTTATTTTACCTTAATATATTTCTTGGAGAGCTCAAAGCAAACAATATCTCATTTTAAAACATTGGAGATGGTAGAGAGGTCCCCATTCAAATCTCAGATCTGTTTTTGCCTAATTGATTGAATTGATGTACTTTACTTATTAGTGATTTAGCCAGTACTTGTTATCAAAACTTATTCAAAATGAAAGTAACAAAAAATAATCAATATCATTGTCTAATACGGAACCTGTTGTAACAGATAATTCATAAATAATTTGCTATCCTTCAGTCATTACTAAAAGATGAGAAAAGTGTCTCACAATAAGCCAATAATCATCCATGTTTATAGATGGTGCCTTACTAGAAAGCGGTACCAAATAAATAAATTCTGACATCAAGAAAATTACAGATCCATCATGATTTTTTTGCTATTTTTATACTCTGACAGAGTTTCCTACTAATTAAGTTGCGGTGCCAATGCAGTAACAGTTTTAGAACAATGACGGTAGTAAAAAGAGGCTTTTAGAAGCACAATGTCCTATAATGTTTTGGTGAAGTCATCTTCATTAGCTCTGGTAGCCTTTGACCGAGTCATGACTCAGCCCTTATATTAACATCAGACTAGTCTTCTAATTCTTCCTGCTGTAAATGTAGTAACAGGCCTAGAAATGTGTGAGCACACACCCACCCTTCCCTGACTGGGCTGTTTTGATGTGGACCGCCATGGCGATAATCTCAGCCCACCCTCCAACCTCCCAACAAACTCCAGCCCCTTCCCTCAAACCCAAATACGGCCATGTTTGTAGGGCAAGATGGAGGGCAGTGGGGTGGAAGAGCGAGGCGAGAAGAGGGAATGTCAAGTGAAGAAAGGAAAGACAGAGATAAGACAAGAGAGTTGGAAAGGAGAGAAGTGAAGGACAGAAATCGCGGAATGAAAGCGCCAAAAGGGGGGGATGTACAGAAAACAGAGGGAGAACAAGGGATGGCTTTACCAGCAGAGGAATGTCTTTCCCGCTGATATCATGTAACAGGACTAGTGGGATTAGAAGGGGAGGTTGTTCTCGCCAATCACAATGAGTACACCAGACATTTCCCCATTCAGCTGAATGAACCTTGTGCTACAAGCGATAAACTCTCTACACTATCAAACCACAGCACCCGACCGCTTTGTATTAACCAGAGCTGGGTTACATAATATTAAGTTATTTTTAATTTCTTCAGCGGGGTAAATTTGAGTTTGTCCTAATCAAATTAAGTAATTCAGCAGATGAAATGCAGAAACCCTCAGACATCTGCGGCTTACTGCTCAGACCATTTTGAGCCGATTTACAGCTCTTGCGTGTAGCATTGTGCGACTAATATGTCATTAATTTTGAGACCTTATTGTGACTGCTTTAAACAAACAACATTACTGTAGAATAGAACTGTTACCACATTTGACTTTTTTCACATTCTGTGCCTCTGCAGGGCTTTGTATTGGTTTACAGCACAGAACAGCTTAAGTGGTTTGTTGTTCATTGCAAAGGTAGATTCTGGAAGCCGAATCATTTCTGTACAAACAGGAATTAAATTAGAGTCTTAACCAAATGCTTTTATACTCACTGCTTGTGCACTGTAGGGCATGAGGAAGTAAGGACTGTAATTCATAGAAGGGTAAATGATAAAACTCTTGGGGAAATTTATCAGGTGATTGACTAAAGAGAAGCGGGGCAATCATCCCTACGATCACCAATGTCACTGATGCAGCACTCTTCTCCACATGATAACTTTGTAATTCATTGTTGTTTTCTAGCAGAAGCACCACTCCCTCTCATGCATCAGGTACCCAACACTGCACAAGCCTTATTGCCATTGTAGTCATGTCTGAATAAAGCCGAAAGGAATGTTTAGGTAAAGAACACCCATGTCTGAAAGGGGAAAAAAAGTAGTCATGCTTAAAAAACAGGACATTTAAGTTCAGGCTACTATTAAGTAATAGTCAGTCTGGTCTGTCTGTGGCCATTACTACAGAATTTTCAAATTTACAATATGGGTAAATTTGACAATGATGTTACCATATAAAACCAAGGTTTGCTTTCATGTGGATTGATTTTTAAGAATCAGCAACAAAGAAACCTCAAAATATGTAAACAAGAAAAACATTTTGGCACACAGGTCACATGACAACCACTTTAGTGCACATTAGTGAGTGAAAACTGTTTATTTTTTATGTTCAAAAACTACTGATTAGTGCAGACATGAAGTAAAATGCACCAAAAAGATACCATTTTGCAATAATGTGGACCTGACCTGTCCTCATAATTCCATCAGTCTGCTGCTCTGTCTTTCTGCGCTCTCTGTTCGCCTCTTTCACCGTTTCTCTGCCACTGTCACTCTCTCTCCCTGCCTCTGCTGTCTGTCTGACTGTGGATTTGTCTTCCACTCCGTCTGCCAGTCTGCAGTCACACTCCCAAGACTTTTTGGGCTGAGCAGGGTCGGATGGGGTCAGGGTTCTGAGAAAACGCATCCCCCATAATCCCTCGCTGCCTGGCCAGGTCGCTGCGCTGTTTGCGGCACGTACGCACTTACATAAACACACATGCATGCATGTGCACAGGCTTTAGTACTCTTCGTGGAAAAGTGGAGAGAGTTTTTGTGTCGCTTGGCAGTTGAGACACTCGTCTCTCTCCTTAGCGAGAGGGCTGCAGTGGACAAGGTCTCTCTGTCTCTCTCTGTCTACGTTTACATGCACACATGAAACCCAGTTATTGAGAGGAATCAGGTTAAGGCAGGGAATTGGAGAATGCAGTTATATGAGTTTATACTGTCACTTATTTGTTTAGGTTCAGTTCAAGTTGGACTTCATTATTTTAGACTAGGGCACAAGAAAAGGATTTTTATTATTGCTCTGCATTGCTGTTGCAGTAATTGTTTCTGCAGTGTTTTTGTACACACTTTTAGAAACCAGGTTATACATGGCAAAGAAATCAGTTCTCTCTAGCAGAAATGTAGCTGTAGTTACTTGATTCTCTCAGTCCCTTACCCTGATTAAGGAAACTGGGTTTCTCATTTACATGAAGTCCAATAAATCATGTTACTGCAGAAAGACGACAATAACCAGGTTGCTTATTTGCATGTCTGCCTCTGTGCCTTCCTCTCTGTTTTGGGTTTGATTTGTGAATTTTAATGTAGATTTTTTTTTCTCTCTTTCCTCTGCTCTCATTTGCTCTCTTTCTTCATACTCTACGTCTCCATCTCTCTGTGCCAGTCTCTCCGTCTGTCTCTCCCTCTCTAATCCCCTTTATAAACGATCAGGACTCTGGCCATGAGAACCAAACCTTCACCATGACAACCACAATTTCAGGCATGTCCCAACGACTTCTCTACTGTGTGTGTGAGTGTGTGTGTCTGTGTAGCCCAGCTGTTGAACAGATGGAATGCTCACTATGCAGCAGATGATAATAGTGTGGAATCCAAGGTCTGTGCCCCTCACTACCTCCATTTTCCTCTTTCCTCTCCTCCCTCTCTCTCTCTCACCCTGTCCCCACTCCTTCCTCTCTGTCCACTTCTGTCTGTCCTCCCTCTCATCTGCACATCTCTCTCTCTCTCTCCCCCTCTCCTTTTCCAGCTGAGTGTCAGTCACTTTGCTTTGTAGTCCCTGATTAGGGGCTTCTAAAGATGGGTATCATATCTCACTTTGTTCCTTTAGGACGACACACACACTCTCACACACACACATACTCATACACACACACACACACCCTGTGCCTGTGGCCTTGCATGCGTGTGTAGTGGGGGCTGAGTGAGCGACCGTTGCCACATTTTTCACATTTTTTTTCCAGGCCTTAAAGGTCTTTTTCTGTCCCAGTGCAGACAGACTGCATCTAAGAACCGCAGACTGTCATGCAGGAGGAATGCAACCTCCTCAATGTCAAAGTGACTCAGTTTTACTGTAGCTCTTTTTGGCAAGTGACGCCATTAATTTTGAACTGTGTAGGTGTGCGACATTAGAAAGAATTCTTGTAAACATGTCTGTGTATTTGAGGAGGGCTGAGGAAGCAAGGTGGGGGAATTAGAGAGTGGAGAAAGGAATGAAACAGATAGAGACACAATGACGCTGATATTAAGTATTTATGTGAATCTATACATCCAGATAATCGAATGTGTGTTCCTGCTTTGTTCCATGGAACTGAGTGGCAGTGTGGAGCAATTTCAGCTGTCCAGGGTTATGAAAGTAAGGTTTGGGTGACTGTAACTTGGAGTAGTTCAGAGGCTGAGACAGCCATGAACTCTCCTGGCTGAGTCACCAGCACAAAAGATGAACAGCTAGTTAGAGCATGTCTGGTTCTTTGATTTCTTTTTAATCGGACTTCCAATGAAAATTTTGGGAAGAACGATCCATCACAGAGCTAGTGGTGTGTGTCCTGCTAATAGTGTGCTCAAGCTAAAAATTATGCTGTGTAGAAACCAGATAAAACATTTAGCCTAGCAGTTACAGGAATGGTTTGACATTTTGGGAAATTAGTTTAGTCTTTAGCCTAGCATAAAGATTGGAAACTGGGGTCAAACAACTGAAGTCTTGTTACTGTGACCGTACCCGGCGACCAGTGGAGAAGTCTAGGAAGTTAAGGACCTGGCTAAGATATACTTACAGCATGTGCTGGTTGGCAGATTTAATTATTTTTTAAAACCTTTTAACAGAGGAAGGTTAGCTGTTTTAGTCCTGTCTCTATTAGCGAAGTCCATTGCCTGCTTGCGTTAGCTTCATATCTAGTGCACTGGCATGAGAGTGGTATCAATCTCCTTATCTAACTCTTGATAACAAAGCAACAAAACTTGTTTCCCAAAATGTTAAACTATTACTTCAAGATTCCAAAGTGTTCTTAATTTGCTACAGCTTTGATCTGCATTTATCAACACCACTGAAGCTAATGGCTATCATAAAATTTAGGACCACTATACCAAAGTGAAATCATTAAAGCTGAAGGCCATAAAATAAACATGTAGTATTGCAAGATTAACCAGGAGACAGCAGTGTTCCTGTGTTAAGGGATATTTAAGACACAAGTATATGAAAAGTGTCTTGAAGTGGAAATTTGAAGTGGTATAAAATACTCTCAAAACCAGCATCTCCTTTCACTTCACAATTCTGTTACAGTGACTTCAAAAACTTTTTGTTTTTGGTGTCTTTTGTCAGTTTTGAAGGCAGTGACTTATACTATAACTACTACTACACTGAGGTCAGTGGTGCGCATCTGCTCTGCGCCCTCTGATGATGTCACATAAGATTGTGTAATCCTTGCCTCACATCTTCCTAAGCCCTCTCCTTCCTCTCTCTTTTCATCCTTCCATTTCTCCTCCTCTCTGTTGATCCCTGGCTCGCTCTTGTCTCTCAATTTCCTTGTGTTTTTGTACCTAATCTCTTAACCAGACTCCTCTTGCCTGTCCTCTCTCTCTCTCTCTCTGCAGTCTGTCCTTCAGTGTCTCTCTCTCTTCCTCTAAATCCCCCTCTCGCCTGGTTTTGGCTCAGCCTGCTGCTCCCTCCCCTCCCACCCCCTCCCCAATTCCTCATTCCTCTTCTTTTCCTGCTGTCCGTTGCGCTCCCTCGCTCCGTCTGGCTGTCCTCAGTAATCAAACACAGGCGGTCAGACACAGACAGGATGTGAGGTCAGACGAGGAGAGGAAGTGAGGGTGCGTGGGCTGCACATAAACAGAAAAGAGAGGCGGTGAGGGGCAGTGAGGACAGAGAGTGTGTCTGTGTGTCTGTGTGTGTGGGTGTGTGTGTGTAGGTGTGTGTGGAGTTGCACTGGGAAGAGATTTGGTTTCTGTTTCAGCCGTCAGCATCAACTCTTTGTGGTTGTTCTCAGTATTAAACACTTAAACAGCTGGACTCAGTGACCACAGCGAGTCATAACACTCAGTGGTGAGGTAAAGCAGTAGTGTTTTTCAAACTTTATTACCGGTCTCCTGAAATATTAAATAAATCTCTTTCTTCTGTCACAAACTGAGTTCGTGGGTTAGCCAACTTTTCTTTTCTTCTTTTCTTAGTGTTGAAAAAAGTCTCATTCAGTGTCGTGGCTGTAAATAGCAGAGTAATGTAACCACTGGCTTTAAGGTCCTTCAAGGTCCTGATTCAGCCTAAAAGAAGTAGTGAGCTGCAACTCTTGAACTAAACAGTATAACCAAAGTTAGTGCTGCATTTTGAAAGTTCATTGAATAGTATCTGCTGACTGAAATAAAATGTAACATATAAGCTGTTATATGAATATTTAGAATTAGATGTATCGTGTGGTTTTGAGAACCTAACACTGATTTATACAGAATTTAATGGAGATCTCTCAGTGACTGAAATTTACTCTTAACACAGTTTCCAATATGTAAATGAATGGAAAAAAAACACAAAAACCAATGATATCTTAACAGGCATTCTCCTAACCGGCCAATGTGGAATTACAGTATATTTAATTGGTTATATACTGTAATTAATCTTGACAATCATATAAAAAGGAAGCAAGCATAAGAAAGGGGGTGTTATATACTAATCTAAATAAAGTATATCAGTATTTTCAGTGTATTGAGATGAATTGGATTTGTGATTTTTCCTCAATGTACATGGCCATCTTAAACACCTTTATTCGTAATTCTCTCTTTATATAAGCTACTAAATTTAACATTCCTTAATTGAAAACATCCTCAACAGTTAATTTCCATTTTTCTTACCAGTTCTTCAGAACAAATGCAATCACAGCTGCTCTTTCTTTCAAAAACAAGGAAATAGCAGGACTTCATTTTTATCATTTTACAGTTACGAGCAGAAAATGAATGAGTTTCTCCCGCTTCTGATTAAAACTCTGAACTTCCAAGGAGACTGTTCATCATCCTCGGCTATTGTTTGATTCTTAACATCTGTTGTTTGCTGAACGTGACAGCTGAAATGATGCTGTAATGGAATTCCACCCTTTCTTTTCTTAGCAGTGTTAGCTGCATTTGACAAGTAGCTACAGGACTGCAGCACTAAACAGGTCATATTCTCCTTTTTCACTCAGCTGTGATGAATAGGTGGAATAAGCTGGGTCAGACTGTTAGCTGACAGAGCCGTTCATGTCTGGAGCTGTGAGTCTGAGTGTGCTTTTATTCCATAAAAGAGAAAAGTTCAGTTTTGTCCAAATGGATGACAGGGGATAAGTGTGTTCATGAAAAAAAAGAAAAGTGCACTAATGAGCCTGTGTGTCTAGCAGTGATGCAGAATGTGTACTTCACCTGTTGAACCAGCCCCAACACTCACGCACTCACGCAGCCACGCACGCGCGCATACTCACACTCACACACACACACACAGTAGCTTTACTACCCTCCTCTCACGTCACCCATCACCAATCTCCTGTAACTTGATACTTGGACTTTGGAGACACACACTCACACAGTCTCACTCCTGCGCTCGCTTTTTTATTCTGTCCAACACACACACATTCACACACACAGAGGTCTAGTTGAGGTTGTGCGTCCATGACATCACTGTTGCCATGACTCATAAGTGTACCCCCAGGCACAGTAAGGCCCTCTCCTCCGCAGAATCTGTCAAAGTGACTTAGCCACTCACACACACACACACACCACACACTCTATCACTCACACATTTGCACACGCACGATCCCTCATTCATCACTTGCTCTAAGTATAGAGTGATTTTCAAAACACAAACTGGTTTGTACACAAGGATAATGTGTGCATAGGTGCGTATAAGTCTGTGTTTTGTTTTTTGTATTCACGTACTGTATGTGTGCAGTTATGTGTTAATGCCTATTTGGTGTAAGTCCTTTTCAGTCCTGTACCACAGTTACAAACTCATCAAACAGACCTGGTTTTGTACAGATTTTATATTGCTGACCCTCAAATACACACACACACACACACACACACATCCTGTGTGATTTACAGTGGTCAGACTCAGATGGAGAAAGCAGGCCGCCTCTGTTCGCAAAAACCTCAACTGCGGGGATCACACAGGGGGGAAAGACTTCCATTACCCACACATGTGCACACATGCACTCGCCCTCATAACAACCCCAAGTGTCCACTAAATCACCTTTAGCTATGTCATATCACTAGACCAGACCTGAGCGCGGATGTGTGTTTGTGTGTATATGTTTATGCTGTATGTATATTTGTGTACATGTGCTTCAAATGGAGTAGTCCCCTGTCGCACACAAAAAAAAGCTGTTCAGTCCCCCATAACACAGCTGTTAGGGCAGACACACACAATACATGACAGCATTTTTATGTCTTATAAATGACCTTTACGACCTTTTGGACTGCAACTAATGATTATTTCAATTGATGTTTTTATTTTTTGTTGCCATATACAATGTCCAAAGAAAGTGAAAAAATGCCTCACACAGTCTCTCACAGCCAAATGTGACATCTGTAGATTGCTTCTTTTTTGTCTGGCTGACAATCAGTTCAACAGTATTAAAAGAGAAAAACACAAAATCATCACATTTTGGAAGGTAGAACAGTACAAGTTGGGCATTTTTGTTTGATTATTTTATAGATCGAACATCAGAATAGTTGTTGATAATTTTCTTTTAATTATTTAAGTAATTGTCTCAGCAGTGATGACTGTATTGATGTTTAAATCCATAATATATAATAAGATACACCATTTTCACAAAATTGATGTTCTTTTTTCTGCTTTGTCACAAGGTGTACAGTCACACCCATCCTCAGTGTATAACAGGGCTTAATACTCTGATCAGGAATGGAAAAATAGCATCTTAAAATGGCTCTGAGGGAGATATCTTAAGACTGTTTTCCTTATAAAATCCAGCAACAACACATTACACACAAATGCAGTCATCACATACTGTACATATGGCATTATGGCTGTATTCAGTACAGTGTCATACATAACAAGTTGTACTGCTGGGCTACAACAACACTGCTGACGTCACATCACTCTGTGGATAATTATTCTCAGGTGTAGGGACAATTGATTTGAAATTATACATAATAATGATTAGGATAATGATTTCTATAAACTAATGACTTCAAAGAACTGAATAGTCACTGTGGAATATGAGTCATATATTTTTTTTCTTTTGGTGATCCCCGTTTTATTTGCTCTAGGTCAGGAATTCGTGACTAATGCTTTTCTGTGGAGCTCTGGATAATTTAGTGATTTTTCCAAGGGCTGTGTTCTTCATGACTTGATGAGATGAAATAGGCGCTCGCTGAGGAAAACAAGTGTTGCATCACACACCATCAGACAACACACTTTTCTTTTTTTAAGAATTTAGGTCTGTTTTTACTCTACTTTGGGCTATTTCTGTCCTTTCTCTCACAGATGACTGAATAACTAGTTGGAAAGGATATTTTCGCAGACAGTATTAGGCTTGATTAGGGAGTCAAAATGCATTTTGGCTGGCTTTTTTGGACCCTACAATTTCCCAATCTACATGCAAACCTTGGCTGACCTTGAGCAATAACGAGACTTAGATTTCTAGATATCACAACAACATGACTTGGGGGAATTGAAAAACCTCAGCTTGTCAATCAACAGCCACTTTTTTGGCCGCGCTGCCAAAATTGTTAATCTGCATCTGTTTTGAAACATGGGATGGTGGGATGTTTCTTTTTCTTTTCTTTTTTATTCGAAGAAAAAGTCAAGGGCCTGAATCAAGTTTGGAAATGTAGGATTTGTGCACACAGATTGCAATTATGACCCGACATGGCTGAAATGCCCTCATGATTTCCATGCACTTCACACACATTTCCAGTCTCTCTTTTTTGCTGAATATTACATTAGAAATACCTGTTGTAATTGATTTTTGATACTCACTCTTTTTTTCTTTGTCTTTGTCTCCTCAGACCATGATTCAGAGGGCAAACGTGTTCAAGACATGCTGTCTACAATCGACAAACCACAGGTTGGTATGAACACTCCCTCCCACAGCTGCACACATACACAGACACACAAACTCCAGCACACTTACAACCACTTTCATCCATCACCTCCTTGTCTGATGCAGTCACAGCTGGCATGAGTTCTGATGTCTTTTCCATATTTCCATCCCGTCTCTGTGATTAACATAAAAATCAGACACTTCCACTAAAAATAAGAAGTAACTGTAGTGACGGGGTGTGTGCAGTGTATCTCTGTCATTTTCAGGGCTTTAGCAGTAGTTACTCAGTCAAAGGGGTTACAGATCATTTAAGCTCTGCTCACCCTGGCCACATGAGGGCAGCATCTGCTCATCCAAGTCATTTGGCTTCCCACCGTGCCTCTCATCAGCTGAAAAACACTGTAAACACTGTAGCAGCCCTTTCCCTTCCCTCAAGGGCATTGTGAATGAATGAGCTGCAGACATGGTTTGCTAGAGAGAAATTGCTCACTCCCGGTTAAAGCACTTTGGTCAGCAGGCTATGCAATTGGACCATTTGATATCTGTGTGTTTACATCACTGGTTGAAATAGACAGCGAGGAAGAAGCAATTCCAGAAAGAGAAAATGGAGTGTAAAAACAGAGGGAGATGTCGTTAGATACATGAAAGAGAGCAGAAGTTGATGTACAGTGGCAATGTATCTATTCCCATTACCTCAGTTGACCTTTACACTGATACACCAAGTTTATTATAGTTGACACTGAGAGGAAATAGAAGAGGGAAGGAAAGAGGGAATACAGCAAATTTGAGATTTGAGATCTGTCACTGATTGATATTTTGTGTCCTAAATTTCATCTTGACTCTTCAATGACTCTTCATTACTGTAATGCATTTATATTAGATGCAGCGGTTTGGTGTGGGTTATATAAGGCAAAACTGCCTTTTGATGAATTCAGCTGTGTATAGATAGACAGACATGGTAGCAGGTGTTGCAGAAACAGAGCTAATATGATAAAGTTCTTCATTTAAAAATGTCTACAATATGACCTTTCTCCTCTGGTCGTGTTGGTTGCTTTTACATCAATAATGTGCATGTACCTCAGCTGAACTGAATTAAAAGAAGCATTGGGAGACTAAAAGAAAACAGGAAAAATTCACCTACGAGTTCTTCCTGTATCATTTTACTCTTTGTGCTTGAGGAAAGCTGCAGCAAAACTGCTTCTCACCTTAAACAACCTGAATGTGCTTTGTAACAGTGGTTGGATGACAGTTTAATTAAAACATAAGGCTACAGGTTGCTTATTAGACATTAATATTTTAATTTTCATTTTGGCTTCCAAACAAAGAGTGATTAATGTCTGAAGATGCCTCCTTCAAATTACGTAAAGTTCAAACTGATCTCTACCCACTGGCCCCACTGCAGACTGTCACTTTTTGCATGAATCTCATTAACAGCTGTGATGGGCACTCCACTTAACTGTGGGACACACTCACCACTCTGCTATGGAAACATCTGGCACCACAGATACTGATAGAAGCTTTGCTCATTCAGCTTAGTAGTTACTGTATATAATGTACTGTTTACCTATATCTTCCAAACAAGCAGCATAGGCTATAAAATAGATGGCATATTCTTGTTAAATTGATTTGTAGGAAAATGTAAGTTCTTTATTTTATTATTTTAGTTTGCCCTCAACCCACTATAAAAAGGTTCTATTAGCAATCTGTATCTCCAGGTTTATGAGAGAGCGCTTAAATTGATGTAATAAAATGTACATGATGATCCATTTTCTTGGTATCATACTTTGGTTAAGTGGAAGTGGAAAATGAAAAGTCAGCACCAGTGCAGACTCACTGCGGGTTTCACTGTTGTTTCACTTTGACTCCTTATTAAGTGGTGTGGGAAATGCAGGCAAAAGGGGATAGGACGAAGGTGTAGGAACTGGATTGGGACGGAGTCTTCTGCGTACGATTGACTCAGAGCCTATGCAAGTGACCTACGCTGTTGTGAGCAATTATATTTGTGTCTTGTGCTGTCTATATTGCTCTGCAGTTACACTGCCAAAATGCTAGAGGGCGGCGGGGTTTCCGTGCCACTGTGTTTAGCTCCCTAAATGTTGGAGTTGGAGCTAATAAATGTTGAACAGCAGTTACCTTTACTGAAATTACTGTGAGGCAGAAATGAGAGAAGATGTCAGAGGAGGTGTGTATGACCATTGAACTGATTGGGGCAGGTGGGAGAGTGAGTTTTCTGTGCTTCTCCAGCCAAGGAGAGACATGTCTGTCACTGTCTTTGCACATTAGAGTGTTGTTGAATACATAATTTTGTTGCGTTGGCCGCATATTAATGTATCTGCAGTAGTAGTAGTACATATAAGCAAAGCAATGGCTACAATGAGTGTGACACTTAACTTTAAGTCCATCAAAAGCACAGATGTTCTCAGGCATATGGACATAGTAACGTGATTTCATGAAACCTAATCATTGTTATCAAACCTTGCAGTGAAATGACAATGAAATGTCTCCATCTTTTCCTGTCTGTCTGCCAGTCTTCCTCATAGACAGTCTAGGCATGGTTGCGGTTTTCAGTGCCCTCAAGGCACATTCATCGCCTATTCAGTCTGGAATTGCAGCAGACTGTGCTAAATCACGCTAAATTGGCTCACCCACCATGTGCTGCATCTAAAACTCCCATAAACATGCACGCACTTGCAGGCAGGCACACACGCAGACAGGCATGCAGTGAAACACACAAACGTGCAGGCCTCTTTTTTTGTGTTTGTTCATTTTAATTTTCTTGTGTGTTCCCGGCATGGATGTGCCTGAGCTGGAAAGGAGAGCCAAATCTTGGGTAATGGTTTCAATGACACATTTTTTTTATTGTGATAGACATATCCCTGCACACATAAACAGACAAAAACACACATGCATGCTAAAAATTATAGTAAATAATACGCCTTGATAGAATGATTTTTCACATTTGTGGGGGATGAATTACTGCTTTGTACGACAGATTAGAACAAAATACAATAGAGTAGAACAGAATAAAATAGAATTAAAAAAACATCATTTACAAATGAAAATGTATTAGATTAATTGCAACTGCAATCCAAAAGCCACAGCACAAAATATTGTGCACAGGAAACCACACTGTATTTCATTCTGTATATAACACACATTATATATGTTTATGTGTGTCTTACAGGTGTCCAATGTGCAGGCGCGGGCTGCACGGCTGTCCTGGGCCCCCCCGGCAGGGCTGGTGAACAGGCATAATAACGGGATGCCTGTGTCCTGCTCCTATGAAGTCTCTCTCTCAGATAAGGGACGAGATGGAAAGTATCGCCTCATATACAGGTAGGAAACACACCTCAAGCTAAAAGAATACACCATTGGCTACGAATACTGTTAATGTTAGCTCATCTAAAACACACTGGTGTGACTTGTGTGTGTGTGTGTGTCTGTGTTTTAGTGGCGAAGAATTGGAGTACCATCTGAAAGACCTAAGGCCAGCGACAGACTACCACGTACGGTAAGGACTTTTTTGACTCTTCTTGACTCTTCATTTAATATCTGAATTTTAAAACAGAAATCCTCTCATGTTTTTAGATGTTAATGTATTTTTTTCTTTCTGTGTGTGTTTGTTTTTGCGACAGGGTCTCGGCAATGTACAACTCGGTTCGAGGCTCGTGTTCAGAGGCCGGCTCATTCACCACACACTGCAGCGTCCCCGACGTCCCGTTACCCCCGAAACTCTCCCACCGCACCAAGAGCACCCTCACCCTACAGTGGAAGGTACAGGCACAGACATCTTTATGCTGAGCCACCCCCTTTTTAATCTTGAAGACAGCTGATAAAGCATTTTCACCCCAATAAATTTATGATGTTTTCATTAGTTTTGTTGGCACATTTGCACTGAGGTTATTATAAATCAATCTAACAATGCTTGATTCTGTATGTATGACGTCTGTCTGTGTCTACCACACTTTATTTGTACAGTCATATACTTCACCTGGTTTATCTTCTGGCTTGACTCTATCAGCCTGACAGCACCTCATAAAGAGACATTCTTGCATTGTTGCACCATGGTGTCAGGGTGCATCCCTGCATCCTCTCTGACCTTTTCCTCGCAAGCAATTTTTATCCACTCACATTGTCACTGATAAAGACTGACATCAGTCACCCAGACAGGATATTGAGGCTAATCATAAAAACACGGCAGGTATTTTGTCTGTCTCAGTGTCAGTCAGAGTCTTTTATCTTCAGCTAATCTCTCAATCTCTCTCTTGTCACTTTACTTCCTCGCTTGGTCCATTTCCCCATCATCGGCAGCCCCCAGGCGACAATGGATCCAAAATCACAAACTACCTGCTCGAATGGGATGAGGTAAATCTCGCTCTTGACGTCTCATCATGCTTTCCCCTTACTTTAAAAAAGACCATTTACACCCATCACAGACATCACTAAATAGATGTTAACATTCGACTCCTCAGATAAGGTGGAATAAGTCTGTGAATTCTGCTTTTTCAATCACTGTCTGGCCCTCCTCCTCATCTTCTCCGATTTGTACTATTTCACTCTGTCGTGCCATTTTTTCTTCATCTGTCTCACTAAATTCTTTAGTCTCTTATTGCAATTAATCTTATCCCTCTGTTCTCATCTTATCTTACTTTCTTATCTCTCTCCTCATCCATCTCTCCTCCTCTCCTCTGCAGGGAAAGAAGAACAGTGTTTTCAGAGAATGTTACTTTGGGAGCCAGAGACACTGTAAGCTGACACGACTGTTCCCCGCCTGTGGCTACACGTTCAGAGTAGCTGCGCACAACGACATCGGCACAAGGTACCGTCGCCTATTACTGAATACACCAACACATATCCTGTACACACACACACACACACGTGAAAATGTATTCCTGCACACATCATCCTAAATAACATAGAAGGCAGATGTCATAACTCTTTCGTGTTCACATACGGTGGGAGCACATATTTATTAAATTACATGACAGCTTCTCAAATGAGCACCTGACACTTGGCCCTTGCGTGATCTCAAACATATTTTAGTAACCATGGATACTTACAGTATACCTATGGGAGCAAATTGTATCAGTGTCACCCACAACATCCGCCGTACGCCACCATGGTGACAGACGGAGTCACACGAACACTATTATTCTGCATGTGATACGAGTCCTCTCCCTCTTTGTCATTTTCCCTCCATTTCCCCCTGTCCTCTCGTCCGCCCTTTGTCATCGTGGCGGGGGAGCAGCTCGTCTGCAGTCGTTAGGGTGAGAGGGAGAGGGGGTGATAGAGGGGAGCGGGAGTGAGGGGAGGAGATGCAAGCTCTCTGGCTGAACTCAAAGCGGCTGTAATGCATCCTTCAGCTTGATTCCCCTTTGAAGCAGTGTGGACACACATCCTCACGCAAACATACTCGGCACACACAGGCTTTTGGTTACTGGCTATTTTTCGTACTTAAAACAAGTTTTACAATCCCTCTTTTCTCTTGGTTGTGTATTCAGATTCTTTTTCTCCTGCAACTTGTAAATTACCCTCCCCCACTCCTCTGTCTTTTCTGTCTGTCTGGTTTCTGATATGCATATATCCTGTCTTCCCCATGTCATGACTTTTCTTTAACTTTCCTCTTACTGTCTCCACTGGGAGCCCCCCACAGCCCCATCCTCACCTGCAACCAGATACGCAAACTCCTGCACTCCCCTCAAAGAAGCACTCATGTCAGTCCTCTCTCCATCTCTGCTGAATTTGTAATTCAGTCATTCACAGCCTCCCTCCCCTCTTGCACTGCTGTCCCTTTTTCCCTCAAAAGTAATGATCCAACAAATCGATAATTTGCTGCAGCATTTTAAATAAAAACCAGTGTGAATGAAATGGAAATGGGTTTGTGTCTCCTGCAGTGGCTTCAGCACAGAGGTGGTGTTTTACACCATGGGCACCCTGCCTGCTCTGCCTCTGGCACCACGGCTGGTCAGAGCGGGGGTATCCTGGGTGACCCTGGAGTGGGGGCGTCCTGAGGGCAGTCCCAGCGAGGAGCAGCTCAAATACACACTCGAGATCCAGGAGGACAACAGCGTGAGTACCACGCAAACAAAACACCCATATTGTATGAAAACATTTATAGAGTTTATGTCACTGGCACAGGTTATTTTCCATTACAATAAAAACAGCCCTCACTGATTTGAAAGTAGCAGGAACCACATAATCCATAATCCATCACAGTAAACCCATCATAGTAAACATGAAACCTTAATTTGGTTTTGTGAAACTTTGTTTGTTATTTGATTTGAGTTCAGTCAACTGAATCCCACAGAAATAGAAGGAGGAGAATAGAAATCTCCACCAGATGTATAAGATGTAATAAAAAAGGAACAGATTATGAGAAAATATTATAAATGGTATACATAATGCATTGCAAGACACACAAGGCCAGTAAATCTCATAATACTGAAGCACACACACAGAAGAACACACACCTTATGTGTATGAGCAAGCACTGTATATGAGCAAGAAACTGCATCAGATGCTTGCTGCACACTCCCTCACACACACACATACACATATATAATGCTAAAGTCAGCATTTATTGCATCCATATGCGCCCAAACTCTAAACTCATACAAGAGGCACTCATACACACAGACAACTGACAGCTTATCTCCCACAGGGAGCAGACTTTCATCCAAAGTACACTGGAGAAAACTTGACCTGTACTGTACCAGGCCTGAAGAGGAGTACACAGTATAAATTCAGGGTAAGTATCAACATGACGTGGATTTGTTTATGCTCCTGCATGTAAGAGTTGCCCCTGTGTGTATTTAACAGAAGACTCTTTTCATAGAAAAAGATTATATACTGCTGTGTTTTTAATTTCTCGCCCTATTATTGTTTTGACAGAATTGCTTTTAAAGAACAGTTTGACATTTTGGGAAATAGGCTTATTTGCCTTCAAGAGTTCAATAAGATGATTAATACCACTCTCACGTCACTCCTGCCAGAGTCAATCTCATCTAACTCTAAAGAAAGCAACTGTTTTTTTCTTTTTTGTGCACATATGTGTTAGAATGGCACAACAAAAACAGCTAAAAAGTTATATAAAATTAATTTAATTTAATTTAATATAATATATATAATATAATATTTAAAGTAAAGCAAACCTTGAAAAAACTCAGCTGTGTGTAAGTGTAGTTTGATTTCAGGTATACTCTTAAGTAGATTTATCTTTGCTGCCTTTTTTCTTTAATTCTCTTACTTGATCAATTTCCAGTCAGTGATGTTCTTTCTGTTAGATTAAAAAATGTTTCCAAGGATAGTTTCCAGCCTATCCAGGTAGCTTTCAGTGGCAATATAACATCCATCAATCTAGGAAGGAATACAGTATTTTACCACTAGAGAATTGGCTACAATTGAAAGAGAAGTGAAACAAGGCAAATTCAACAGCTATTTAGCGAGCAGAGAACACTGTCCGGCTCTACTAAAAGCCGTGATAGCTGTTCATAATGTGAGGACACTGTGAAACAAAATGTTCCCACAGGGAGATATCTGTAAGTGTTGTTTGCATGTGTCTTTATACACATACTCCTGTGTGTGTCTGTTATGGTGCAATCATCTCAAACGACACTTTACATGTACTTTCACACACACACACACACACACATGGATATGTCCTCACTCACACCATCAGTTGAGGTGGCAGATGTTTTGAGAGGTGAACACACATGCTCACGCACAAAGAGGCAACTCTGTGTTCTTTGTAATGTTCATCCTCTGTGAACATTTGGGAGTGAAGCAAATTGATTGTCCATAGGATGAGGTAATGGAGGGAGTAAAGTGAAGAGAAATGGAGGCAGAGGAGCCAGGAGAACCACAGGTGAAAGAGCAGAGAGTAATGGATCCTATTAATCAAGACAGTTACTTTACTCTTTGATAGATTTCTCTGTAGGTTCACTTCTCTCATCCAGCCACCCTCACTGCGAATCTTTTTTGTCTTACACTGCATCATTACTCATTTTGTCTCTTCTCTTTTACCTCTTAATCTTTTTCTTCTGCTTCTTACCATCCTCCCTCTGTATCCTGTCTTTCTGTCACCCGCTTCCTCTCCTTTCCTTACCCATTCTCTCTTTCTGTTTATTCGCCTCACACTCTCCTCCCTCCTCACTGTCCACTTCTCCCCCTGCAGCTCATAGCGTCAAACATGGAGGGAAAGAGCAGTCCCAGTGAAGTGTTGGTGTGCACCACCAACCCAGACAAACCAGGCCCTCCATCTACGCCCTGTGTCACCACGGCGACACCCTACGGATTCACCGTCACATGGGGTAAAGAGACACATGCGCACGTACTATATACACTTAAATGTCCACATGTACCATGAAATCCATCATTTCCACCCCCTAACATACCAAAAAAAATCACATTTTCCCAGGATATTACAATAATTTTAGCCTGTCACCAAGTTAATTGCTGAGTTTTTTGAGATACAGACTTCCATTTTTAAAAACTTTGAAATCAAGAAAGCCAAGGCCTAGCAATTTACCAAATTTGTTAGATGAATGATAAAAAAGATGATGTTTTGATTGCCTGTTTTTCATTCAATTACAGAAATTGTGTACTTTAAAACCATAAAAATTTTCAAAATGCCCTCAAAAAAGGGAATGTGTGGCATGTGAACCTTATTGGGCCCTGACTTACCTTTTCACCAAATTCACCAAAAAAAGATCTGTTCATTATTTTTTGTTTCGAGTTGTGACAGACACTCGATAAAGATCCCAAAAAAAATCTAGCAGAGCATGTTGCACCATAAAAGTATTAGTGAGAGGTGGAGAATCATTGACGAACTGCTGCCTCTGGGGTCAGCCATAAAAGCCATCATTTCTGCTATCATCCATCTGTCCTGTGTTAGTACTGCTGGAGTCAGGGCTGTCTGTCCTTTCTCAAATGTTATAAACATGACACAGATCTCACTGCATGTCTCTGAATCAACATTCAGATCATTGATTAGACTCTAATTATGACACAATGCATTTGTTTGGCTGAAAGAAAAGCAATCTGCCACAGCCCTGACAGTTTATGAGTTATTGTGTCATGTGTTCACGATTGATGTGGAAGCTAAATGTCATGATAAGTCTCAACTGATGACTTATGAATGTATGATACATTTTGTCTTGATCAACTGGGTCATTTTTGTCATTTCCGTCACACCTTTTCCTAAAGCTGTAAAGACCAAATTGGAAATGCATGTTTTTGGGGTTTTGTTTTGTTTTTTTTTGTTTTTTTACATGTATTTGTCTGAGTTGCTCACAGGCTCATGATATTTATGAGTGATGTTACCCCAAACTAAAATCAACCCATCATTTGCTCCAATAGATCCTCCACAGGACAACGGGGGCTCAGAGGCTCTTACGTACCTGCTAGAGATCTCAGAGGGATGCTCCGAAGGTAAGATTTACACCTATCTGTCTGTCCATCCATCCATCCATCCATCCATTCATCCATTCATCCATTCATCCATCCATCCATCCATCCATCCATCCATCCATCCATGCCACACACTCAACTGATTTGAGTGCTTGTTCTACGTCCATCCTCTTATAATACAAAGCTCATAATGGTACTCTCTGTCCTCTCTCCCCTGTGCTTGTTCTCTCAATACATCCATTTCCTTCACTTACTCCCCTAAGAAGAATAGCATCCATAATTCACTCTCTGTTAGCATCAATTTTACACAAAGCGTCATTTGGATTTCCTCAGATCTGCACCCTGGGAAACTGAATGTCCGCTTGTTTCTTTCAGTCCAGATCACAGGGAGAGAAAGGGGGCCCAATTTCATTGAATCTGTATTCATTCAGTCACATCAGAAAAAGGAATGGGTTGTTCTTTGGAGACTACAAGTCCAGTGGATTGGGCTAAATTGACTAATTAGAGCTTCAGTGACTGGTTTGATTTTCTGCAATTCGTATTTATTCTTTGCTTTTCCATCAGAGACAAGATGTGATGTGAATTATGTCAACCACTTCAGCAGTCATTAGTTAATGCTAAAAATAGTCAGGGTTATATTTAAGGAATAGATAAAAATCTTGACTCTGGAACATCAGCGTTAACATGCACAATCAAACATTGTTTGCCCATGATTCCCCCTCCTCACCACTCTGACTAAGTTGTACCAGTGGGTGTAGTGGTGAACATTCAGAATGACCCTGACTCATCTCATTGTGTTTTCTGAGATTCATCATATTAATATGTTTTGTGCTTGTGTGCGTGTGTGTGTATAGCGTTATGGCTCTGAAACAGATGTTTGGGTAAACTAAGAAAATGAGTTCCATACAACATGCTAATGCTTGGAAGTTTACTTGAAAATGTTGTTGTCCCAGTATGTAAAAAAACAAAACAAGTATGTTCTGTACATTAATCACAATACATGCCTCCCTCTTCTGCAAAGTTGCTTTCGGTGCTGTGGTGTAAACAAAACCTATATTTGCATAACATTTGAGCTGTTTCGCAGGTGGAATAATGAGTTTGTCAGTCATACACAATGTATCAATGGAGCAAAGACAACAACAGAAAGTGGTGTGCAGGTATTAATTAGGTCAATGGGACTCTTTCTGGGAAAATAATCAGGTCGGTCGCAGAAATACATAACAGAACGGGGTTACGTATGTTTATGTGATCGGTTGAGTAATCGTGAGCGTGTGTATGTGCTTGTTTGTGCAGCGAGCCAGTGGGAGGTAGCATACAGTGGTCCAGCAACAGAATGCGTGTGTGAGCGCCTGACACCCGGGACCTTCTACCGCCTACGTGTATGCAGCATCACCACCGGAGGACACAGCCCGGTAAGACACATGCACACACACACAAATACACAACTAAATTGTTACCTGTGAAGTTTTAATTTTCACAGACAGTTTTTGAATTAGGCTATGCATAGGCAGAAAAATGTGGGAAAATCTAGAGCATGCACACACACACTTAATCAACAAAGTACCCAAATATCATAATCGACATTTCCGCCATTTATTAATCAGTTGATCTATAATTATTGTTCCTTCTCCTCTGTTTTGATTTGCTGTGTTTATCTCTGTTCCTGAAGTGCACTGTTAGCGTTCCGGTTCGTACATTAGGTGTCCCACCAGGGCCCTGCCAGCCACCGAGGATTGTGGGTAAAGCCAAACACAAGGAAGTGCGTAGTCAGAATGGGTGTGAGTGCAGACATACACGTACACTGTGTTAGGTTTTATTTAGTAGAATGTGTTTGATTTTTTTTTTTATGTAAGACAGCTAAATCACCCTCTGGCAGTTTAATATGTTTCCCGGCCAGCTCTAATGTAACCTTAGTCAACCATGTCTCAGCCTAATTGAGCTCCAATCTAGCCCATTAAATGTCTTACCTAGCCTCATATCTGACTTAACTCTCCTAATGTTGGCCTATTATTGCAGATTAGTACTGTTATCTGTTGGCAGGCAAAACCTCCCAGCCTGAAATGCTGAGGAAATTCTTGCTTTACCCAGTTTAATACAGCTGGCCACTGCCCTAATCAGCACACATTTAGGCAGCGATGCTGCAATTACTGGCTTGAGCTGAAGGTCAGACATAATTTATAGGAGGGCTTTCCCCACTGTCTCCTTGATTTATTACTTTTACCATACTGCAACTAAAATGAAGCATCTGGTGGAAGATAGAATACCTTGGAAATTGTTGAGAAATGTACCTGATGAACTGATCTGTAAACACATGTCATCTAAAACTAAACATAATTTTAAATAAATCTTTAAAATGTATGTATAACAGATGTTAAGCTGTGTCTTTTTCTCACGCACGATTTTGAATCCATGTTGTTTGATCACAGTTTGACCGCAAACATTTTCTCTGCCTCTGTCCGCTCAGACTCCCCCGTCTCTGAGGGAGTGTGTGAGGAGTGTGTGTTCAGTCTGGAGATGAGCGAGGGGGACACCAAACCAGCGGAGGTTTATCATGGGTCCGAGTTGCAATGCACAGTCGGCAGTCTGCTACCCGGTGCCACGTACAGCTTCCGTCTGCGGGCTGCCAATGAGGCAGGGGTGAGAAAATCACATTCGCACACAGCAGGAACATGATCCATAAAATCCACAAAAATTTCTTTCCTGATGATGTTAGAGCCATGCACCTCAACAAGTCAGCCTTTCAAAATGTTTACTAGCCATTATGGTCGACTCAGGGCATCAAATACTTGAAGTGTGAAACCTATATATATATGTATATATATATATATATATATATATATATATATATATATATATAATATTTTAGACACACACACTTAGATAAACAGTGTCAGGAGTGATTAGGTTAGAGTGTCCCAGACAGTCTGACAGTGGTCATGTTTAGATGCAGGAGTGTTCCACAGTCTGGACCCAACATCTGATTGGTCTGATTATCCTCACAGACAAGAATCAACTAGCACTCAGACTGGCTGATCGAATGCAGGCACAAACACAGAGCATACACACTTAAAAACAGGAAGCATGCAGGGGACACACACACAAAAAGCAGCACTCATGTCTGTACAAAAACACACGTGACTCAAGTGTATACACACACACAATGTAGGCACAGACAGCCCAGTGTGATTTGTTCTTTCCTTTCTGCTTGTGTTAGGTTAAACAAACCTCTAACTGAGTGTGTGTGTGTGATGTCGGTTTCTTTCTTGTAGATGGGAGCGTACTCTGACCCAACAGAGGTGACAACTGCAGCGGGTCCTCCCGGCCAGTGCGGGGCGCCACTCATCACTCTCACCAGCAACACCTGCATAACGCTTAACTGGGAGGTGAGACAGACACACAGGAAAACACACCTGTGTTTAGCAAAAAAAAGACAAGACAAATAGAGACAGTGATGCCACAATTTTTTAAAGCTGTCTAAAGATGCCCAAACTCCCCTTTTCTGTTTCTACTGACCTAAAAACCTGCAGCTTTAAGTACACCCAGGAGACTGTGTTGTTCATAGCAGTCCAGCTTGCCTGGATGATCGAAGATGAAAGAAAGTCTCTTGTGTTGCATCTTAAATTTAATCAAACCTGTCTTGAGTAGTCTGTTCCTCATTTCCCTTTGGCCTGCTGTAACATGGCACTATATCTACCTCTATTTACTCTCTGTTTGAAAGACAGCTTTTTAGGTTTTAGCAGTATTTTTTTATTCCAAGCTCTCATTGATTTCTCTGAGCTGAGTGTGTGTTCCTGTGTGTTGCAGAGTCCAGAGGGTTCGGGTACAGACATCTCTGAATATCGCTTGGAGTGGGCGAGGGAAGACGAACCCATGGAGCTCATCTACTGCGGATCTGCCACACAGTGTGAACTGTCAGACCTGACGCCTGCCACAGACTACTGCTGCAGGCTACAGGTAACAAAAACATAAACACACACTCTACCGGACTTATGAGCATGAAACACATGCACACTTATTCACATCCACATGCAAACACTGAATTCATGCACTGGCACACACAGATGTTTGCATATAAGAAAGGCGAAGGCGCATAAACAATGCACGAACACGGACATGCCAGCACACAGACAAATAGAAAAATAAAGAATAGATTTGCAAACATGACACAGACACTCAGTCAGGGCACTAACACAAACAACTATAAACACGTACATTCAAATATCAGCCAAGGGAAGCATCAAGAGCAAGAAACACACACAGACCAGTGAAAGGTTGATGATAATTGATCCTATTTGTGCCCTGACTCTTAATCTGGTGCATAAATAACTGCTCTCTCTCTCTTTCTCTATGTATTTGTCTAACACACACACACACACTCTCCCTCTCTCTCTTGCTTTCTCTCCTGATGTCCCCTCTGAAGCTATGAATCTAATAACAGTATGTTTTATGGCTCTCAGCTTTATGGGTTCATTTATAAAGTTTAGAGGAGAGGACAAGGTCATCCTAATGTCCTAATCAATGATTTTGTGAGTGTGTGTGTACATAATTTGTGTATGTGTTTATGTGCATTGATGCAACAGTGTGCATGCGTGTGTTTATATGTGTAACAACACAACAAATGTCCCTCCCGAGAGGGCTGCAAGAATGGATTGCAAAAGATGTACTGGTGTGGTTGAACTCAGTGTGACTCCTCGTGTTCAGTACCTGTAGATGACGCCTTATTGTTTCAGATGTCAGAGCTCGACACACACTTGTTTTACGAGAGCACTTAAAATAGCCAGACACTATCGCAGGGATAAATCAAGAGTTCCTCACATTTCTTTGTTTTTTAAGCCTCTTCAAAATATATTTGACAGCTGGAGATAAATCAGAAATACTACTGGAAAATAATTTTTCTTGTCTCAGACCCTTGAAGTATATAGATAGTTCACTGTCGAGACAAAGTAGTAAGTCAAAACTTTTCTGTAAGTGCACACTGTGGAATGCAAATTACTCCATGACTCCTTGAAATTATTATTGCTGGGCTGTTCTTGATTTTTTATACAAAAAAAATAAGTGCTCCTCATGTTCGTTGAAGTATTACATATTTTTTGACAATTACAATAAATCCATCACTCCTTACAGGCAGATTGTTTTGTCGCTTGATGCATTTAACAGCCAAGCGCACATTTTGCTTGCAGATTTAAAAAAAATAACAGGGAAACAATTTAAGCTTTTCCAGGTTCAAGCTTTCAAAATAAAGCAGATGTATTCTTAAAAAGATGGTATATATTAACATGGTTTCTTCCTCGCATTTGTGTGAGACAATAAAGTAGACCATTACAAATCAAAAGCGATTGAAGGGCGTTTAATAGAGGACACTTGAGGTGAATATAAATGTGTGTTACACGGCACAAGAAATTGACTAATCTTCTTTCACAACTAATTTGAATTCATCTTCCTCTGCTGCTTTTCTTGTCTTCTTCCATTCTTCATGTCTTTTTCTCCGCTCTATTTCACTTTCTTTTGCTCTTTGTCTGTGTCTCTATGGCTTCTGCCAATTCAAGTCTCTTTTCCTTTTCACTGTTAACCTTCATCTATCTATTTTCATCTTTTTCTTCACTCATATTCTTCTTTTCATCTCTCTTCACCTCTTTTGTGTCCTCACATTCTTCCATCCCACCGCTGTCAGTCAGCCCTGTCCTCATTGTCTTCATCTATCTCACCCTCTCTGTATTTCTGTGTCCCCCACTCAGGCGGTGAATCAGGCAGGCGCTGGTCCTTACAGCGAGCAGGTGAGTTTCAGGACCCCGGCGACAAATCCTGACCAGGTCTCGTCCCTCACCCTCCTGGACCTCCCGACCTCCTCTGAGTCAGGTCACTCCCCGTCTACCTGCCTCTTCCTCAAGTGGGACGAGCCAAACAGCAATGGGGCCGAGATCACCTCCTACGTCATCACCCTGGACAACCAAACCATCACTGTGGAAACAGGGACAAGTCACCTTGTCACGGGCCTACAACCAGACACCGAATACAGGTACTGACATAAATGATGGTAATGGTCACAAATCATGTGGTTGACATTTTGTAGAGACAAAACCCTAATACAATACCTCCAACATTAATTGGTGGGCAGATGTCCATTAATGTCAGAACATCTTAAATACAGTTCCTTTCTAAACCAGATTTTAAACAGTGGAAAAGAGGTAACAAAGGCTGAGATACGCGGACTTTAAGTCAAATTTACTAGATCCTATGTTTCCCATAATGCAACCAATGGCATCTTTCAAGAACTTGTGGTCATGTCTTTCTTGTTGTGTAGAAGTGGAAAATGAGATAAGGTAGTAAGGTTTCATGTGACACTATCAACACTAAGGCAAAGGCAGCATCTCCCATATACATTGTCCTAATGCACAAAATACCAAAAGAACAACTACAGTAACTGATAGTAAATAAAAAAATAAAAAAATTATTATACCCTTTAATATTTATGTTGATATTAAAGATAAGAAGTAAATTATATTATATGTTTGTCATTTTCATACACAATTTAATTTAAGTGGTGATGTAGGTATTAGTAACTAGGGATAACCTGGTCGTATGATGTTTGCCTGAGCAGTGATGTCATACTCAAGCAGCGGTAAACAACCACTTAGTAATCTGAATCACTACTGTTGTTATGTTCTCTGATTACATGTGTGTGTTTGTGTGCATGCATGTTATTGTGTAGTGAGTTCTCTGAATGGGGGAGGGGGGTTGTCCATGATACGTGTGAAGAGTGCACAGCGATCACACACCATTGTTTTCATTCTGAGGTTGTTTTTGTCCCAGTGTCACTTTGCGCTCTTGCATAATGGCTGCCACTGAGGCAGAACACCGTGTGTGTGTGTGTATGTCTGTGTGTGTGTGTGTGTGTGTGTGTGTGTGTGTATGCATGTGGGTATGTGTGTGTATGTGGGTGCATGAGTGTCTGTCTGCGGGAGTTTCTGTATGCGCACCAATAACTGTAATTATGGGTGTTATTTACAGTGGTGGGGTACTTCAAATAATATTATTCACATTATATTTCGCGTGTATGGCTTTGTGAAGGACCACAGTAAATCCTGTTTGCTTTGTCAGGAATGGGGCTGTGTATGCTGTAGTGCAGGTTTAAAATGTCTTCATTCTGAGGTTATGTGTCCTTAGTAACAATTGTTACATAAGCTAGAGAAAAATAGTAATTTTAATGTTTACATTTTTGGAAAAGTGTTGAAAAAGGCTGAATAATAAAACTCTTAAATAATGACTTAGATATTTTTATGTATTTTCCAATTATATTGCACGTCTTCACTGAAAGTTTAACATTTAAGTCTGTAGAGAGTTTACAGAAAGTCTTCAGTTGAAAAGAAAGTGGGCCGCAGAGATTTCTTTTCATCAGTTGCCTTTTTTCAGATACAAGGTTTCACAGTCATCCTTTGCATAATACTCTCCAAGAATAATGTTAAAAGGTATTTAAGTCTGTAAAGACACCATAAGAGGATAATTGCCACGCAGTCACACATCACAGAATGCAGATTCACTAAACCTGCAGTGCTAAGAAAAGGGTACTTAAACTGCCAAGAAAATCAACAAATGTCAGTTACTAAGATGCAATTAAAGGAGACTGACAGTGTGTTGCATGTTTACATGAATTGTATTAACCTCTTAGGCTGGTTTTTGAGAAAAACTGGTTGCAAAAATTTGTAATCTCGTACCTTGTTTCCCACTTGATAAGCAGCTATTGTTTTTGCATTTGGCTTGTAATCACTAAGCTATACAGAAAGTGACCACATAGTAGGTTCAGAGTCTTGGTCAGCATGAGGTCACCTTGTGCTTGTGCAGTGACCGCTGGATTACCACCTTTTGTTCAGAAAATGTTTTGTTTCCTTCAATTCCTGATGAAACAAAATGTTCTGAAACAAATACTGCATCTATTCTGAACTTGAATCCCTTCATGACTAACACGGAATCCCTCATCATCAAAAGCTAAGCCTCTATATCTTTCTCTCTCTTCTTTCTCCCCAATCTCACCTCATGTTTTATCTATATGCTTAATTACCCAGTGGATAGATGAACATTGCCCTTTCTCCTCTGTCTTGTCTTAGCCGAGTGAATTATAATGAAAGGTTACAGTTACAGAGAATCAGCAATCAAATGTCAGATGGTGGATGCTCTCTAGCTGAGGGCCTCTGATGTGGATGCCAATCAGCCAATCAGACATTTACAGAAAAGGGGTGAGGAAGAGAGAGAGGGATTCCTAGAAGAATGGTTCGAGAAACATCAATCTATTTCCCCTGTGCTTTTTAATTGGCAGCATGATGCATGTCTGTGTGTGTGTGTGTGTCATTGTTAATTCTTTTTTTTTGTTTATGACATGAGTCAACAGTACAGAATACTTACACACTCAGAATTTCCTATTACCTAGATTGACTTTGTCCAATAGCTCTCTGTTGCCTGGAAAATAAAAAAGTTCTTTCCAAACAGTAAATCTTAGGAACCACGGTGCCACAGTGATCGTCTTTTCCTTGCATACTACTATACGTTTGGGGAAAAAGGTGGGCCAACATTGAAGTCTGATACTGGAGAGGAGAGTACACTGAATTGAAATGGGAGAACTGTGATGGGAGAATGGATCCAAGGTCAGAGCTAATACACAAGATCAGCCTCTTCAGTGGAAATCACTCCACCATTAGACAAATAGGTCTGCAGACACTCTGAGAACAACATGCCACATACATTTTCCAGTGGTTTTATGTATAAGCACTTTTGTGTCATGAACTAAAATTCAGATCATGACGGACATGTTGCATTTTTACCATTTCTAAAGTCATTTTTCCAAAAATATAAAGCAGAGTCCCGTCAAGAGATGTACATAAAATGTACAGTGTCACATTCTGTAGCAAACAAATTATAATCTCCTCCTTCTTCGTCTCTCTTGCAGTGTGCTGATCCAGGCGGTGAATGCCATCGGCTCCAGTGCCACGAGTCCACCCCTGCAGGCGAGGACACGCCCCCTTCCTCCGGCCCCGCCCCCCCTTGAATGCTCGGCGGCTGGCCCTCAGAGCCTGAAGCTGAAGTGGGGCGAGAACGCCAGCCACACGCGCGCCCTGCTCGCCGACGACATAGTCTACACACTACAGATGGAGGACAAAAACCACAGGTGGAGTAGACACAACTTTTTTTGTCAACATCCCTTCTTACATAACTGTTTACCATATATAAACTGAGGGGGGGACTCTGGCTCGCTATAGTCCAGACCACATGAACATGTTGAATATCAAAACATCAGATGTCCAAAACAGGGACACATAATGATAAAAGCTCACAATCAAAGCTTAGTCAGTAGAGTCAATACAGAAAATCAGTACCATGAACGTCAATACTACACACACATAGTGGAGACACACTCACACAAACACAAGAAGGATAGAGAGAAGGTGAGGGAGCATGTGTGTGTGAATGCCTATTTAGAGGTCCGTGTGTAGATCTTTGTGCTTGTGGGGTTTCGTGTGAGTGTGTGGTAACCAGATGTACCTCGGAGTAGTCACGTTGAGGGCATCTGGAGCCAGCCGGGATACAGCCTACAACAATCAAGCCTCCATTTAACTGACTGGTCAGGCAGGAGTGACAAAAAGAGAAGCAGGGAGACGGAGAATTAGCAGACTAAAGAGGAGGGGAAGGAGCAGAACATGATCACTGACAGGGAGTTAAACACATAATTAGAAAAAGCACGGGGAAGGGGGGCATTTTGTATTAGAGCCAAGAGAGGATATTTAATACATCGAAGCAGAGACAGACAAAATTGGGCGTGAGAAAGGGGCGAACAAAGAGGCAGGAAACAGACTAAAACTAATAGCCATGTAAAGCCACTATTATCTGCTTGTCTGTCTGCCCACCTGTCAGATTGTCTCACTCGATCCCTCCCTCCAGCCCTCTACCATTATGGTTGGCTGGCTATCAGTGTTTGAATTAAGGCTTGGCTGGCATCATGTTGGCACCCAGGTACCTTGGCACCCCTGGAATGGGCCGTAGTGCAGCAGGCAACAGATGGGGCTCTACCCGACAGGCTGTGATCTGTTAACCTCTGCAGTGCACACACACACACAGGCATGCACGTAGGCACAAACACAGTCCCTACCAGTCAAATGAAAAGAGCTTTCACAGTTAACAGAGTTTTATTTACCCTTTTTTAATTGGCACACTGATTAGTATTTCAGTATGCTAGTTTGTGTGTGTTTGTATGACTGTGCTTGGATACATTTGTGTATGTATGCAAATGTCTACATCCACCAGATGGTGTTTTGTGAATCATCCTGCCATTTATTTTGCTTACGTGAGCAAGTGCTGCGTTGTTTTGTAAACTGAAGAAAGAAATGTACATATTTGATTTTCTCTTTTCTCTGATTATATTCATTTTGTAGTGCATATTATATCAGAGAAGTTCAGTCATGCACAGGTTAAAACAGATGATTATTGCAGTTATTCACACTCGGTCCAGTCTTCAGTGCTACTTCTTTCTTTATTTTATTCTCACTGAAACAACAGTGTAGTCTTGGTCATAATCATTACAAGCAAAACATAAGGGGCGGGTCGCCCACTAATCGGAAGGTCAGCGGTTCAATCCCCGGCTCTTCTAGTCCGTGCCGAAGTATGGGTAAGATACTGAACCCCATGTTGCCCCCGATGTTTGTAACATCGTGAGCATGTTTGTGCTAGAGTGCTTTGTGCATAGTGCAAGTGCTGTATGTGTGTGTAAATGGGTGAATGTGACGCGTAGTGTAAAGCGCTTTGAGTGGTCGATATGACTAGAAAAGCGCTATAGAAGTACAGTCCATTTATCATAAGTGATGCATTTCTGTCATTTTTTTCTGTGTTTTAGACACTGAAACTTTCTTGAGTGGTCCGACAATAGCTCTGAATTAGTCACTGATGTATCATTAGTTGGGACATTTTTCTTTATTTCTTCTCTAGTTCCACGCACTTCCCTTCCTGCACTCTGATACTAAACTTTTAGAAGTGGTTCACTCAGATGGGAGTACAGGATTTGCTGTCCTCTCAATCTATTCAGCTGCAGGGATGATGTTTTTCCCCATTTCTGTACACTCCTTACCAGCCAGTCTTCCTTCTTCCTCGTATCTATACCAGAATATGTAAATGAATGAAAAATGGAGGTAAAATGAAATGAAAAAATGAAAATACAAATGCAGTTCATTCAGTTGGTATAACTAACACAGATACAAATAGCAGCATCTCCACACAGCCCAAATACACAAACATTATTTCGGTCTCTCCTCTTCATCTCCATCATTTCCTTCATGAGAAAACTGTCCATATGTAAAGTCTAAAATTGACTGACTCGCTCCATAATGACAATGCGTGATTCCTGATTCATTCGGCCTAATTGTCTTTGCTTAGAATTCATTACTTGCGGCCACTGGTGATTCTGACATGACATTTAGATGTATTTGTGGCTGCATTAGCTGTGCTTCACCATTTGATGAACTGTGTGCATGCGTGTGTTTGCAGAGGGTTAGCAACAGATGAGTGGATTGAGCTGGTTTACAGTACTCCGCCTCTTTCTCATTGCACTCTATTAAAATAAATTAGCAGCAATTTTATTTATTTGTGAAATTACCATGGCAACCAGGAGAACACATTGGAAAAAAGAGAGGGTACTGAATCTTGAAAACCTTTTGCTTTGTAAACAAACATATCATATAGCCAACTGCAATTTCTGCAAATATAATTTGGGATTCTGCCATTAAATTCCATCAGCATCATTTTTAACCAAATAGCATTAGTGTGTATTTATGGTTTTGACTTTGGCTGTCCCTCTTTCTGTATCTCTGTCTTTGTCTCTGGCTGATCTAATTCATATTTATTCATCTCATTTTATTGTTAGAAAGGTGACTTCACCTCTCGAGGACCTCTTGAGAAATGTGCGCACCCTTTCATCAATTTCCTCCCTCCCACCTCATCTTTTTTTTACTCTCTGTTTTTCTCCCGTCCACCCTTCCTTTTCTCCATTTTGTGGGTGTATTAGACGATAAAGAAAGCTGTTTTCTCAGGTTCACAATATTGGATTCCCCGTTCTTTACTTTCCTCCCTTCTCCTCCTCCGTCCTGCTTTCTCCCCTAGCCTATTTTTTCATTCTTATCTCCCTGTATGCAGACCTGTTGCTGGTGTTCTGTCCTCCCTCGCTCATGGCTTTTTCACTCTCACTTGTTTTCCTCTCTCCGTTGTTGCCCCTTAAAAGCTGGCCAAGTTTGTTTGATTTTTCTCATTTCACTTTCTCCTCATTCATATTATCCAAAGCGCCTTCTGGCAAGGGGTACTGGGAGTGTAAGGGCGCCATGGCAACACAGGGCCGTGCAGTGGAAAGAAGGCTTCAACCTTCTGGCACAAAGGATTTTTAAGATGAATGCAGGTGGAAGAACATGCACTAGGGGCAAGGCTTTGGTGTTGTTTCTGTCTTTCTTAAGAATCATCCATTCATCCGTAAATCGCTACATCTGTCCACCCATGCATCCATCCTCTGTCCAGTTCTCTGTCCTCCAGTTGTTCAATTCCTAAACCTTTTCATCCACCCTAAAATTGCTTTCTGTGTCTTTCCATCCAAACATATCTACCCATCTGTCAGTCAGGCCACCTATTTGTTTACCCTCCCATTCATGTTCCTTATTTCTCTCTCCTTTCATCCTTGTATTTGGCCATTTTTTACACCCATTTGTTTTTCCACCCAGTAAGTCAGTGAGCAATGCATGATACACTGATATCAGACAATAATTGCTTTAAATCATATTTACTATATTGAAAGTGATAACAAAATTAGACCTACCTATGATATGACATTATTTGTGACATTATTCATGATTTTAGTTATACTATTTCGGTGTGTTACAAATGATTCGGAATGGATATAACTTTCTGTGAGCTGCAAGAAGCTTGTGATGGTTAAAAAAAACAGATTTTCTCTTTTGATGTTTGTGTGAGTTGAATGACTACCGACTTTTGGAGCAGCGCTCTATTTAAAAATGAAGGACCGGTACAGTCAAAGCTGCATTTCAAATGTCTCCATCTTTATCATGCGTCACTGCTGCAAAATCTGCAAACATGACAAGGAAACAAAATAAATACAATTCTGCTTCAGTGAATTCCAGTATTTGCATTCCTATGAGTAAGCACCAAGAACATGGATTTTAATAATCAGGACAAATAGCATGTCTTTGTCTGTTTCTAACCTCTCTCTGTGTCAGCTCCTTGTTGTGGTTAATTGGTTGGCTCCAGACCAAGGATACAGTTCATCTCATTAACTGTGGCCTGGTTGATTTTATGTGTGTGTTTATTGTCTGTGCCGAGCTGGCTGTTAATTGTTTTGATATTTTGCCACTCTGCTCTGTCCAAATGAGAAGGGGTCATCACTCATAATGATGGAAAAGCTGATGCATTTCCTGTATAAATGTAAAAGTTGCTAATTTTTTTGGCCATTAAGTTGTTAGCTGACAGAGAGTAAACAAAGGGAGACTGGGATACGCAGACCATTTACATTGCAGCCACTAAACTAATTCTATCAGCACTAGGTGTCTGTGTGTTAACTGTGAGGTCTGGCAGTGAGGGAAAGGATTAACAACACCATATATCAGCCAGAGAAACACATCACTTCTCTGTGGTGCAGCTACATAAAGAGCTCATCTGAAGTTATAGCCTTCTACTAAACCATGACCTCTCTTATCTCTTCTTTCTCTTTCACTCTCTTCTCTTCTTCCTCTCACAGCAGATACTCCATCATCGCTTCCACTCTTGTAATTACCAGTCATCTCTCTTTTCCTCCTCCTTTATTTCCCCTCTCCTTCATATCCTCTTCTGGCTCTGTCCCTCCATCACTGCCTCCTCTCCTCTCACTTGCCCCCTCACCCCACAACTTTCTCTCTCTCTCTCTCTCGCTCTCTCTCTCTCTTCTCCCCTTCTTCCATAACTTTCTCCCCCTTTCTCCGACTTTTACCGTATTGTGCTGAAACGCTGATAGTGGCAATAAATAACCCCTTTTCAGCTCAAATCCCCATTTCTCCCTGACTCACTCATTCGCCCACTTATCATCTCTCCTCCAGTCCATCAATCTATCCATCTCTCCAGCCAGGAACTTTTGTTTTGGCGACCATTTTCATCAGATTTGTGACTATAGCCTGTCAGTATTCATCCTGTGTGTTCATAAATCATGACTATCTTTTTTAAGATGCAGTTTTCTGTCTTCCTGCCAGCATCCCTGTCGCTTTTCAAGGTTTCCGTTACTTATTTTTCAAGCCAATCCTCCCTCAAGGTAGCATATGCTAAACCTATGTTGATAGAGCAAAAGCCTTTCAGTTTCTGTCTGGTAAGACATGAATAAGCTCCTCAGTGAAGCAAGGTGTTTTCTATGGATAAACTGTTGATATGTATTTATACATACTCAGGCCACCCTATTAATAAGCCATTACTGGTAAAGCCTTCTATGGGGAGTCACTGTAACTTGAGGCAAAATTCATCAATCCATTATTGAACATGGTCTGAATCAGGTCCCAAAACTAGTTTAGTGATTAGCGCAATGATCCAAGTAGCAACGCCTCATTCTTCTTGTTATCTAAGTTTTTATCGGTCAGCCTCTCCAACACCACACCTCCCTTTTCCTCAAATCTAATCATAGGTCCGCCTTGTCATTCTTATTCTCAGATTTCTCTCTGGCTTTGTGACTCATTGTCTCTCCTTCCCTCTTCAATATGTTCTCTGTCCAGGTTTGTGACGATCTACCGCGGCCCCAGCCACACCTACAAGGTCCAGCGGTTGACTGAATCCAGCAGTTACAGCTTCAGAATACAGGCCATCAGCGATGCTGGGGAGGGGCCATTCTCTGACACGCACACTTTTTGCACCACCAAGTCTGTACCCCCTGCCCTCAAAGGTAAACTGAACTTAGGCAAAGTGAGTGTTTTGTTGCATTATGAAATGTGGGATGGGTGATGTTGCTGCTGTACCCCACCAACTATCAAACTACAAATATAAAACTTAAGAAACGTCTTCCTTAGTTGAGACTTTAGCACTGTGTAAATTAGTTGCTAGGAAACATCTGTAAACAGGAAGTCACTGATGCACCAAAAATAACATGTCATAGGGAGGCAAACAGTATGTTAAAGTTAATTGCTAATCCTTTGTAAATATATGTTGTTTTGTTTCTAAGTACATACACAAAGAAACATGTTTTTCAGAGTTGGTATAGATACAGTTTTGAATGATCAATAAATACCCAATTATGCTAATGTGTCTTATGTTTAGTCTTATAATCTAACTTTATGAGCATAACGTTTCATAATTTGAGGTATTTTTTGTGAAATGTGATATTGAATATTTTAAAGTGTCAGACATGTAACACTAGTTACTACATGAGAGCTAGTTTGTGTTGTGCATTTTAATTTAGTGGTGCATAAATCTCATGTCATAAATAGGCTAAGTTTGAATTTTTGAAGAGGTGGTGCAGCCAGTTCCAACAGAATGGCCCAAAAGAGATGAAAGAGCTTACAGGCCAAAAAATGACAATGCAGTTGTTTCTGTTGAGCTGTTAGGGATGACATGTTTACTGGACCCTTGTTTGTTTGCCTCCACTATGTGGTATTTCCTGTAAACTGAGGCGGTAGCTTGTTATAGCCACAGTAATCACAGTGAAGAGTAGCCTCTCAGGTGATAAAACCAGAGAGTATTATATCTGTGACTGTCAGCCTGAGAGTGCATGGCATTGATGTATCCATAAAGAGCTGAATAATCCCCCAACAGTCTGAACAGCTTCTGTAAAACTGTTAGCAGTGCATGTGCACTGTCTGAAAAGGTTCTCTGGAAATCAGCATTCATTCAGAACAATAAAGAGCAGAAGGAGTTGAGAGAAATCAATGAGTGGGTCCCTGGTTACCATAGAGGTTTAGTGTAATGTAAGCTGTATTTAGCACAGCAATTAATGCAGTCAGAATTGGATCTTTGTTGTGATGTTGTTATTTCTGAAATTATCCCCCAAGGATATTATTGCTTTGCAAAACAATTATCAGCAATGACAAACAAAATTATTGCACATGAATAATGTATTGTCTTTGTTGTGGCTTATATCCAGCATGACGTGCAGTAGCTACACAGTCTAAATAGCCTGACATTAACAACCATAAACATAACTGTAACTATTAGTGCTGATATAAACCATTAAGTTCTAGGGGGGACATGGATGTTAGCATTCACTGATAAATAGGTGGCTAGACAATAACTATCCATGTGTAATGATAGCAGGCGAGGAAATACACCTTATTTGTTTCTGTGTTTCGTTATGTTTTATATTGTAGAACTGACATATAAGATCCATGTGATAGATAAATGCCATTTTTTCCCAACAGCTCCCAGAGTGCACCAGCTGGAGGGCAACATGTGTGAGATCACATGGGAGACCATCCCACCAATGAGAGGGGATCCTGTGAGCTACGTGCTCCAGGTGCTGGTGGGCCGCGAGTCAGAATACAAACAGGTTTGTCTCACACAAGGCAACACTCTCAAACACAGGGTTGCATGAGGACAGAGATGAGAGCTCCGGTGTCTCTCACATCCATAGCCCAACTCCAATTATTCGGTTCATTCTTATTTCTGTGGAAGTGTGTGCGACTACTCTGAGGAAATTTTCTAATCTCCCCAAGGAGCAGAAAAATTCAGTTAGCACTGATGAGGAGGGTATTACAGAGCACTCAACCACCCACACATTGAGACACAAATTTGCACACACACGCACACCCACACACACCCCTAGATAGAAATTTGTACATGGAAGAATGAAACACACACACATCCTTTTTCACACACACACTATGTCTTCACTGTACTGATGAGATACAGCCATTTTAGGTAATCTGAAGTGCCAGCAAAATTTATTGAATGGTATTGAAGGATTTTAATGAGAATTACAACACAGTAATAACAGAAAAAATGTTTTTGGCCACACTTGGGTGTATGGGATTGGGTGGCTGGCAGTTGGAGCGATGAGCAGTGGTTGACCTCAGACAAAAAGACATTTGTCTTCAGAGCCGTTTTACTCTCTGTTATTGAATTACTGAACAGTTGGAAGGAAGAACTGCTGATACTCACCAGCAGGCAAAACCGCAGCTGTGTGTATATGTGCAAGTGGGATGTGTATTTGCTCATTTCATTGTGTACACACATCAGCTGTCAATACAAATCTGTGATGAATTTTCAGATGTCTGTATGCTTCTGTCTCTCTCTGCGTATTTGTTCTCCTTTCTTAATATCACCATGAGGAGAACAGGCAATGAAAACATACTAATGTTTATCTTCTCTGTCTAATGGTTCATTAGCAACATTAATTAATGAAAAGGAGAAACAGGAAATCCTGAAGGCTAAAACTAAAAATCAATACACCCTTGTTTAAAACACATGCACACTTAAAGTCCACCTCCTGCTTAAAAACAGAGAGACACATTATGTGCCAGCTGCTCTCACATGCAAATAAAACCATGTCATTATTTTGGGTTAGCAACAAGCCAATTCCAAAATATGACTGGAACCACAACATTAATATTTTGTATCCGTTCTTTTTAAGTTACTGAATCAATTAAGAAGGTGACCTGTCAAGAGATTAGACTGTGTCCTTGATCTGTCATCGCATTATAATGTGATTGTTGTTTTATGAGACAGTCTCAGGAGTTCAGTGTCTTTTCCAAGGATATTTCAACAGGGAACACTGTCTGTTACAGGATACAAACCTGGCTTTTAATACTCAAAGCAGCAACCCCCCATCCTTTTTTTCGGTCAAGTAACCTAAAGCTTGTAATTTACACCTTGATGCCAGAATAGTGGGTAGAGTGGATGGCGAGTTGATGTCGCACAGTGTAAGAAGTAGTTTGTTTTGGTTATTTTGGTTCAGGAGTGATCTTGCTCTTTTGCCATTTAGCTAACTGGCTAAAATTTGAGATAGGAATTCATTTCAAATAGAAAAGCAAGCAATATATGTTTTACTTGACGCAGTGTTCAAGTAAACGAGTGGTGACAATAACTACCGAACTCCACTGTCACAGTGACACAATCAGTGTTGCAAGAGTTTACTCAGAAACTTAATTCTTTCCTTCCTTCCTTCGCAGGTTTTTAAGGGAGAGGAGGGCGTGTTCCAAATCTCTGGTCTCCAGGGCAACACAGACTATCGTTTCCGTGTGGGCGCCTGCCGCCGTTGCCAGGACACATGCCAGGAACTGTGCGGACCACTGAGCCCCTCCTCCTTGTTCACGCTGCGTCGCCAGGAGACGGCGTCGTCAGGGGAGCTGTGCGCCGTGGAGACGGGCAAGGGGGCGGGCCTGATCTCGAGCGACGAGCGCTTCGCGGCGCTGATCGTGTGCGTGTTCGCGGGCTTCTCCATCCTCATCGCCTGCTTGCTACAGTACTTCTTCATGAAGTGAGGGAATTTTAACTCTAGGATAGAAAGAGAAAGCTAAATCACAGAGAAACTTTAAAAAAAAAAAACACGTCTATGAAAGAACAGAATGAAATCAAAACAAACACTTGAGATGTACTTCTAAGGCTATGTATGTGTTTTTTGTTTTTTGATTTTTTTTTTGTTTTTTTAGTCAAAGTATCGATTCAGGCTTTCCTTACCTTGTTCCTGTTGTCTACTGCCTTCACTCAGTTTGGTCTCATTTCTCTCTACGTCTCAATTGTCTCTGTACCATTGTCCGTTTCATTCGTTAAGGATTTCTGTCGAGGGAAGCCTTGTCTTAGCTGTACCTCGGTTGGGAAAGAAAACTGATAATCAAGCCTTAAAATAGCTGTGAGCAAAGCAGTTGCTCCTCAGACTGACTTGCATGTTTTTATTTTGTATCTTTTTAAAACATATTTGATTAGAGAACGTGTATATTTCTTGACGGTCATTGCCTTACAATTTTTCTTTTTTGTTTTTCAATGTTTAATTTGCTTTTTTTTTTCGTTTTGTTTTTGCTGCAGTCTTTATTCATTCAGCCATATTCCAATGTAGGCCTTCAAAGCTTTAGCCGTTCATACCTTATTATTCAGTTTGTTACTACTCTACAGGCTGTCAGTCAATTCATGCAATCTGCACCTGCTCTCACACACAGACTGACAGAGACACAGTGCACATACACACACGTGCAGACTTACGTACATAGACACACACACACATACAATTACACTCATGCAATGACAATGAGAAACACACATTTCCTCCTAAGAAGGCAATCGCTTATCTGCTCAGCTTTTAACATTCAATCACTCACTCATTCAGCTACCAAAGTGATGCAATCCATGTGTGGTGTAAGATGCTGCTATCCTGTGATTTTATTATATCTAAGAAAGAATGGAAAACCAGTTATCTAATATATATACACACAATATATATATTATAACAAATATCTATGATGCTATAGAAGTGATGTAATATAAGTGATGGCAATGTAAGGTCTGAAGTACAGTGTAAAAGGGGAGGAGTTTACTCTAGGTGCTCACAACAGCAGCTCTGAGGTCAGTTCAGTAGCTCGCGCAAACGTTTGAAGGAGCCCTTAAACACTGGTCTTGGATCAGAATATGAACCCTTATAGGTATTCAGATGTTGGGCGTAAACTGGCTTTAGCATTTAAGGAAGCCGGGCTCGGATCGTGATTGGCTGCAACTTACCAGGAAAGGGCTGGGACGGAGGGCACGTTCGGCTCTCGGCCAGTCCTTCCCATCCTCTACCATCTCAAATACCATTTCTCCAGCCTATTTATCTGTAGCTTTAGTAGCGATATGCCCGTAGCATCACAGACCCAGAGGTGCTAACAGCCTGCCAGCTAGCTGCCCTTTCTCAGAGCTGTGTGTGTGCGTTAACCAGGAAAGCCATTAGGAGTTAGCTTGAGCTTTACCCCCCCCTTGAAATTTAGCCAGCTGCGGGCCAGAGCAGTGCTGAAGCTGTAGTTTCTCCTTCTAGCTAGTCTGTGAATCGATACATTTGATCTTTTCTCCTCTCCTGCCCATAATTATCTGTAATTACCTTTTTGCTCTGGCTGCTCCTCTCTTGCTTTCAATCCATCCCATCTTTCTGCCCATGCACTACTCTCTCTCTCTCTCTCCCTCCTTATTTTCTCTCTCTCTCTCTCCCTCTCTCTCTCTCACTTTCTCTCTCTCACTCTATTAAAAGGTGCTTTATTGACATGTAATCAGAGCAGTAGCAAGTCTGTGGTCTCTCTTCAGACGGACATGTTCTCTGGGGAATTGAACTAATGTTCACTAACCAAACAAGCCTTTGACAGAACACAACTCAACAGAACAGGGCATTCTGACACACGTAACACCCCTCCTGACCTCCCTCCCTCCCATGACCCCCGAACCCCCCTTTTTTTTCTTACCCCAACCCGAAAAACAAAGCCAAGGTACAGCCCAATACATACCCTGATGATCCAAAGAAGTCACCCTGACCCGTGTGATTAATGTGTGACGTGTCCACTTTTGTCGGGTGGGGTGTTGGGGAACGGGGGGGGGGATCGGGTGGGAAGGGGGAGGGCAGGGTAACGATCAGCTCTGATTGGCAGCCTGTAACGTACCTCAGGGAAAAGGCCTTACAGAGGGGAGATCTAATCCTGTCATCCCCATCGCTGTCATCATCGTCGTCATTATTAGCCTCTCTTCCTCTGTTTCTCTCTGTCTTCCTACCAGTCTTTCTTTCATTTTTTGATGCTGTATCTTGTCCTCTGTCTATGCTGTGCCTTGCTCCTGTATGTGTCAGTAAGTGGTTTACTAGCTCAAAATACCTTTGCCAAAGTTGATGGGAAAGTTAAGGTAGAGTTCTTTTCTAGGTTTATTTATACTATATATTTGCATACAGTACTTTACATGCCAATTACAGTGCAATCTTCATTTATTTATTGTTTAAAGATTAAGAGACAAGTGTAGTTATATACTAATTTTTTTCCTTGTAGCATGTTTTTTTTTCTTTTTAATTTTTTTTAATGGATGTATGTTAGATTGTATGATTAAGGCCAGCATTCCTTATCTCAGTAACCCTTTAAGTATTTCTCTTACAGCTGTTGGGAACCTGTAGCTCATCAGTCCATGCATTGCAGTTATCATTGCTGTTTCAAACATGTAACCAAATGCCTATGTATTTTTATTTTTTTTGTTGTTGTTTTTTTTTTTTTTTTTTTTTTTTTTCATCTCCTGTTTTGGCCGTGCACAGCCGAGCAGTTCTTGTAATGCTTAGAGAGACATGTAGCAAAGCCAGGCCTTAGGGTCAGTTCAAGTCATCGGTATTGGGATAAATGTCGCTGCCTTTGGCTTATTTTTCTGATTAGTGTTATAATGAAGCTTCTGATACCTTTTTACTGTTTTATTGCCAAAGTGCAGGCTTCTCGTGTCCACTAGATGTTGCGTTTGCAGTCGTCTAAAGGGTTTCTGTGATGTTCTTCTGTAACGACACAGCATTACGATTATTATTATTGTTATTATTATTCTCTCAAAAGGAAAAAAAACATTAACTTGATCTGTGATTATGCTTCTTTTCATATTATCTTTTATTATTTTGTTTTGTAAAGCAAAATGTGCCATTTATGAAATGTGTAGCCCCTTTTGGAGGAGAGTTTTTAACACAACCTGATTTCACACTGAAAGGTAAAAAAAAAAAAAAAGGCAAAAACAATCACACGATGATTTCAGGCAAATGACGACAATAATAATATTGACGATTCCTTGTTCAGGCTAGTGCTGGTATAGCAGTAGTGAGTATTTTATATCCAGTATTTTGCTAAGAGATGATATACAGAGATATCTATAGAGCTATAGAATGAGATGGTAAATACATTATGACTAACAGAGTTGAAGCACTTTTTATATGCCGAGCATTAGTCTTGATGAGGTTAATATGAGCAAGAGGAGACATGCAGCCCTCCGCTCCGTTCCAAACACTACTGCCAACGCTGTCTGTTACATTCATTGGCATTATTCTGTCGTTGGCGCCACTGTGACATTGGCATTACTGGAGCACGTTTCTGTGCTTCTCAAATGGCACCCCGCTCCCTGCAGAATGCAAACTACGACACCAACGGAAGTACAGTTCATAGGGCACGGGGTGCCTTTTTCTCAGACGTGCTCATGGTGTGTCTACCTAGCCTGTTGCATTGTAGATGACAGGTGATGTGTGAGGTGCCCTGTCCTTAAACCCCTGATGTTATGTTGCCCACCCGCAGCCCCCTGTCTCCCCTGTTCAAGCCTTAATGCCCTGGTGGGAGAGCAGAGGTTTGCCTTGTGCTTGGCCAAACTCAGGCCAGTTATGTGTTGTATAGTCTAAGGTTAACATGTGTTAACAGACAGGCCGTGTGCTTGTGGGCAGGGTACTCCCTTTATGTGCTTTGTTGTTGTTTTTTTTTGTTTGTTTGTTTGTTTTTTTCATATGCTGGTGATTTTTGACACCTCGCCCTCCCCAGCCACACCCTGCAGGTCCTACATATTTGGCAGGTATATCAAGAATGAGACAGTTTTTTTGCCCAGCAACCCCACGTCTGTGCCTTCTGATCAGTTTTTTTTCTTTTCTTTTTTTTCCCTTTTTTTTATGTTTTGTACGTTTTACAGTAAGTAGAGATTTTGACTGAGAGATTGGCGATTTGACAAACGTACAGAGATTCACAGGTATTTAACTATTTTTTAAGCGAGACAAAAAAAGAAACATATTTTTACCTCACGATTTAAAAACAAACATTCCAATGTTGTCATGGTCTACGAATTGAAAAAAAAAAAAAGAAATTCATACATTTCTTCTTGTATTGTAAATGTTAGACAATTTCATATGCATTATATAAAAGAAACTGCCATATCAATTTTAATGTATAGATTTTTGCAAATACTACCCTATGTATGTAAGACGTAACTGTATCGGTAGCGTATATATAATATATTTATGCCCAATAAATGTTTTAATTTTTTTCTGACTTTGATCGAAACTGTATGTTTTATTTTGTGTGTGTTTACATACAATATGTTTGTATGGATCACTTTTCTAAGTTACTGCGTCACAGGAATGGACAGATAGGTGGTGGGTAGTCTGGTAGTCTGGCTGTGTGGCCAGTGCCACTGTCAATGCAAAAACTGTTTCCCTGACATTTACTGCTGTGTAGCAGTATTGATTTTGATCTTGAAGATTTAATGAGAATGATGTTTCTTCCCTCATCAGGGGCACCTTTATGCACTGTTGTAAACACAGCTGAGTAATAATCAATATTCATAATGCTAGGGTTTAAATTATGACCAATAGTCTGAATGATGTTGCAAAACAGTTGTAATTCTTCAAGGTGGCTACATTATAAATGTCACAGAAACGTTAATGTAATTATAGATACTTCTGTCTTTTTTCATGCAAGGTTTCATTTATGTAAAGGGGGTGCATATGTGTCTATTGAAGCTGGACTACATGTCTGTGTGAAGGTACATCAGCCAGATTTACTTCCCGGTGGCCTTGACAGTGTTTAGCCAGATAGCTGAGAAGAGTAAAGGATACACACTGTTATCCCCTACTGTCCCTGAGGGCAACCAGAGAGAGATTGCTGCACTGCATGCTCAAGGACCACAGGGTGATATTAGTCTCTTGACCTTTTTGAGTCACCCTCGATCGTTTTGTGCTGCGTGTACATAGCTTTGTTTAACACGGTGTAGAAATCGAACAATTAAATAGGTGAGAGCAAAACAAATCATCTCCACCATCTCACCGTTATCTTTTTTTAATTAAGCTTTAGAACAGCAACAATATAACAAAACCTCTGTTGTTGCTGGGAAGTGCACTGTAAACAGTGGCTGTGTGATAACCTGCTTTTCCAGACAGTCAGATGCTGTTTGAATGAAGCTCAAGGATAAAGCTCTCAGACAGCATCAAGTGGTTTTTGTTGTCTGTGAATCACTAGACAAGAAGCACAATTTAAGTGACTGAATGTGGTATGATCATTGGTGTCAGATGCACCAATTCTGGCACGTCTGAAGCAGCCAACTTCCTGTGATTTTCACAAACAATATTATCCGGAGTTACCAAAGACAACAGAATCCAATCAGCTTCTGTCTTGAGGTGAACTTCAAAGTAGATGAAGTGTGCTTTGTAACACAAGTCTGAAAGGTTTAGCATGATGATTATTAAACTTCAGGGACTGAATGGAAGAAAACCTAAGTTTAATTTTTTCAGGTATCCCAAAAGCAGTGTCCATGGACCTTTTTAACCATGGCTCTAGGGATGACTTTGGCAAGGTCGGTTGGCCGGTCATTTGAGTCCACCATTTTGTTGAATGGATGCTCCCCGCAGGATAGCTGCAGAAACATAACATGGCTTATGCACAGTCCTAATCTGAACCCAGTAGAGCACCTGAGATTCTGCACCACTGCCGATAACTGGTATCAAGTCAACACAGGTCAGACACCTGTGCAAAGTCTGAATACTTTATTTGCACAACTGGCAGTACCAGTCAGCAACATAGTTATGACTGGTACCAGCTGGTATACTAAATAAAAAGACTGCTGCATGTACAGGCACACACTGATAGAGATAGAGATAGATGTGAACTCTTCTTCAACCCCACCCTTTTTTGTCGAAAGGTAGTTTCTACTGCATGGCCCTCATCAAAATAAACTCTGACTCATTGATTAAGCCTCTCTTCTTTCACCTTTTGTTTTATTTTGTTTTTAATAGGGGAGTCTCATTCTCATTCCTGTTCTTTCACACCTCTTCTCTTCACCTGTCATCCACCCACTAACAATCTTATATGAGATACCAACCTAATTTTTATTTCATTAATTTGCTGTCTCCTTCATTACCTTTGGATTTTATAATCCTTTCAGTGTTCTCAGCTGAGTGAGCTGACATTCACACGTTCTTTTCTAATCTTTGTCACTCTCCTACAGACATTCACAAATGTCTGCTCAACATCTTGTACTCAGAGGGTTTTGCAGTTACCTCAGGTGCTTTGATGAGGTTCCTGCAATGACCTTACAAGGAGTCTAAAACTACCTCGGGTGTCTTTTGAGCCATGCTTGATATAGGCAAAGCCTGGTGTCTCTGAAGCGATAGAATAAGGCTGTGACTTGTGACCACAAAAATATAATGCCAGCTGAGGTGATAGAGAACACACTGCTGTTTCTCTGTGTTAAGATTGCAGGCTACTGACTGGTGGTACACCTTGCTGGGGCTAGCACTATATAATGGGGTATAGTAGGGTCACATGGGGAAAATATTAAAGGCTCAAGGTGTGTTATGTGCCTCTCAGTCCACTCTGAATGGTGTAGACTTTACTTCAATGATGTTTGATGTGGTTGGAAGGGTAGTGTTAAGTGTGGTTGACCTGAAGGTCAAAACACAACATTTTAGAAAACAGTCTGTTGTTCACGTGTTTGTTTCACGGTGAAGTTTAGTGCCCCCACTGCAAGCACGATTCCGTATCAGTGATAGAGATGATTTCTCACCAGACAGGAGCCACACTTACCACTTCCACATCCAGACACAGCTTCACATTGTGGATACTGAATGTTTCAACTTTGTGGTGTGGAACTACAAAGTGCAAACACTCTAAGGCTCAAAGAAATAGCTGAATAGCTGTAAAGAATCAGATCAAATAGTGCAGGGTGTTAAGATGCCTGCTTGGTAGATCTTAGAAAATGCTCCTGGATCCAGAGTGAATATCTGGTTGTGTTCACAAGTATGCTATTACCTAGGTTATAGTTCTCTCAAACAATAAAACAAATGCAAAAAACATAGCTACGTAAGTTGCATAACTTACGTAGCTATGTTTTATCGTTAACCACTGCATCCAGGAGCATTAGGCCTCTCCAATGTGAAGTTTGGAAGCCATTTTGACTGCATTTTTTACTCAGTTTCTTGCATTTTCCTCCATATAAACAATAACCGTTGGTACTCCATAAAAGCTTCTTATGATTTCTCGATTTGAGCAACTGTAAACAAGGGAGAATCACCTCATCCTACAGCTATGTTTCACTGTCGTCAGATGCCAACAAACCTCTCTGATTGCAAAGTGCATTTCATACATGGAGATAGTTACCTTCCAGCTAAGTGTGTGGCAGCTTGCGAAAAGAATACAAATATTGTTCACAAAAGAAAAAAGCAAAGAGGGAGTGAGTTTTTCCTCTTTTTTGTTTACTTTTACAAGACTTTAATAGATACAGTACCAAACAGGAAATATTCACAGACATTTTCAAAAAAAAAAAAGATAATATCAATCCATGTTTACTCTTTTAATCAATATACATCCCGCAGATTAATAAATAGTATGTCATGACATCAGTATGTACAGTCCGAAACATTCATTAACAGAGATACATTCTTCAGAGCCAGGAGGCCACGGTTTGAAATCCAGTGCAGATTGGTGGAGGCTGCTGCGGTGATTTGGACTGCAGAAACCATCTGAGTGCACAGCATTGAGTCTATATTGTTACAAAGCATCTATTTACAATTCTAAGCAAGCATAACATCATCATTTATAGACAGTTTACTGATCCTTTATCCAAAAGGGTGCATGACACACAACTTACAAAATTAAATCATTTTTAATTTCCATCTGTTGCATCATTTTGTATATATTTAAAGTAAAGGTTATTCTAAAAATGCTCCTGTAGAACTCTGCTGTGACATTTTGTCAAGGTTGGCACCTTTGGCACATTTAGAATGCTTCTATTTCAGTTAACAAACCAGCATGCAGTGTATAATCACCCATGCAAATAGCTTTCACTGGGCACCATATCCTTCATTGGCAAATCAATAAGATATACAAGACATAGATAATATAATGTACATTGTGCGTGTTTGATTTAACTATTGAAGAAGTTGTTGTTCATACTGAACAGTTTTGGGAGTGGGGAACAATATGTGCCAAAGAACACTATGATCCACAGGGCAGCTAATACTCTTAGTGTTCCTTTATTTTTATGAACATGTGAATGGTGAAAAATGAAAAGTTACTTTCCAATTGTTTTCATTAAATGCAGTTATACATTGCTTTAAGTAGCATAAGGAATCTTGTCAAATCAAACAAATATGCTACATTTTGTATGACTGGATCCACAGATAGGCACACTGTCCCCATGCAGCTGTAAAAAGCAGAAAAGGCCCTGTTCTGTATGCTGTATCAAGGTAACTTACACAACTACACCTGAGATGACTGAAACATGATGTTTGAAAAGCAACAACATTTCAGTGGTGCACAGCTCATGAGACTCAGAAAGCTGAGGCGTTTATGGCCATTGATGTTGATTTATACACTAACGCCAAGCAGCTTTCTTTGTCTTATGCACCAAACTAATACATCTTAAATGCATTGCACTGACTACGTGACTATTAAAAAGTTTATGAGACTCCTCATGTACACTTTTTTCTTTTTAGCAGCAGTAACAAGAGGCCTGTAGCTTGAACAACATTGATCATTTAACAAGAATGAATGATTATCACACAAGTCAGACTGACACATGCTGGAAATGTTTGCATTCTGTAAATTATCACACAAAAATAAACCACTGCTGTATAGTTCATGGTTAAACAGGAATATTAATTCTCCTCATTTCACCAACCCCACTGACCCTTGTTGGCAGCATCAACACAGCATGGACTTTAATTTCCAAGATACAGGGCACTGAGCATGTCAAAAAATTAATGTAACAGTAATGTAGTACATCTTCACACTCTCTCCAACTAATTACAAGAATCACATCCAAAAGCATGGCACACAATACACACATGAAAATACTCTCTCTCTTTCTCTCACACACACACACACACATACTGCACTTCTGCCCCTCTATACAGGAGTACAGAGCAGTGCCACAAGTTCTACAGTGCTTTCTTTGTCATCCAGAATATGAATACAATATAAGGCAATTGTACATGTCTGCAATATTTATACATATATGTCTGTGTGCACAGGGGCATGTGGGCCCCAGCTGTATGTTGTTCACATTTGGATTAATATAAGCACTTCAGGCTAGTGTGAATTTGCACTCCACCAGTCATGCTTTTCAAATGCTGCTGACTGAGCTGTATGAATAGGGATGCCACTTGCTCATATAATCCAACAAGAAAATGAACTGTTTGAAAAAATCGAAGCTCTATTGATGCATGTTGACAAAGAGAATGGAGGCTTGCAGCTTTTTGTGGCTCGCTCTTTTCGCATCCTCTGGTTCTTTCAGTCCCAGTCAATTATGGGCAAGTGAGCTCACGTTTACAGAGCAGTTTGTCCTCGACCTTACAGAAATAATGGCTTATAGGTCGGTGTTGTTAAATACAGAAACTTCAACTTAGAAGCTGACTGTAGACTCCGTCCAGCCGTTCGAGGCCTCGCCCTTCATGGTGCTGGCTGTGCGTCCTCGCGATGGCTGGCTGTCGGTCAGGCCGAAGAGGCGCGCCGCTGCGCCCCTGTACTTCCAGGACATCGTGTTGTAGAGGATTGGGTTGATGGCAGCACTCAGATAGAAGAGAACCACCGACACCAAGCTGCAGTATTCGGACAACACAGAGAGCAGAGGGGACGGAGCGTCCAGCGAGCGGAACTGCAGGTAGCGACCCACGTGGAACGGCAACCAGCAGAGGACAAAGGCCAGTACCACCACCACTGGAGGAGGAAGAAGATTAGCAGGTGAAGAGGGTGATGAAAATGCGATGGTAGGGTGGAGAGTGTGGTAAAGAAGCTACTTGAAGCGAACGTTGTCATGGGTCAAGGCTAAGGAAAACGAACTTTTTTGCTAAGTCTACATGTAAACTTTCTCCTTCTATTATTTTATTGGTGTATATTTAAAGGCTTGAGTTATAATCCAGACCTAAGTTTACTCATTAGTTGATATCCATCCCTTTATTTGTTAACAAATCAAGTCTGAACCACGTTACGCACTGTGCGTAATTTGCGCGCTCTCCAAACTTACCCAGCATCTTGATGGTCTGTCTGTTGCTTTTGTCCCTGTGAGCCACGCGGGAGTTGATGTTCGTTTCACGGTGTCTCTGCCACAGCCGACGGCCTATGAGGCTGTAGAGCACTGTGAGACAGAACACTGGCATGAAAAAGAAAACAGAGCTTAACCACACCATGGCTCCCATCAGACCCGACTCCACGGCGTAGTGCGTCATCTTACACTCCCGGGTGTCCCCACCGTCCTGAAAGAAGCCAGTCTCATTCATCCCACTACTGAAATTTGGTGGCCCCATGTAATCCCGCTCCACGCCCACCATGACAAACACGGGGCCGGCGCTCAAAAGAGACACTGTCCAGAGTAGGAGGATGAGGGCGCGCACCCGCCTTTTTGTAACCAGAGCCTTGGCGCGTAACGGGAAGCAGATCGCCAGGTAGCGCTCCACCGACAGCGCGGTAATACTCAGGATAGTGGAGTAGGTGCAGGATTCTGACACGAACTGAAAAAGCTTGCAGAGCACGTCTCCAAAGCGCCAGGGCCTGTACCTCCACATGCGGTAGAGGTCCAGCGGCATACATAGGAAGATGAGCAAGTCTGACACAGCCATGCTACATAGATATAGGTTGGTGGTGGTGCGCATGTCCCGGTACTTGCTGACCACCAGAATGGTCATGACATTCCCGGCCACCCCGACCAGAAAGAGCAGGGTACAGGCGATGGTGATGACCGTGAGGAGAGGAATCGAGTAGTAATTGAGAGGAGGCGGGACAGGGTCAGCATTCCTTGTGTGGTTGTGGATCTCCTCCCAGCTGCAGTTATGGGAGAGGCACTCCGAGTGATTGGGCCAAGAGGGCATGCTGTCGCCGCGCGGTTATTCAAGGGGCCGCGCCTGGCCCTGAGTGTTAAAGGCACCCCGGGTTTGGGACTCCACAAGCCCCTTGGCGCTGCCCTTTCCTCCCATCATCACTGTCTAGGTTGCGGAGGTGGGTAGCAGAGTCTGGCAGCCGTGCGTAAAACCAAGCTCCTCGCAATCGTTGCTAACAATCTCGTGTAAGCCCCCCGAGTTCCCAGTGAAGGTGAACCAAGTCTTAATCAAAATTCTGAACTCACACAGGATGTCTGCGGTTCTTCAGGGAACGGATAGCCCCCTCCAGAGTCTAGCACGAAAACTGGGCTGTTTTAGATCGATTCAAATTATCCAGTCTGACTGCAACACGCATTCTGAAGTGGTCCAACAATATCTGGCGCCGAAAGTACTTGTTCAAAAGAAGAGTGGTTGTTTTTGTTACAAAACAAATTGCATGCTGGGTGTTTGTAAGCTACACATCGCCATCCGGGATTCGTACGCAGGTATTCCAAACAAAACAGGAGGAAAACGCAGCACAAACATCTATTGTCTAAAGATAAAAGGAGAAAAAATATCTAACTTAAAGACAAGTTATCTCCCACATCCTTTGTGTTTGTGATAGTTACCAGCAGCTCTTGGGGGGAAAGATGAAACGTGGCGATCCTTCATGTGGCAAAGAGTTCCCATCACCAGCAGCGCGTCCCCTGCGTTTTGAGCGTAAGACAAAAACAAAACGGCAGAACAGGAGACGAGTTGCACCGGTCAGCATCTGATGGTGAGTCAGAGGCAGGGTCGTAATTATGCCGCAGCGGCAGCAGTAAACATCTGTCCTGGGAAGGACCCCGGAGCTCAAAGTCAGCCGAATAGAAACGGATAAACAACAACCACCGTGAAAACAAACACTGTGTGACGGAACGGAGACAGTTTTATAAAAGTAACAAGAACCACGAAGGAACGACGCATCGTCAACATAATCATGCAAATAGGACCCCAGAAGATTGAAGTAAAATAAAGTAGAAGAGCATGATAAAGAAATTCACCCCGGCTCCCAAAAGCTGTTCCTCTAGTTGCGGTGCATACCCAGTGTGTGGATCCTGACTCCCAGTGCGCAAAACATCATGCACAGGTGAAGCGGTGCTTCTCAAGGGGGAGGAGGGTGGTGTGCGGGGTCGACAGTGAGTCAGTGCTGCAACGCCACCTACAGGTGTAGTTAGGGTTAGGCAGTGATGACTGGGACTTCATGCTCATCAATTTAAAAAAAATAAAAAAGAGGTGTTTACCAAGTCTCTCAGGGAGCACAGTGCAGAGGAAGAAGGGGCAGTGACCCTCCAGAAACCTCACCAAGTGGACCCAGAGTCTGCTGGAATACACTTGGACAAGACTCAAAATGGCCATGTATTCTAGAAGCTTTGCAGATCCTATGTGAGTGAGGTGAGTGAAAAAGATTTTTTCCCCAAGGCCTTTGCTTTCAAAAACGATCTGCATAATGAAATTATTAGAGTCATTTGGGGTTAAGGTATTGAAAGTACAATTTTACCTGGTGGGATATCACATCTTTCATGATTAATACCTCAGAACTGCATCCCGCCCTCACAGAATTCCACAGTCACAAAGAATTCAATTGCATTATGTCCAGTCTGAGCACAGATTTATTTTGAGGCCCCAATTCGGCCTCTGCAGGATAACGGGGGCCATGATGTGGTGCTTAAGAGTGTACACTATTTCTGTTATAAAGAATGTTGTGTAAAATCTCACCAGCTGTAATTTTATTTGCAAAGAACATTTAATGCAGGTTTAGATGTATAAATTATATTATATGCACAGTATAAGTACAATATTCATGTTTCAGATAGACTAAAACTATCAAACATTGTAATGAGGTTAGAATAGTCACTTTAATAACCTGTTTAACTACCAGTAGAATATAGAACCCCTAATAACTGGCAAGATGATTGTCAATCACATGAATTTCATTAGAGTCAGAGGCTACACAGACAGCAGTTTCTGCTACCCTGCTAACAAGGCTACATTTACCTTTTAGCAGGACTAACATTAGTTCATCTGTTACTTTTTTCCTCCATTATTAGATGTCACTTCTTCCCTTTTTATGTGATATAAAGAACTCATTTGCTAAGCTTTCTGAGCACCAAAAGTGATTTATCAGTTCCAGGAAACATGGAAAAGTGGGTAAATTAGCTTTATTGGCAGCTTTGACATAATTACACTGCTTGAGACAATAAGACTGACAAACTGTGTGGCTTATTTTCTCAATGACTTAACTGATAGCTTGCTGGAGGCTTCGCGGGTAATGCTAATGGCCGGTTTCAATATAAATGTGAACCACTTCACAATTAGAGCTGCAATACATTTACATTTTTAGTGCGCTGATGTGATCCCAGTGCTTCATTCTTGTTATCTCTTTGCCCTTTGTGCTGTTTACCAGCAGACACCATTATGTTTATGACCACTGAATCATGATGTGAGACAGACGGAGAGCAAGAGAGAGCGAGATCCTACTGGTGGAACACGCAGGACGCTTACCAGGACAGTTGTAGCTTTCACAGCCTCTGTGAGACCTTTTCTTCACATCTGGTATGTATCTGTCTGAGGTCATATGATGTGTGTGTGCGTCCAGACCTTTATTGTACGGGTGTGTTTGTGCCAGTTTGTGCATGTTAGCATGTATTTGGGTGGCAGGCTTTTTTTGACTTTCAGGAAAACCTGATATCTGCAATCTGTGCTCATAGCAACTGTGGTAGTGATGGTAATAGCCAAACAGCAAGCTGATATCACAACTATTTACACAGCTAGGACTCCAAAATTGGACTGTTTCTGGGACGACAGGAGGTAATAAGAGCAGCACTGGGTTTCTTCACTGAAATGTCACGGCTGGATTTGAGTGTTTGGTCTTTTTATGGTTGCGAACTGTTATGTTCAGCATATGAAACAGTGGTTCACTGCTTCACTGTTTCACTCATATTACTCTATGGTTCATGTACATGTCTGGTAAACATGGTCAGGCGCTGAACGTGTTGATAAGTGTTTTGGTTGTCATCCTGTCTGAATCATAGGTTCAGGGTGTGGTAGTAGATTACAGGGTAAAGTCCCTGTCATAATAATGATACACGCACACATCTGACAGCCAAGCGTGTGATTGTGTTCCAGCTGTGAGAAGAGCAGTACAACCATTTATCCACAAGATGGAGGAAGAGATCTCTTTAAAGTTTTTGCTTGAAAATGTAAATGTGTTTCTTTTTTCTTTGTAGGTGCCAGACAAGTGAATGCTTCTGCTCCACATTTAAGAGAAACTTTCATTAAATTAACTTTTAGCAGGAACACACAAACACTATGTGCACACACAGGTTTACATGAACATTCTACTACATCAAATCATTGTTTTTTTTCTGTTTCTCTTTCTTCTTTTTCACATTTTACAAGAATAATCCTTTCATTTCATTTTTTACCATTTATATTTCAGTACTTCATTGTTTTGTAACATGTGCAAACAAATAAAAGAGTCAAAAAGACTCAACACGCACATTGACAGACAGATGCAAAGTCATATACATACATGCAGTTACATGTAGGTACACAGACAATTTGGACAAAACAAGAGAAAGCAGAGAGCGTGTGAACTGATGAGATAATGGGCAGGACCAGTGTCATACTTTCTCCCCAGGGAACTCCTCCCACATCAACAAAAGTCCACCACTTTTTTGTCCAATGAGAAAAGATGGTGGGAGGAACCTCTTTCTGTGATTGGCCCAGAGTTTCAGAGACCCCCCCCCCCCTCTTCCCTCCCTTCCTGAGGAGTTGGAGAGAGTTCACTGTTAGTTTTTTCTCAGCCACACTTACAGAGTTCCAGAACAGAAGAAGCACAGAGCTAGCCGTTTGTCAGCTGCTGCTGCTGCTGCTGCACGGTGCTTTGTCTGCTTCAGTGGAGAGTGTGTGTTTGTGTGTGTGTTGTTAGCACTGCTGTCCGTTCAGTGAAGCCAAGTGGATTGACCAGGCAACATGTGGGCTGCACGTCCACAGAAAGAGCAGGTTGGTAATGTCTCCCTCTCTGCCTCCCTGTTTGTCTCTGTGTCTGCTCTGTTCTATTTGCGTCCAGGGGCTGGTGGGGGAGATATGTGCCTCTGTGACACTCCTTGGTTTTGGGTTGTCAGTGGGATCATGTAGAAGGATGTGCAGTATGTTTGAGTTTGTCATTATACTTAGGCTACATGGGAGCTGAACGCACTTCTTGTTGACTTGCTGTGTAGCACATATATATTTAACATGACAAGGTGTTGCTGTGTCTGTTTATTTTTGTGGCTGGTCGTAGTGGAAAGATGTGTGTTTGTGTGAAGTCTTTGGTTAGGTGGGTGTGAAGACAAGTTTCTCTGCCTTTTATTTGCAGCAAGTGGTGGTGTGTTACCTGTTGTTGGACTCTACAGGTGTGTGTGCTGGCCTGCTGCCCCCCTTCTCACACCCTGTTGTGAAAGTTAGTTGCTACAGCTGGAATGTCATGGGAAGATCAGAGATATTTTGCCCTCTCTACCCGCTCCTCTCGTCTTCTGTTGTCTTTGTAACTGATACATATGATACTGACCTCTGGCATTCAGTAGTCTTCCTTTTGCACAGGCTGCAGCTGAGGCATGACCTCTTTTCCTTTCTGCTGTGGTGCCAGCATAAACACACTATACAATAACCTTTATTGCTAGTCCTGCCTCAAGCTGTAACTGTGTGTTCAAATGTATTGACCTGTTCCATGTGGTGCCATCTTCCTCTGTTTGTATTAATCATTAATATGGACAGTGGGAGAAGAAGTGTAGTCCAGAACCACCTATTGTTTTTCACCGTTAAAGACATTAAGTTGTGCAACAAGAGTTGAGCACAAGAGAGAAGGATTGGAAGGATTTGAAATATTTTTGGCTTGGCAGGCATGTTTAGTGCTGTAAATTTATTCCAGATGCCGAATACAGCCTCATATCCTTCTGCCATATGGAGAACTGGCATCAAAGGTTTTTGACCCTGTGGGGTTTGCGGATAATTTACTCATTATGCTCAGGATTGTACAACAGCAAGCTGTTTGTGCAGCTTTCATTGTCACTTTGCATCATTACACTGTTCATAGCTAAAATCTGGAGGGTGTGTGGTTCACCAGTTCCTTAACAGGAACAGACTTACTCAACGATACCTCTATAGATAAGAGGTTATGTCTAATTGAAGTTATGCAGCTGTGGTTAAGATGAATGGAAAAGCTCTTCTGCACAGACTGTAGAAGAGGTCCATCAGATACAGTGCCATTTGGCACTCAAGTCATCATTAGGACATATTTCTTACCTCTGTATCCAAACTGCCTCTATTTTTGAATCATAGTAGCATACTTCTGTGCTAGTTTGTAGGCAATTCATGTGGTGTGTTATGACTTCTCAGGTATTGGACAATCAGGTGACAGTAGTTTCTTGCAAACCTTGAGGGGCTGGTTCACCCAAATTCCAGTGAATCATATTTTGCCCCTTATCACTAGTGGTATCTAGCTACGCAGATAACTTGTGTTTGATTTGTCCAGTTTCTAAAATTTCTGTCTGCAAATGGAATTGTGTGTATTCAACAGCACATGTTTTCCATGAACAACACTCTGGATAATCCACAGAACACACAGTCAACAGTTTTCATGGATTAGTGTTTAAAAAGTAGTTCTAGTCAAACCTCTTCACATCCTGGTCTGTGGATGAAATGGTTCATTGTTTATGGAAAGACATGTTGATTTTTTAAAGCATCACTTTCTTATTACCATCATGAACAGAATTCCATTCCGCTTCATTGTATTGGAAATCTCAGGGACAGGTATCTCAGCTCCTGGGTAAATCAAAGCTTAACTCCCGTCATGGCTACAGAGCACTGGAGGTGGTCATTTAGATGAATGGTCTGTTTAAGTCAAGCACACAACTTTTCTCCATACTCCCTGTCCTGCTACTGTAATCATAGTGAGTCAGAGTCACTTTAGTGGTCTGGACACAACTTATAATTTGGTAATTTCCAGGCGCAAACTTAGCTCCTCTGGTAGGGCCGAGTCAGGCTTGGCTGAAACAGAGAGCGAGCGAGAGCAGTTCCCTCACTCCTCCAGTACAATGATGCCTTGTGTTACAGCCAGCAGAGCGCCACTCTGGTGATGATGACGATTCTTCTCTCTCTCTCTTTTTTTCTGGCATCTACTGTGTGTCTTGCTTTCTCTCCCTCTCTGACCATCCCTACCCCCCCCACCCCACCCCCATCCATGGTGTGAAGGATTAGATAATAGGCAGCTTTAGTGTGGGCAGAGAAAGAGAGGTGTCACAGACCTCTATCATTGCTTCTCTCTCCCTTCCTCCCTCCATCTTCTCTCTCTCTCTCTCTCTCTCTCTCTCTCTCTCTCTCTCTCTCTTTGTACCATCTGCGCCATGAGGAGCTTGGCACCGCACGATCTGCAAATGCAAAGCTATGTTTATGTTGTCTTTATTGTACTGTATGTATGTGTGCAAGTGTGTATACACTGGTGAGCGTGAGTGGCAGTCTGCTCCGCAAAGACAACGTGTACATGTATGTAAGGTATCTTTAAATTGATTTGCATCAGTCACTGTGTTTGCCTCAGCACTAAATGTCAAGCTTGTTATCACACATCCAGAAATAGATGATGCATCTCACAAGATTCTATTTTTCCTAACACTCGATGGGTAATCGGTGACAGCACCTCTGCTGATGTTGACATAGATGTTCAGTCCGCCTCCAGTGTTCTCTCCAACAATTTGACACTTTTCAAACACATAAACCCAGTGTGGAAGGACGAAAGTAGAAATACCAGATGTCAGTTAAGACAGGTAGCTGTGCAGAGTTCATTTCTACCATGACATTTTAACTTAAAATAAGCTGTGATGAGGTCATTGTTGGTCATTCTTGCTGACTAAATGTTGGTCATCATGTTACACTCAAAAAAACGACAATGGCAAATTCTGCTTTTGTATACCTCACCTGTTACAGTGAAGGTCAATGCATTCCACAACTTTGTGTTGAAATGCCGTAATTCACTTTTTGGGTGAATTCACCTTTTCCCAACCAATTTTTTCTACTTCCATCGAGTCAGTGATTTCCCATGTTTTCCAGAAGCACCAGCCTCTTTTCTGAAAGTACAACATACATCTAGGACTGTATGATACTGTCCAAATCATTTACACAATCTGTATATGCAGATGTATTCTCCTATAAATTTGTAACTCAGTAAACACTAGCAAATGTATGCAAATTCACACATAAAATAATCCAACAGATGTTCAAAACAATGGATTGTGTTACACTTCTCTCTCCTTAACGGTGACAGTAACGGCAAAAACCAGTCCAGCAATTCTATTAATTTTCCATTTTCCATTTTCAACTCTGGGAAATTCCTCCCTTTGTATAGTTTGGCTCCTCCACATTCTGGTTGGTGCTGATACAGAGGCTGCACACTATGTGATTACAGTGAAATGCTTTATTAAATGTGAAGCATTTGAGAATGGTATGTGTGAAAAACTGCAGAGAAATAGGACATGACATACGAAGAATGAGAGTGTAATGTTTGTGTGATGTATGAATTTCCCTCAAATGAAAACATAATCTGTAGGTGGTGTTCACCTTTGACCTCTCTACCACCAGCATGCCCTAAAGCAGCAGAGGAAAATCATTTTGTTTAACATATTGGAAATATGAACTTTGTCCACCCAGCTGTGGGTATGGACAATACCAATGATTTCCCATTCAAGACATTCAGGATTTAGTTTAGGGCTCATGCAGTGAGCACAACTCAGCTTCCAGCAGCAGCCACGGCATGACAAGTTCTCATGTTAAAGAGAGATGTAACTTTCTGAAGAAGGGAGACCCTCTTTCCCAGACTAGACTACTAAAAACTCAGTGCCTACTTTAGTGTAAGAGATTCTAGTATTACAAGGGGTACAATTAGTGATAAAAGGAGAGCTTTGCAGAAAACACATGCACGATCATTTTACAGGTGGACCAATCCAATAGGAATGCCTTCCCACACAGTTCACAAAAACTTGGCAGAACCTTCCTAACTAAACTTCATTTTAGACAGCATCAGCTACACAACTGATAAGGGATGCAGATTTTTCTTTTCTGGTAATAGATAACACATGGTCACAGTGACCTTGTCTTTCTTCCCATGTGTCCCTCAGGGGTCCTTGCATTGAAGTATAAGAGGCTCTGCTGCAAAAACACAAACTAGTGCATGTCTCATGTCCTGTTATTTCAGAGCCATAGAAGGAAGTGTTTTATGTTATAATAAATCACAGGGGGTGGATGGAACCAAATTAGGGACATTAAATGCAACATGGCCACACTTGCGGGGGTGCACACTGAACAAAAATCAGCACACTTTGCCCAACTGTTTTCTTCTTCCTGCTATGTCAGTGTGACATAGAAGTGAGAGACGAATATATCAACTGTTTGTTGAATATAATATTGATAATGGATTAACCACGATCAATATTGTGTAACCAAGAGTAATTATTAAACTTCAGTGATTATACTCACATTAAACAAGCCCCACATTTATGAATTGTAACTAATAACTTGCAAATCATTAACTAGCTTTATAGATAAATTATAAATTACTAACATTAGGATAACTTTTAAGAAATCATCATGTGTGCAATCATCATGTGGGATATATGGTATATGTATATGATTGATACCAACCAAAATAAGACACACCTGTCCTTTAAATATGAAACCGCCTCATGCGTCTGATTAGCTTAGCATAGCACAAAGACTGCAAACAGGGAGCTGTAACTAGCCTGGCTCTGTCCAGTGGTTACAAAATCTGTGTACCGTCACCTGTAAAGATCACTAATGACCACATTATGTCCTCTCTGTTGAATTTGTTAAAAAACCACAGTGTAAACATGGCACGACTGGAGCAGTAGCTGACGAGTCCACTGGTTGCCTGGAAACTGCTTTGAAATGAAGAAATAGTCTGGCACATAACCCCCTGTAAAAGAGAGAATTATTGTTCTACACCTCAGTATATAACAAGATATAACAGGTTAATTAGTGAGTTTAGAGTTGCCAACAGGGGGGATTATATTATTGCTGGACAAAGCCAGATTAGCTGTGTCCAGTCTTTATGCTAAGCTAAGCTAATTGCCTCCTGGCTCCAGTTTAATATTTAGCATACAGACATAAAATTGGTGTCAACCTTCTTATAGGCATCAAGGCATCAAGTCAACTATTTGTTGGGAATAAATAAATTTTGTTGTGGAGCACTTTTCCTGAAGGTCAGAGTTCAAATGGTCCTTTAGAGCAGTCGAATGAATTAAAGCTCTACAGACAGAGTGAGTGTCCTGCTGGGAGACACTAAACACCAGTGAGAAAGATTTTTCACAACCAGGAAATTGAAAGTTAGTTCCTGTTAATGGCTTATAACTGATCTTTGAAGCACACTCCCAATCCCAAAAATTTAGTTAAATGTCACATCCGCAGTAATAGATTCACTCTTATTAGAATTGATGGTGATGATGGTAGGTCCCTGCATGACAAGTGTGCCAATACGTTTTTAATGGATCTGTGGAGCACAGCGAGAGACTGAATTTCCCATGTGTCACATGTTGAAAAGATTGACGAGTTCCCACTTTAATTTTATTATGCCATCGTTTTTTTCCCTCTGTCTGCCAAACTCTACCAAACCTCCGCAGTTCTTCTCCCACTCAACATTCTTTCATTTCTTCATCTATGATTTCACAGTGCATTGATTCCAACTAACTGACATTTAAGAGGGATGATAGCACATGAAGGGGGGGAGGCGGACACTCTTAGCTGCTTCTACTTATATATTAGCAGCTTGTTGGCTGTAAAAACTATCGCCATGACAACAGGACAGGAAGCAGGAAGTAGGCATGTTCCTTTAGAATGGAGTAGAGAGATAACTCCTCCAAACTCCTCGTTCCATTACGCTCTCCTCTTCTCTTCTCTCCCATCAGGCTATATGGATGCAGTTCATGTGTTTGAGTGCATGTGTCTGACATCTGAGTCTACACACGCAGACATTCAAGCCACATTCAGAATTCCAGGTTCCCCTGCAGTTAACCTTTGTGTGGGTCAAGCCTGTGGTGGGTCATGGGTATTCTTAGAGCAGGGAGATAACTGCACTGTCATAAATACTTCTCCTTGAATCCAAGATTCAAGAGTTCAACCATTGTGCATTGTTGAATTTGATGATTTAGTGTGTCTTCTGTCTACAAAGATCAAAGGTCCTGTTAATTTTTAATGAACCAAAGCTGACATTTTGTTTTGACATTTTGATTTACATTTTGCTTTTATTGGCTGCTTTCTCTTCTTTTTGGACTTAACGACTGCATGGCCTTTCTCTTTTTTTAGATAAAACTAGCAAATAAATCTTGATGGCATTATGTAGCTTCCACACTTTAACATTTAAATATTCCTACAGTCAATCAAAGGCCAACAGGAAAAACATGAACACTCTCTATATACTTTGAACATGGACATATTTAGACATCTCACTATTTTTAGCTGCGTGAAATAGCTGTTCCTACACTGTTGTCCCTCTGCATAAAACATGACACAGCAAAGCGAGGTCCTTAGAGCCTGGGCTGCCTCAGCAATGGACAAACATACTCTTCTTGGGCATGTGTGGAAAAGAAAAGTAGTTTTGGGAATTTCCTGGATTGTGGGCTGCACAGTACTGTTTCCACAAAAACTACAGGATTTCTTTGCACTGCTGAAAGTGACTGAAATGCTGACTATTATAGTCCTGGAAAAAAACGTTTACACATTGGATGTGCATGTGTTAAATAATGAATACTTATGGCCATGATTTAGAATCCCTATAGTAAAATCTCATCAGATTTGAGCATCCGAACCCAGGAAAACAGAATGAGAAATTGAATGAATGAAAAGACTAAATGGTCTCGCAGGGATCAGTGGAAACAGACAGACATGCAGTCACTTCAGGCAACTGGTGACTGCTGGTGACTCCTCTGACTGTGTGAGCGTGTTGGATCTTGTTCAGGCGAGTGGGAATGTTTACTGTCAAGCTGTTCTCTGTTGCTGTACGTGCTCATGTGTTATTTACTTGTCACAAACATTTTTAGCTCCAAACAGAAGAATTTAGCACTCTGCAGGGAAAGGAAGACATTTCATCTCCCTCGCTTGAGCAGAGTGTATTTTTAAGATGGGTCATATACAGACGGTTTCAGGCTAAAGTTTCACTGAAATAGATCGTGGGAAATATTACAGCTAGACATTACTGGCACCTTAAATGAATCTAGGCAGTGGAAGGTAGTCACCTGTAAACCTGTGTCAGTCTTGGAGTGTTTGATTTGCTTTGCCCTCACTGACTGGAAAGAAACAACTGACTTGTATCTGTGTGTTGCTCCTGCCCCAACTTGCCTTGGAGAAAACAGTCTAGAAATCACATGAATTACCAAAACCTCATCCTTTGGTGCTACTCCTCTCTGCTAACCTTAAACAAAGAAGAAAAGAAACTGCCTTCAGGGACAGTGACTTCATGGTTCCACTTCATCTGTTTATCATTGCCAGACTTTCAAAGTACTTTTGAGTGCTTTGACTCCCGGCTGACTCTGGAACTTAAGTCCACAATTCCTGTAAATCCCTTTTGCTTTCTGTCCAGATTGAGTGTTTGAGTGTTGTGTTTGTTTTGTCAAAATGGTGTCAGATGTTTACATATTTAAACAAGTTCTGCTCATCTTTTTACATTAATGAATACACGCAGTGAGCTGGAATACCATAGCAAGGAGCATCTGTGCTGCTCGTAAACACACATATCACTTTGAATGTTTTCCTCTCCAAAATGAATATTTTTAACCAACAGGTCACACTAACATCCTCTGGAGTAATGTTAATCATAACCCAGTCAAGCCAATTTCCAACACAGTGTGAGAGACTAGCATTTCTGTCGTGGACCAAATTGTCCTACTACTTACTTAAGATAGAGCAGAGAGCTTTTTCTTTCGCACAGATTCAGGTAAAATGGGGGATTCAACATGACAGAGTGCAGACAAATGATCCACAATAATGTACGGCAATAAGGGAGTGTATAAGATATAGAAAATTCTAGTTATGAAATCTTTCAGAGTCTGTCTGCTGATGCAGCTGCTCTTTTTCTCTCCTCCCTTTCCTCCCTCTCCTCCCGAGTCTTTTATTCTTTCCTACTTTTGTCCAGACTCAGAGGGAGGTTTGTTAATGGCCCACATGAGCATGGGTATGACTAAGCATACTGCCTGGTGGTTTTGTATGTGTTTGAGTTTTTCTTTTTTTGCCTGGAAAGTGTCCTGCATTTGAAAGGTTGAATGTTTTTAATGCTGTGGGTTATATTCCACACCCTAGCTCTGTTTTAGCAGGATCATACAGATGACTATACTCAGGGCTAAAATAAAGCTGGAGCAGCAGTAAAGCAAACAGATATGTTTCATTTTTCAGGTTCAACAGGTTTTTGGTTTCTTAAGAATTGTTTATTTTACAAAACTCTCTGCGATGTGTAGTGTTCAGGTTAAAGTGAAACTAAAACAAAGAATCAAGCATTTTGACTGTGCAGTAACTGTGTGCATCATGCTTTGTCTTGGTGTCGTGCACGAGCACTAGAACTAGTGCCATGTTAGTGTAGTACGAACACACAGGTGTAGGTGCGTGTAGGAGGGTATGGCTGATTGTATGCAAGCATGTGCATGTCATGGCCTTGTCAGGTCAGTAAATTACATCACCAGCATCGCTTCATTAACTTGTACTCCCACACATGTCTTTGATCAAATGACTTCCAGATACAGCGATGACAAAATACCACAAACCATGAAGTAATACTTGGTAAGGGTGTCATAATCAAGAATTTTTTGTCAAACCTCAAGAAAAATGTGACATACAGTTTGGGGAGAGCAGAGACTTTACAAGTCAGAATGGATAAACCTGTAAGTGGCAGATCCAGTTGGATGAGTGGATAAGCTGTGACTTCTTGTTCCTAATCAATTCCAATTCCAATTCCAATGGAGATCAGATCAAAATGACAGTTTGTCTAACGACCTCAAAGTTGAAAATGAAGTTGACCATATTGAGAAGCAGCAGTGAACTGAATATTTTCTCAGTATCTTCTGTGAAAAAGTGACATAAAGGTTCAGATTCAGGCTGTGAGTACATTAAACTCATGATTAGACATGTGATTTGGATTAGTGTATGTAGTAATAATGAACAAGTGAATTCTAGTCAGAGAGTTTGTCATTAACTGACTCAGCAAGGCACAAACTGTAATAGTGACTGACACATGCTATATTGATTTCCACTTTTCACTCATGGGTGGGGGTTGTGTGTGCATGACTAATATTTGGGCAGCACAAGATCTGAAGAATTTGTTTCAGTTTGAACTGTTACACAATGACCTCCACCTCAAGGTGTTAACCATGTTACCCAGTGTTTTTTTTAGTAGGAGCCTGCATACTTGTGGTCCCCAATGGGCTCTTATGATAGAACATCCATGTCTTGTATAACCAGTCATGATCGGTATAGGATTAAAAGGTTAAAAGTCAAATGGTGGTTCTTTTGTGTGGGAGTATTTGTACACAGTCACATAGCTTACAGCATAGGCGAGGACATGCAAACCCACACACTCTCAAGTTTATGCTGCGTTTTCTGATTTCAAAATCCTCATCTCTCCTCTGTCCTCTAGGTGCACCCTGCTCTGGGGGCTAACTGTTAAGCATGCTGGGTAAGGCTCAGCCAACTACCAGTAACCTCAACCTGGTGAACTCAGAAGTTTCTGACGCCGCAGTGGCCCCGGACGTACACGACGGTATCAAGATGGCTGACCTTGTGGAAAGTTTGGACACCAGAGAGCTGGACATAGGAGAGGGAGAGGAGATCGACTATGATGGAAACTACTTAGGTGTGTGTGTGTGTGTTTTTTTTTTTTCTTGTTTTTTCTGTCTGCCTCAAGTAGGATGATCTCACCATAATTTCTCCAAAGAATAAGACAATACCTGAAAGAAAATGTAACAATAGACAAACCGAATAACCCTGAGTTAAAGAAACACATGCTGTGCTTGTGATCCTTTTGAACACAATGAATCAGAAGAATACCTGGCAAACCATTCAAAAGCAATTAAACCAAACAAAGCAGCCAATTATTCCAGTGAAAAACAGTTACTTTTGCTAAATATTATGCAAACTCCTGAAGAGATTAAATTTACAGGAAACATAACTTGTCCACGTTCATCATTTATAGACAAGATTTATACGGCGATATAAGCCCAAAACAGTGAGTTTGTGACTGTCCTCTTAGGGTTGTTCTCAGGGTCTCTGGGAAATGTAGGAAATTAAGGAATAGTGGCCCAGGCAGACTAAGAGACAGAGGGTTTGCATATGGAAAATTAGACTGAAAAGAAAATATTTCAATTGAATGCACTGAGCCTCCAAACTAGAATCTAGTAGTGCAAGAGTATGAGGGTGAATTTTTCCTTTACATAATTTAGACCTCACAAACTTTACCAGAAAATAAACAGAAACATTTGTCCTAACACTGGAAAGTAGCAAAGCATAAAAATCTTGAACAAAGGCCGACTTTCCAGCGATGCAGCCTACTCGCTCCTAAGCATCCCAAGCAACTCCTACATAACACAAACCACGCTAACCATCCGCCTCTCTTTCTGTCTCCCAGGGGACTGTCGTATCCCATTTTCAGCGGTGTATGCCACAGTGGGCTTCAAGGAGGCCAGTGCTAGGGTTTACCTCCCCACTGTGCCCATTACTGCCCGGATCCTGGAGGTGGAGAGATTCACCACTGCTCAGGACCGCTTCAACCTGTCGCACCACAGGAGTGTCAACAAGGTGCTGCGCACGAACCAATACAATCAGAAAAACACAGTATTTTATACTTTCCACATGGATTTCTCTCTCTCAAACACACACGCTCACTGATTCCCGTCTCCCTGTGTGTTGTGTGTCTTTCTGTAGTCTCTGCCAGCAGTGTTTAAGATCGAGCTGAAGCACGGTGAGTTTACCTGGGTGGTGAAGAGGAAGGAGAAACATTTCATGGAGCTGCACAGAGAGCTGAGGACATACAAGACCTTCATGAGGATACCGCTGCCATCGCGCAGGTAGGCGCCTACACACTTAGATTTACACTCCCACATGGACATGCACATGTACAAACACCAACAAACACAAGACTTGATGTGCATGCAAATGCACAGTATGTCACATTGCACTGACTTACATCCTTTTGCTGAAGACATTCCCTAAACATAAGCTAAAAACAAGTTTTAAATTTTTAATTTTATAGTTTTTCTTCAGCTTTTTGTTCCCAAAGTTTTTCCCCCAACATAATCAATACAAGTACACACTCGGGTGCATTAATACACTGAACAGTGTTACATTTCCATCATAAGAAGCTAGAGCTAGCAGGCGTTTAGTTTTAGCTTAGCATTAAGAGTGCAAACAGGGAGAAAAGCTTTAAATCTACTAAGCAGTACATCTTGAAATCACCTAGAAATCAAACAGTTAAATCTCTTTTATTTAATCCATGCACATACAGAAATGTAAAAACAAGAAGTTGTGGTTTCACAGGGAGTTACGTATTGGCTAAGCTAGCTGCCTCCCCCTGCTTTCAGTCTTTATGCTATGTTAAGCTAATAGCCTCCTGTAGCGTCATGTTTAGCACACAAAGATGAAAGTGGTAAAGATCTTCTCATCCAGCTCTCTTCAAGAAGGCAAATAAGTGCATTTCCCAAAATGCCAGACTGACAGTAATTACCTGCTACCTCTTGTAATTTATGAGCATTTGCATAATGTTCTGTACAGTCCCACAACTAATGTTACACTGACATTTGAACTAGCTTTTCCTCCATTACTTCCTTTTTTTCTGTTTCCCTCCCTCCCTCACTCTTTTTGTCTCTGTTTCACACTGGTGATGTGAACGCTTGAAAACAAAGGCATTTTGCTCTTGGTTTTAAATAGGATTTATGCTGCAGCCCTGGCCTGTCTGTGATGCTATCCTTCTTTTGTTGTGTCTCTTATATGAGGGATGGATTTTAAGAATTTGGTTGTTGTTTTGAATTTTGCTGCGCTGCATTCCTGGTTGATATACATTAACACACCAGTGAGTCGGCCCTCTGTCAGTTTATTCAAGCTTTTACATCCACCTGTGTAAGCACCTGCTGACAGATAGTACATAGAAAATGTGCTTGTTGTAATTTTCTAAGCAGACAAGTGTCAGCTTTAGGCAAAGGTTGACGAGAAACAATAACACAACTTCAGACTTACAGGATGAAATATGGAAACATTATGTGATTTGACAAGCGCTCTGTGTCACATCGCCCGGGCCTTTCACACCTTAATTCCCTCTGTCCTCCCTCTCAGCCACACGGTGAGGAGAAGAACGGTGAGGAAGAGCGAGGTGAGGGAGATGCCGTCCCTGCCGAGGGGAGGAGGAGATGAGCTGGTGCGAGACGAGCAGGTGTCCAGCCGGAGGGTACGTCTCAGCAATGGCGTTTGCAGCTTCTTTGCCTGTTTTTCCTGTTTGGAAAATTCACTCTGGTCATATCTTAACTTTATGGCAAGGAGATCTCCTGGCACTCGCTTGTTGCCATGGTACTTAACTCCTTACCAGTACATCTATCCTCTCTGACAGTGTGTGTATGTTTGTGTCTCTGTGTGTGCATGTTAGTGTATACCTGCATGGATTTTGCCATTAAAATACTCACAGTGGCCAAAACATAGTGTATGTGTTTCTGCAGAGACAATTAGAAGACTATTTGAACAAGCTGCTGAGGATGGCCATGTACCGCAAATATCACCATACTGTGAGTAATCATACTAAGCACTGCAAGCTGTGACACTTTAACAACACTCAGTATGAAATTCAACTTTCAACTAGTTTTGTTTGTACATTTTGTTTGCAAATGTATCATGTCTTCTACTGTGAGTACCTGAGATGCACTGTAAAAGTAAATAAGATTAATGGTGTTTCTCTATATTTTACTGTGTTCTACCGTTATGGTGGAACACTGAGTGCTGGTACAGAAATATCATGTGTTTACCCATAGCGCTGTGTCTGCTTTATGTTGACACACTCAAGGAATTCAAGTATATTATGACTGCTCCTTTAAGCTAATCTCAAGATCAAGTTAAATGTCTTGATGACAATAGTGTATCAGTGAGAAACACAAGACAATATTAATTTTTTCTGGTAATTGCATATAAAAACTGTTGTCATTTACCCTATTTTTTTTATATTACAAAAGATTTACAGGCTGTTGCATATCTTATTTTTTCATAGCTTGTTTTACTCACTATTTCTGATTTTCAAAAACTCCAAAGAACAAGTGCTGCAAAATAGTTAGGTGACTTATTATCAGAGCCATCTTATATTTGGACTAAACATATACTCTTAAGTATACTAAACTTAATCCTTACCCTTACTTACTGTGGAATGAGCCTTAAACCAGACCAATACTAGATTTAGCCATAGCTTCGTGCCTTTAGTGTGCTGACATATTAATGTTGTGCATCATTCTGACACATTACATATAAATATCTGATGTGACAACACATTTTAAAGATAATTTAAGATGAGTCACATTGCTTCCAGGTGGATGGTAATGTGTGAAGGCGGCAGTTGCTCGCTCACAGAGTCATGTGTTGATGTACAGCATGTGTCACATTTGCGCCCATACAAAAGTTACTGTGTGAAGCCTCTTGTTGTCTCTTCCTGTCTATTCTCAGATGGAGTTCATTGACGTCAGCCAGCTGTCGTTCATTCATGACTTGGGACCCAAAGGACTGTGAGCATTTTCTCTTGTTGCAGTCCCTTTGAATCCCACTTAAAACACTTCTAACAGTCCTTTGTAAGGAGGATAAAAGACGAAGAAGTCAAGCATTTGAGCTGAAATCTAGAGAATTAGGATGGAAATTACACGCCAAAGTTCTGACGTACTTTCTTGAAATGTGCTCATTTTCAAACCTCCAAGTCTCCTGTTATATTTTACATCCCAGTGTAGTTTATTTAGAATATATGTGACAATTGTTTTTTGTCTTCTCCAGGGAAGGGATGATCTATAAGCGCTCAGGTGGACACCGTATCCCTGGCATGAACTGCTGTGGTCACAGCCAAGCCTGCTACCGCTGGTCCAAACGGTGTGTGGTTACCTCCGTCCATGTCTTTCGCTCTCTCTCTTTGTCTATCTTTGTCCTTATCTTCCAGTCTTTATCTGTCTGTGCCTCTTTTATTCTCCCTGCTATTGTTGTAGTTGCTATGTTCACATACAGTGCATACACGCATATACAAACCATGCCCAGATTGGCTCAAAATGCCCTTTGAGGGACGAATAAAGCACATTGAGTTTTTTGATTAAAAAAATATATATATTTTAACTGGCAAACCTATCAAAAATGTAGGTGTGATCGCTCTGAAGCACAAAAGAAAAGAAACATTCCAGACTCAAATTTCTTGCAGGAAGCTGTCAGGGTGTGGATGTTAAAACAGGGGGAAAAAAAGAAAAAAGTGTGAAAACACAGTGTCCATTAATTGCACATTTAAAAATATCATAATAATTACATCTTAAGAAGTGTTATTTTTGGTTGTCATGTGAATTTTTATTCTTTTTTTTAGTTTGCTAACAAAATCTCAGTAGCATCTTCTACCCAGCTGTACTGGCACGCGCTTGCCTCTCTCTTCATCTGTTTCTGTTTCTCTCTCTTTCTCTTTATCACAGCCAAATTATTATGTGAGCAGTTTTTATTGTTATTTTCCAAAGACAACACACACACACAAAAATCCCACACGCCCGGCCCCATCCACCTACATCCCCGTGATGATTTTCTTCCTACACCCGTTCCTTAAAACAAGAAATACAAGAAAAAGTCCACAGCACTCAGTCCAGATCTGGAGCACTTCACACAGACTCACAAATCACAAATCCTCATGATCATGATGATCACAATAATGACAGCTGTTTGTGTTTGTTTTTGTGTTGTATAGCTGGCTGGTAGTGAAGGATTCATGCTTGCTGTACATGAAGCCAGACTCAGGGGCCATCTCCTTCGTCCTGCTGGTGGATAAAGAGTTCAGCATCAAGATGGACTCCAAAGACACAGAGACCAAACATGGTGTCCGGATTGATAGCCTCTCCAGGTTATACTTCTTTGTGTGTATGTGTGTGTGAGTCACAGTGGATCCTTAGGCTGATGCTACTTAGAGCGATTAAAAGGAAAATCCTCCCTCTCACACTGTTTGATAAAATCAGTTTATGATGTTTATTCCAAATGGGAATATAAACATAAACATATAATGAGGTGATACTTTTTTTCTTCAGCCTGTATCATTCAGTTCCTACACAGTGATTTCCTAAAGTAAAAGACTTTCAAGAAACTTCCTACAACCCAATCCATTTGTGAGTTTTATTTGTAGGTGGAGAGCTTTATATTAATAGTAGGGACGAGGAAAAATATATTCTCCCATGGCCGAAAATGAACTGAAGCTATGTTGCATTCAGGCTTGGTTCTTGATTCTGTACAAGGTAGTGCCTAAACACTGATTTGCCTGGTCTATAAATTTTCCTTTAATCATTAAAGGAAAACACAAATTCCTGCTTTGACAAACCTATCAGCAGTGTGTTCAGTTATTGGTATTAGGGCCAAGAATTGCTTCACTTTTTGGCATTAATGTATCTCAGGCCGCACCCAATAAAAATGACTACATGCATTTGAATGTGTTAGCTCAGATATGTAAGTTTTTTAGTTTTTTTCTCTGTATCTGTTTGTATCTGCGTATATCCTCTCCTGCAGGACCCTGGTGTTTAAGTGCAGCAGCTACAGACACGCCCGCTGGTGGGGTCAGAGCATCGAGAGCTTCGTGAGGAATCATGGGAAGGCCTTCCTGCGAGACCACCGCTTTGGATCATTTGCGCAGGAGCAAGAAAACATCCCTGCCAAATGGTAACTACAGTGTTAGAGCACAACTGCTGGAGCTGTTACTAATGCCAGTGTGTTATCAAAAAAGATGGATTTAATCATGTTTTCTTATTTTTATCTGCCTTCCTCCGTTAGTCTTTCTCTGGTAACTATGGAAATGTATTGAGAGGACTGAGCAGTCAACTCTCTCTTATGGCTTCTTTGCCAGGTTTCATGTCTTTTTTTTTTTTTTTTTTTTTTTTTTTTTGCATTCTCTCCCCCTCAGCTGGCAGAGTCTGTGATATTGAATCATGTGTGTGATAATGTCACTACACTGTCTTTGTGCTTCAGCACGGGGCCTGAATGAAAAACGTGCAGTGGTGCTGTGAGCTAATGGAAAAAAGAGAGTGTTTAAAGAACAGTTATGTCATGATGACACAGATATGGGTGTAGTCTGAAGCTTGTAAGGGTGTCACAAAGTTAAGAAAGTCAGGAAAGTGAGCAGACAAATGTACTACCATTAGCCTCTCTGTCACTCTTTTTGTCAGTCTGCTGCTAATGATTTGTGGTTTTGTGGCAGTTATGAAGTAAAATGTGACAAGGACAGTGAGCTGTAAAATAGCAGAAGTAGTTATCCATTTACTGTGTGTCATTCAAACTCAAACACTGCATAGGCTTGTTTACCTTTGAGCATATGTGTGCCTATGTGTCAACACGAGCACTCGTGACGATGTCTGTTTTCACCAGTTACTCTGAGTAACTATTGTTTTATTGCAGGTATGTTAATGGAAAGACTTACATGGAGGATGTGGCTGATGCTCTGGAGGAGGCTAAAGAAGAAATCTTCATCACTGACTGGTGGTGAGTTTTGTGTGCATGTGTATGTTGTCGAAGATTTCGTAGAATGTGAAATGTGTCTGCTGTCAGTGCTGTGAGCAGCCCAGTGAGCTATATCCAACCCATTTTAACACCTCAACATTGAGTGCAGCCCCAACCTCAAACATGAAGCTGTGTCATGAAGCAAGTACAGCTCTGTCTTGAGCTTGAGCTACCTGGCTTCATTTGTCTTTATTACCTGTCCCTTTGTTGTTGACATGTTTTGATTTGATCCTCTGACCTGAAGCTTAGGTTAGCTGTGCAGCAAACGTTACCATGGTGATCTACTCTCTTTAAAGGTGAACCAGCTTCATGATACCAGGAAACCTAAGTTTAAGGCTCCCTGTGGAGTTTCCTTGTAAACAAACAAAACTTATATTTACAGGCAGTATTATTAGTTCTGTACGTCAAGAACATCAAGTACACGTGCTTCTCTGTAAAACATGTGCAAAGCCAGTCTTTCTTTAAACGTTTGAGCCCTGCCTTGTTTACATCATGGTTACTAGCAATGACACTTCTTCTTCTTTCATGGCACATTGGTCGGAGGAATAGTGTGAAGCCGCTGAATGGGTTGCTTGTTGCGTCACCTGAGTGTGTATGCATGTGTGATCTTGTGCACATGTACAAGACAAACAAAATGAGGAAGTACTCAACTAAAAAACAGCTTCATAGTACTTCTAAAGATCAGAACCTCTGCAGGATACCTTTAAGTCCAAAGATACCAGGCCAGCTCATTAATGCTGCCTCATGATACGGGCCCCATTTGGGAGCTGTACAGTGCCGACATAAGTTTAAGTGTCAAGTACACAGTTGCCTATTTTGGATAAGATAAAGTTGTTTTTTGAGTAGATTGCTTTGGTTAAGATAAAGGTAAAGTTGTTGCCTCCCAGGGTCCTGAGGTGCATACCATGAAATGACATCATTCACAGCTCAATTCTGATGCTTAACCTTCTCCATTGCTATTTCCCCATGTCTCCAATCTCTTCCTCTGCTGTCAATACTCAAATAAAAGAAAAAAGCACCCAAAAAAACTAATCTTAAAAGAGCAGGGTAAGGTTGTTGTCATGGCTACGAGATATGTCATATTGCAGAAATGGTGTGTACATGCACATATCTGCAGTACTTATTGCAAGAGATTCTGCCATCACTCATCTGCTGTATCTGTCTATGCATTCAGCACCTGTAATAGTCTGAAATCCCTTCTCATGGTTTGAAACATTTTTTACACAAAAGCTCCAAATATAGAGAAGCAATGTGGAAGTATTTAATTATGTAGACGATGCTGTAAAAATAGCATCATGCACCAGATGAACATTATACAGCATAGTTGTAATGGCTTATTTCAGTAGCTTGATAAACACCCCAGCCTTCATCAGACTGTTGCCAAAGAATGGACTGACAAGTTGACACTGATACCCAGTTAGTGTAGTACATGCTGTTTCACATTACATTATGTATTAACCCACAAGGCCTGGCTCTCTGCAAGGCACTGAAATGGCACTGGCTCTAATTACAGCCTCATCCATGCACTGAGAATAGAAATACACTGTCAGAAAAGATACAGTATCCATATCTGTTTACACATCCGCTACATCCCTTTTGTCTCTCTGTCTGTCCTGAAAGTACTCTATTGTTTTTACCTGTCGAGAGTCACGTTCACCACCTGAGAAATTATTGTGTGACCAGTCAGATGACCAAAAACTATCAGCCTGCACTTGTTTGTGTGCTTGCATGCATGCGTTCCCGTTTGTGCGTATATGGTGATGATTAAGGTCAGAAAAGTGTTGTCAGCACAGCATAAATGTTTCCTTTCAAAACAAAGAAAACCCTAATTTGTCTCACTTAAAATCTTGTCAGATGACAGTCACGCTTGTACTTAAGTATACCCTGAGGGTAAAATAACCTGGGAAATAGTGTTGCGACACATAAGATGCAAATCTATTATAATGTAATATCAATAACCAGCTCAACTGCTTTGCATATGGAAGAGACTTTTCCTTGCCTTTATTTCATCTGAAGTTAAGTCTTATCACTGTTCTCTTTTTAATGAGTTTTTGTATTTAATTTTCTGATGGGAAATAAACAATATATTTGTCTCCACTGCCACAGTTCCAATATTGTTGCCATTGTAATTTCTAATGTAATAGTCCCTCAGAGCCAAATGTGTGACTGTTTGACGTGGCTGAAATCCCTCTGTTCCAAGGCAGTAATCACTGGGCTTATGGTCTTAACCAATGAAGTATCAGTCTGTGTAATGTGAGCCAATGGCATTGTAGACATGTAAGCTCAGGATGCCAATGTGAGTGACTCATGAGACTATATCATTATGTCATGTCTGTCATATGTAAAGTGTTGGTAAATGTGTTGGTAGCCATAAATGATGAATGTAAACTTTCCCTTTTGTCCTTTTCCTTTAAAGAGTTGTATTTTTTGCTTGACAGTTATATATATGTATATATATTTTCTCTCAATTTGTTTCTCTGTGCCTCTGTTTGTCCTTGTATCTGTTTCTGCCGTCTCGCTCTTGACCAGGCTGAGTCCAGAGATCTTCTTGAAGAGACCTGTGGTGGAGGGCAACAGATGGAGACTGGACTGTATCCTCAAACGCAAAGCAGTAAGTCGGCTTTAATTAGCCCTAAAATTATCCCTTGAGTGGTTTTGAGGACGTCACTGAAGAAAACAGATTCCTTTAGAATTAGAGTTCAGTTTGCCTTTTTAGGTAGTGGAGATAAAACTACCATACATGACTTCCTTTGTGGTTTATGTTATGAGCCCCTCACAACATACTGAACATGTGAGCATGCCTACATGTGTTCACAGGAGAAAATAATCCTGCATAGATTAGAAGAAACTGGTGGGTGATTTGCAAACAAAAACAACTGTGGGTGCTCACTATTTGAGTAAGCAGAGTTCATAACCTGGGATGTAGGGGAGGATAAATGCGTTGTTCTGTACATACCTATTATTGATGAAGGTGTCATTAGGGTCTTCTGAAGGTAAGAATATTGATATTTACTTCTTAGCCCAATTTCTCACACCTCATATCACTACCTGGCCATATATTTCAGTTTTATGCTATTTTGTACTTCCACTAAATTACTCTGCATTTTTCTGACAGCTATATGTACTAGTCTAGTTACTTTGCAGATTTATATTTTACACAGAATGCCTTTTGGTTAATGATACATTGTGATGGAAAATTGGCTGACCTAAATCAGCTACAACATTTAAATGCTGCTATGTATACATCGGAAATGATAATCTGAAAACATAATATGTGTTATTGTAATATACAGCAGATTGCAGCAGAAATTTTGTATGTAGAACTTCTATTGGTAACACAGAATTTCTACAGTGCGCTATTGCTACTTTTACTTAAGTGTTTTGCTCAAATGTTCGTAAATAAAATTGTATGAATTTTTTGCTGCCAACAGCAACAGGGAGTGTACATCTTTGTGATGTTGTATAAGGAGGTGGAGCTTGCCCTGGGCATCAACTCAGGCTACAGCAAGAGGACCCTGATGCACCTGCACCCCAACATTAAGGTAAATGAAGGGATTATGTTAACTCCTATAAGTTTATTTTGTCCTAACATACAAATGCATGTGTGTTGTGTTTCAAACGTTTGCGGTCCAGGTGATGCGTCATCCAGACCACGTCTCCTCCTCCGTCTATCTGTGGGCACATCACGAGAAGATCGTCGTCATTGACCAATCGGTGGCTTTCGTGGGCGGGATCGACTTGGCGTACGGCCGCTGGGACGACAGGGAGCACCGGCTGACGGATGTCGGCAGCGTGACGCGCTCTGTGGCCCTGGAGCAGGTTGGGCGCACAAACACACACGAACACACACACAACTAATTAAACCTGCTGTCTGCAGTTTGGAGTTATGGGCAATAAATGCGGTTCTACCCTCCTGACAAATGGTTTGAATATGAGTGGAAGGAGCAGAGGAAAGGAAATGGAGAAAACTATTTCATTCAGACTCACACAGTTGCATGCTCAATTGTCAAGGGGGAATGACAAAGGGGGAATGACAAAGTGGCACGGTGTCTACCCTCAGAGACAGCCTGTGGTGACTGTGTATGTGCATAAATACAGAACATGAAGAGCAAACACTTCAGCAGTGCCGGCTATCTAACAGGCCTCTTCATGTTAACGACATACACACAAGCAGATACAGAGTCTCATACACACCTACACAAACATATTCTACACTCTTGACCTCACATTCAAAATATTTATTTACTTACCCTTAATCTAACGAAAGCTTAACCCCTCTTCTAGATTTGCAGTAGATTGTCTGTCCAGCCAAGTCTTTAGATCTGAGCAAGCTGTCTGAACAGCTACTGTACAGTTACATCAATACTCCTGAAAATTGCCACAATTATATTGAATACATTAGTGCCCTACAAAGGATGAACCCTTTAAATGAGCATTCTTTAAGCACAGGCTTTCACTAAATTGCCACCTTCTGTGTCTCAAGAATAGTAAAAATAGCTTTATTTCCATTATTTTTTTTGTGAATATACATAGTTTCCAGCTAAATTCTGATCTTGTAGGGCCTCCCAAAGATTCTACAGAAGATATCATATATTGCAAGGTTGATATACTCCTATGGGAATAAGTCCTTTTAACCCTCCCGTTGCCCTTTGTATTCCGTATTCTTTTTTCTTCTTACTATTATTCAAAAACAAAAGATAAACGCTTCAGAATCGCGAATGTCATGCACAACAACATATCCTACTACACACACACACACACACACACAAAGGCACATTGTCGGCCACCGGGTCAACCCAGAGGACAACGCGAGGGTTACATTTAAAGAAGTTATGACTTGTCTTCTAGTACTTTTGCACACACAAAACCCACAGCTCTTAACTGTGATTTTAACCTGTCCTCATTAACCGTATTAACCTGCACTATGTTATATATATTACTGTTGTTTTTATTGGCTTTAGGCTGGTTCCACCAATGCTCCGTCCAGTAAGAGCGTGCCCCCTGTTGATGGCGTCTCCCAGAGCAACGGACGAGGGACGCCGCCCAGTGACCCGGTGGACTTGCCCAAGCTGAAGGGGATCGGTCGCAACAGGAAGGCTCGCTTCAGCCTGTACAGACACCTGCATAAACACACTCTGCAGCATGCAGACAGTGTCAGCAGTGTGGACAGCGCAGGTGTGTTTGTGTGAGGAGAGAGAGAAAGAATATGAAAGAATCAGAGTGAGAGCATTAGTAAGGGATTGGTTTTGGCAAAAACATGCTCTACTACCTCCACCTCTACATCAGTGTGTTGGTGTGGGTGAGAATGGGTGAATCAGAGGCACAGAGTAAAGATCCTTGATATAAATGTACTACATACTGTGAGTGCAGTCCATTAACCAAAATATTTTCATTCTGTTTGTGTGTGTATGTGTAGGGAGTGGTTCTGTGCAAAGCCTGAAGACAGGTGTTGGAGAATTACAGGGTAACACTCGCTTCTGGCATGGAAAAGACTACTGCAACTTTGTCTACAAGGACTGGATCCAGCTGGAGAAACCTTTTGATGGTCTGTAACACACACTCACACACACTTTCTTATTCAGGTCTTACTCTGAAAAGCTCCCACCATTGCTAGGTTCAAAATTCTTTTCCGTACACAATCACCTACTTAATATTAATCTTTTATTTTTTTCTGTCATAAATAATGTGAAGTAGAGCTGAGCACAATAAAACGCTTGAAGCATTTGTTTCGCTTTTTTCTCTCTATCCCTCCACACCGAACCCTCTGACCCCGCTGTGCTTCCTTCTGCCATCCTCTTTCCTCTTCGCACTGTCCCACTGGATCTTTTAATCCATCTGTGTTCTCTCTCCATCTCTTTGCTGCCTTATCTCAAGCCTTCTCCCATCTTCACCCTTTTTCTTAATTTTCTCTCTCTTCCACTCTGGGCAGACTTCATCGACAGATACACCACTCCCAGAATGCCTTGGCATGACATCGCCTCAGTGGTTCATGGCAGAGCCGCCCGGGATGTGGCCAGACACTTCATTCAGCGCTGGAACTTCACCAAGGCACTTGAGCACACACACACACAGGATTAAAATTTGAGGCTAAACTTGTTAACCAGAATTTTTATGAGCTGAAGTCTTAAAAATTGAACCGCCTTTTCAGACAGGCAGCCGATTACTGGGGTTATTTGATACAGGGCAAGAACAGGGTTGTAATTACAGCAAGCAGTAGAAAATAGATGTGAAATTTAAGTGGGGAAACACTAACTTGGCTAAATAATGGGGAGTTTTTGGCTGGAACGGTGGAAAAATGCCTTAATCCTCACACTCATGCTTTCCATGGCAGCAGCTTCTCCAGAGTTTTCCTGTTTTTACCTTTTTTCCATTTCTCCCCTACCTGAATCTATATTAACCCCCTCTCTGCTGAAATTCTCCAACTCTCTCTCCTACAGATCATGAAGCCAAAGTATCGCTCTCTGTCTTATCCATTCCTACTGCCCAAGTCTCACTCCAGCGCCGATGACCTCAGATACCAAGTCCCTGACTGCGTCGATGCCAAAGTGCAAGTAAGAGAACTGGCCAAGTACCCTTTTCTGTCTGAAAAATGTAGCGTAAATGGTCTTTAAAATTACACAAAATGAGAAAATGGGACCCAAAAAAAAGCTAAACCATGGACCAAACCCTAAAAAGGACCACTGGTAGGAAAATTACAGAGAAAATACAAGAACACATAGACTATAAACTCCCACTTTCCCACACTTATCTTCTGCATCCCAGTCTGCAAGTACTGCTGGAAAGAGATAAAAGCGAGCAAACATTAAAAAAAAAAACTCTACATGGGCCAAAAAGTTACATAACTGCAGAGGTTTGCATTTGCCATTGACTCTTAAGGTTTTTTAGCCTAAAGGAACAGACCCTTGAGTGAAATGTTTGACTAAAATAAGAAGGGCATGAAGATCCTGTTATAAGTCCATCATGTTTTTGCTTTTTAAGAGACAGCGTTATTTTTCCCTTCGTGTTCACTTCTTTAATGTTTGATTTTGAACACCTCTGTAACACAATACACAACCTTTCCATTTGTATCTATTAAAACAACCCCTGATAATGCTCAATAATTTAGCATTTATTTATTATATATGTACATATGAGAGGCTAAGACCATCCAAGAGTAATTGTGAATCTATGTCAGTAGTTATAATGTTTTTCACACAAGCCTGATAAGTTTCATAATGTTTTACTACATATGTTGCAAGAACCACAGAGGCCTTGTTGCCGTTACTTCTCATTTCTTCTACATTTAGTTCTTACAGTATTTGTGTACAAATATTCACACCGGTGATGAAATAGGTGCAAGTCTCTGTTAGAATTGCTGCTTTAATAATCCTCTGTATATGTAAGGTGTTGCGGTCATCAGCAGACTGGTCAGCAGGGATAAAGTACCATGAGGAGTCCATCCATAATGCCTACATCCAGGTCATCGCCAAGAGCAAACACTACATCTACATAGAGGTAAGGCCAGGATGTGAGGATAAAAGAGGTGTAGTTTATACAACTCAGTCCTGGGGGAAAAGCTGTTCCCTCTTGTTTATTTGTCAGTGCATTTAGAATACTGATCGTAGTACTGATGGTATATAAAGAATGCTTCATAGGTTTAGTAATAATGTCAGTAATGAGATAGCTCCATTGAGAATCACTCTGATGTCAGTAATTTTGTTAGTGTGAGTGTTTTTTAGTGACTATCTCATTGTGGGATGAAAAGCTTCATTACTCAGTAACAGGAAACTGTACTTGTGAACTTAAGGCCATAAGCATTTCTCTCTGGGTTTGTGTCTCTCCTTCCTGTCTTTTCAGAACCAGTTCTTCATCAGCTGTGCCGACAACAGGACGGTCTACAACAAGATCGGAGATGCCATCATTGAAAGGATCATCAGAGCACACAAGTACTTCCCTTTACTTGAAGTAGTAGTTGTACTTGTGATCACAGGAAGGACGTTTTATGCACTACATATGTATACAAGATTATACTCTCTCTGCTTCTGCTCCTTACAACAACACTGCAAGTCTGCATCTTTATTTAACTGATGTGTGTTTGCTCACAGGGAGGGCAAGAAGTACCGTGTCTATGTGGTCACCCCTCTGCTTCCTGGCTTTGAGGGGGACATAACCACAGGGGGTGGGAATGCCATTCAGGCTGTCATGCACTTCAACTACAGGTAAACCACATAAGCTTTAGAGTTTTATATAGAAAGAGGAAGAGTGAGGGGAAATGAGAAAGCATAAGTGGAAGTATCATTACAATTGTATAGTAGTTCATTTCTTTTAAGTTGATTGAAGCCTTGGATGTGCATGTAAAATATTTATATCTCTTTTGATGAGTTTAAATCCCTTGTCTCTTCAGAACCATGATCAGGGGAGAGTACTCCATCATCTCCCAGCTGAAAAGGGAGAGTAAGTACAAGAATAAACTATTATATTAACTGTTTTGATATCTCATATTAAGGTTAGAGTTGGAAAACTTCAAATATTCTTCTAGTTTCATTCTTTTAATCTTCTGGCTCTCATATTCCTCCCCTCCTCTCTTCTGTTTCCCAGTGGACGACCAGTGGATGAACTACATCTCCTTCGCTGGTCTGCGGACTCACGCTGAGCTGGAGGGACGCCTGGTCACAGAGCTCATCTACGTCCACAGCAAGATGCTCATCGCAGATGACAACACAGTCATTATTGGTAAGTCTGTCTCTCATCTGCTGTTTCACCTCCTTCTTCTGCTTCTTCCTTTTTTTCCTTTCACTGTTTTTACCGGCTACTATTTGAGGCAACTAACCACTCTACCTTGACACCATCAAAATGTGATGAAGCCAAAAATCTGGCTCTATTTCTCTTTCTTTCACCATGTGTGCAGCTAATAAATGTGCATGTCGATACTACTAAAATGTGTTGTGTGACATAGCTCTGTTGTGCCACCTGCTGGCTCAAATGGTGCAGTTCACTTTCACAGTACTTTCAACAACTATCAACAAAAGACAATAAATCCTAAAAACAAAAAAAACAAACTCTAATATCTGTCTCTCTCTTGAAATGCCACTCATTTTGTGTTCACCTGTAGACAATACAGTATTAATAAGCTAAATCGAACAAAATCTGATCGGTGTGTTTTTGGTTTTTATTCTCCAGTAGGGGCACATCTCCATTGATCAACCTGTTTGCAGAGCTTGGGCTCGCTCATTTATAAAATCATTACATTATTGTTATTCGCAACATGATAAAGATGTAATAGCAATAGAAAGTCAGATGAATGCAGAGATTCAGTTCCATTGGTAGTCTTTTGTCTTTGTTTCAGGTTCTGCTAACATCAATGACAGAAGCATGCTTGGTAAGCGCGACAGTGAGGTGGCAGTGATTGTTGAGGACTCCCAAAAGGTGGCCTCTGTGATGGATGGACAGGAGTATGAAGCTGGACCCTATGCACTCCAGCTACGCCTTGAATGCTTCAGGTATGTGTGCTTGTGTGGACTGTATGTGTGCATGAACTGGAAAGAGAGGGACACGTTTCAGACTCGCGGTATCATAAAAAGCTGATGATTTTAATTGTCTTATTTTGTCATTTAAACCTGTGTACATTTTTCAGAAGCCTCAGTGTAAATCTGAAATCAAAAAAATATTCTCTAGTGTGACAAAAATGACAGAAACGTAAATCACTTTTTACATGTGTTTTCTCCTTCTCTCTATCTCTCCCTCTTAATCCCTCTCTCTCTCTCTCCTTCTCTCTGAACAGGACTATCCTTGGAGGTCACACTGACACCAGCATTGACCTGTCTGACCCCATCAGTGATCGGTTCTATAAGGAGGTGTGGATGACCACAGCCGGCCGCAACGCCACCATTTATGAGAAGGTAGGTTGGACACAATGGTTTACGGGTGAATTGTCAGATTTGGTTCAGCTTTCATCAGTCTAAGCTGTGCTCTGTCACCGCAGTTGTACTGGCTCAGTACTATGTTCACAATTTTTCAAGTCTGTAGTCAAGTCTGCAGTCCTCAGTCTGTGCAAAAATACATTCCAAAGTTCAGCTGAAGCTAATACGAAGCTTTAACAGTCTGAATTTATCAGATCAAGTGGGTATCCTCCAAAAGTATAGGAAAGGCTTCATTTTAAGGCAGCATCAGTATATACTGTATGTGTGTTTTTCTGCAGGTATTCCGCTGCCTTCCTTCGTCTCTGGTGAGGAACATGTCCGAGCTGGAGCAGTACCAGTCAAAACCAGGCTTGGCCCAGTCTGACCTGACCCGCGCTCAGGAGGAGCTGCGCAGAATCCGAGGCTTCCTGGTCCAGTTTCCTCTGGACTTCTTGTCTGAGCATAACCTCATGCCCTCTGTTGGAACAAAGGAGTCCATGGTCCCAACTGAGATCTGGACATAAAGGAACGTGAAAACCACTGCCAAATTACCTACACATCTGAACCGAACTATTTCATCGGTGATGCCTCCGGATTGTGATCGTGATCGAATGTATAATATCGGATTTGCACGAGATCGCCTTTGATGAATATAATCTAGAGATGAGAGGCACGTTTACAGCTCTCTTTTGAATTGATATGACTGCTGGGCATTGACAAATTTCTCAGATCTGTTACTACTGAAAAACACTAAGCAGTAGTTACAGCTTAAAAGGGTAAGCACTAAGTCTTGGGATATATGAAGAACAAAAAGGCATCACTATTGGGGACTACAGAAATGGCATTGTGACTGCATTTATCTTGTGGAGAAAAAAAAAAAACACAAAAAAACAGGCATATGAACTTTGGGTTTTGGGAATCAACTCTGGACACTTGCACCTTTTGGACTGTTGGAAAAGCTCACACGACAGCAACGGTTTCTAAGGGACCAGGGTGAGGCACTCGTAAAAACTCGGACAACAGCGCTAATACATATTCAGCTCTTGGTTTTAAAGATGTTACAAAGTACACAGAGATGATGATGCATGTGATTTACAGAGTTTGTGACATATGCTCGTGAGGTCCATTAGTGCTAAATACGCTGTATATGAGTGCACAGAGGAGTTGTTGAGCTTGCATACGTGCTGCTTTAGACGAGTTTGAAATCTTATTATTTCAGATGTATCAGATGTATTTTTGAATCCAAAACATGTGCTTGCTCTTCACCGTGGTCGCACATGCACACAGACAATTTTACTGGTTCAAAAGTGGTGCATGATTTACTAACTACGCTCGAATCTTGTTAACACGATTGCCATGATGCATGTACCAATCACAACTCTGAAAAACAAAATCCATCAGAGATATTTTATTTAATGTCAGAGACGTTTTGTGAGAGGTAATTATTGACACGAGAAAAAAAACTTACTTATACTGCTGAATTCAAAAGTGAATCAAAGAGAACTGTGTTCAACCCAGTCTGTCACACTGTGTGTGAAGATTATCATGGCTGAGGGAGTAAGATCGAAGTGAGAAATTGTTGTGCCTGTGGCCAACAGAGGCTGGATGAGACAATCTGCCCACAAATTCAAAGATGTAGTTTCTTCTTTGCTCAATAGATGGTGCTAGCCTCTCAAACACACAGTCTGTAAACAGTAATGGGACAGTTTGAGGTGAAACTTTCACATCTCCTGCCTGTTTATCTGCCTGGCATTCTATTAATTGCAAAAATACAGTCTTTGAGACCATGTAAACTATGAAAATAAAAACAATATTTTCCATATAGCATGCGACTGATGCCAGAGGTACAGTTTTCATATGAAGATACAGTTTGAAATGGCTCATGTCTCCAGTTTTCTGGCAGTTCCAGCTTTGTTTTGTTTTCTTATGCTGTGCGACCTATGAGGCAAACGACTAATTTTGTACATGCCAATGTCTGGACTTTGTTTTCATTTTTAACCTCTGTCAGAGTGTCTTGTTTGATCACCCAACCCCCTCGAATGTGAAGTTAAATAACCACTCCTTCAGAAACCAGCTGTGCTCAGTTATCCCAACAAGTACATTAAAATGTCACGGCAAATAATCAGTCACAGATCTTCACTAATGAAACAATAAAGGCTGGAGCCGGAGTTGCAGGAAGGAGGAGTCCGGTAAATCGACAACACAAATAGCTTCATTTGGCAGAGAACCTTGCTTTTCTCATGAAAGCGCAACACCTGTGAATCAATGGCATTTATTTAACAGAAACGACAAATGCATTGTACAGGAACTTTTTTAATGGGACCAGGAAATTGATAATGTTCAGAAACATTATGCTCTTTGTCTAAACAGAGACAAGAAATTGTTTGAAATTGTTTCAATTTTTATCAATTTTGACAACATCGCCTGCATTGTTTACCCATACTATTATTGTCAGTGCATTATTTATGGAATATGAATCATTTAACATTCTTTAAACATTTATTGTTTAAATGTATAAGGCCTGGTTGTATGGATGGTTGTGGATTTGTAATTAAGCCTTTATTTCTTTATCATAACCATCATGCAGCAGTCTTTTCTGTCAACTTTCTGTGTCCCTTGACCTCAGTTTAGCTGGTCTTGCTTCCACTCTGTTAATGTACAATACCTTTTTTTGTACAGTTGAAGGTGTCTCTAATTTCTATCTGTTCATTTAACACAGTGTAACTCATAATTTAAATGGCTAACAAATAAAAGATATCTTTTGAATTTTTGTTTGTTTCATCCCATGAAAATAATGACAGTAGGAAATTTAAATAAATACACCAGCATCATAATGACCCGGTCAGACTGCAAGGCCGTTTGCATTTGAGATTGGTACATTCCTCAGAAAGATAATACAAACCGCAACAAAAAATATGTTTAACTTGTTTACCAAGTCACAACTCTAGATTGGTGGCCAACAGTGACTTATCTCAGTTTATCTTGCATGGTACATCAGCAAAATAAACCATATTTTTGTAACTGATAATATATTCAATTGTCAAAACAAAGCAAGTTAATGTAAAAGCTTCTTCATCTTTATTCAATATTTTCTAGAATTTTTCTAGTTGAAACATTTTTGAGGAAATTGTTATTTCCTGGAAAAGAAATGCTCAGCTTTTTTGCCTTAGATTTACTCAATGAAGATGTCTCAAACACAAAAGCTGTGATTATTTAAAAGACACAAATTGGGTTTAACTGCAAGAGCAGTCTGGCTATACATAGGTTCCCAATATCATCAGCAGTTTATTAGTATTAGTATTAAGTATTTTCCTGCTGAAATTGCAGAGCAAGCTACGGTAAAATTTAAACAAACATGAAGGTGCTGATTCTCAAGAACTCCACCTGCTGCGCCGGTTTTTATGCAACATGTCATAATAATCACACATAAGCAAGACAAGACAAAGATGGCTTCTTTAGAAACACATACGGAACCTGAGGATTATACACGAACGAGATCTCCCAGAGGATGGAGAGAAATTCTATGGAACAGAACAGAGCTGCTCAACCACAAGGGTTGGTTGTGCCTTTGACTGCACAGAAAATGATTCATACCATGGAAAGAACTGATAGAATTAAGAGCCCCATTTCCTTCTTTGGAAAGAGTTGTGTATTTAAGACTAAAAATGTATTTCAACACTTAGTGCTCACATGAAGTGTTTTAATAGCACCTGTTGAACACATGATTAGAATTCTCCTGCTCATTTCGTAGTGTGAGAAGAAGTTTAATGAAGAAATACCTAAGCATAAGCCAAGTGGCTGTTGATTGATTGAAATTATGTTTGTCAGTGTGGTTGTTAGTCTGGAATGTCTTTAAGGAGATTTCTCACTGTGCACTCTTAGCCCCAAGGAAGACAATCTTTTGTCAGCTTGCATATCTTTGGCAAGCAGTTTTACAACGTCTAGTAACCGTCAAAACATTCTCTGGTACACTTAGTTGGAACTGAGGACTTTCAGTATGAATGGATTCAAGCAATTTCAACTATCATCTCCTCATCAGTAGTGAATATTTTTTGTTCTGGCAGGTGGTGGTGGTAGGTAGGAGGTTGCTTAAAGGGGCACTTAGTTTTGAATATGAAGTTTAGTTCACTCATCATAAAGAATACTGCTGTCAGCCTGTGAAACCAAAAGTTTCATGTCTTTTCTGGCTCTGGCGGGAGCTTTCGAATGTCCGAAAAAATTACCTCTGACTATTTAACAGGAGTCCTGCTTTACAAAATAGGGGATTGGGGTTTGGGAAAGATGAGGTCTAAACATCATAGGAAATGTGGGATCTCTCCACCTGTCAGACTAGAAACTGTTGGGTGTAGAGCAACATTCCTGTCTTCACCGAAGAAAAGGAAACGTCAAGGTAATGACTGAAAGTGTTATATTGCGTGATTTATTAACATACACAGACAGCAGTTTAGTCATGTAATGGTAAGGAGTGAGCTCATTTTAACTATGATTTATGGCTACTGCTCTGTGTATAGACATGTCAGTCTCAATGATACTACCTGATTAAATAAAATTTATATTACTGTTGGGTGGTTTAATCTATAATAATGTATCATAGTAATCACAGTATAGTGTAGTCTATTATATTTGAGATGTCAGATAAATGTAGAGAGTTAAAAGTAGGATTATTTCACTATGAATTGCAGTAGAGTAGAAGTAACTATACTGAACTACACTCTATCACTGCTCAGGATATCCTCACTTCTACTGTTTCAGTGTTGACTGTTCTTTTTTCTTTTCTTTTTAATCTGTCCCTTTTGAGGCCTTTATGAAAGTGCAGTATGCTAAATTGATAGAACATCATACAGATTATATTTAATTTAGTCGTCAGAGGTGAACAAAGTAACAAGAGAATGTGGCAATATAATGCAGTCCAATCCAACAGTCCTGCAGAACAATTCATAAAGCTTAAACTGTAACTTTATTCAGTGAGGTGTTGCTTCAGCTCAAGCACAATTTTTGATCTCACAATTTGTGTAGTTGTGGCACATGATATTGCAAAATGTTTCCTTTATTTTGTCCTATTGTCTTTACTCCAATGAGTAAAGACTCCTATGAGTAAAGACAAGGATTGAGGAAACTCACTCGGAACTTGTGCTAATTGTGAAAGGAAAACATATATTCTTTTCATCTTTTTAATGTTTTATTTAAAAGGAAATAAAATCAAATGATAACAACATAACATAAAGATGGATCATTTCTGTTTTCCTAAAATAAAACAATGAAATAAGCAAACAGATATTTCAAACGATATACCCTTATATCATTGAAGGAATTGACCTACATCATTAAAATGCCATTTAATAGAAGGGTGCTGCTCTATTTCAAAATACAGAAAGTATGAGGATCGTTGAAAAGAAAAAAGTTTGGGAGTCCCTTCTGCCTCAGCAAACTCCGCCCAGTAACAGGCGTGGTTTGCTGAGGCAGTGCGCTCCCTCCCCCCTGTATAATCACTGGCTGTCACAGCAGCGACCGCTAGACAAGAGCTAGCTGCAAACGACTCTCCACGGCCCCTTCACCTTTCTCTCTGTACTGTCTAAGTCCCGCAGACATGGACCCAGATGGGCTGACGTTCACGGCGCTCTCACTTCCCACCCTCCGCGTGTTTGCGCTCTAGCTGTGCGCTCCCGGCCCGAAGGCACGTCCCGCTGCTGACCCAGACGAGGGGAGGCTGTTATTATTTTGTCGCTTGCTGAGACATCACTGTGTAGCAGAGAGAGAGGGAGAGGGGACAGTAGAGACTGAGCAGCAGAGAGGGACCGCACAGTCGTGACAGCAAGAGGCCGTTTCAGGATATAGGGCAAACTGAGAGCGGCTTTTTGTGTCCTCCATCATGGCGAGTGACTCTCCAGCTCGGAGTCTGGACGAAATCGACCTGTCCGCTTTGAGGGTAAGATGACTTGTGACATTTTACCTTTTTATTTATTTATTTATTTTTTTAATGTTGCTTCATCCGAAACAAACTGGTGTGTGCGTTTCGTGCGCGACCGTGCGTCTCTTTCTCCTTCTCCCTGCACCTGACAGCGCTCCCTGAATAGCAGCCGGCAGGAGAGCAGAGGAGGAGGCTGCGAGAGGCGGATGTGTGGGAGACTGAGGGGCAGCCAGGCCGCCACAATGTGTCAAATTATAGATCAAATTGTATATAGACATTAACTAACATGACAGACAGCTGGCTCGCGCATCTGCAGGCTTACCTTCATTCTAGTCAGTGACACAGGAAGGTTGATGTGTGTGGTGGTGGATTGAGGTTGTAGCTGTGATTTTGCTGACCTGGATTTGGGGGAATTCAGACAGCAGTGGAATTTAACCTATTTCTCCCACACACTGCTGATACTACAGGCTTTTGTGTTAGAGTGTTTCTTGATTTCAGATTTTACCAGATTTGACTTCTCCACACACACACACCTGTAGTCACTGTAGCCTACTCTCCCAACAAAGCTGAATCCTTGCATGCTGCAATAGCCAGTTCTTTTGTTCATCGAATGTGTGCTGCAAACCATGACACACACACTCACACAGACACGCACACAAACAGCCTCCTGCGCTTGTGTTTATGCGTGGATATCCCATGTTTTCGCCTAGCCAGGCGTGTGTGTCATTCTTAGTGTGTGTGTTTCTAATGTGTGGGTGTCTGCCAGGCTGAGAGTCAGCTGCACACAAGTAAGAGATGCTGCACATGAGAAAAAGAGCTCTGGCTGAAAGACCTGTTTGCTGCTCTTGAGAAATCAAAACCACATCGTGCAGACACACACAATGCAGTTGCTGTCTGCCTTGCCTGTGTTCACCTGCCTCCCTGTCTGCTTGATCGTGCCCCCTTGTCCATTTTTTTATACCCTCATCACTACTATTTCTTCTCTCATGCCTGTTTGCTTGTCTCTGTGTTTCTGCTTCAGTCACAACTACCTCATCCATCTACCTGCACGGTCCTCCTTTTTGTATCAATTTTATCGCCTGTCTTTTCCCCCCAACATCTTGTCTGACTGACTGAACGCACCTCCCCGTCTATCTTCCAGCTGCCCTGTCTTTTAGCATTATCTCCCTCTGCCCAACTCCCTGCCCTGACTGCATGAAGAGTGATGGTCACAGGGGAGGTGAATGAAAGTGTCGGCAGGTTCGCACCCTAGTGTGTCTTAGGGAGAATTGGTGGTAGAGCGGAAAGGAGAGCATGAAAGGAAAATCGGAGGAGGAGATGGAGAATGGAGAATGAGACAGACAGAGGAGACGAAGAGGAATGAGGAAGAGGAGGGATAGTGTCTGTACATCAGCCCATGCCATTCCTTCAGAGGCGTGTCAAGCGTCTGTCTCAGTGTGACTCAGAGGCAGCTACAAGGACAGATACATGCACGGTTCACGTATTTGTTTTTCATGTATCTGAAGTAATGTGAATACATGTGGGTAGTCTCATTACTAGTGACCATGTGACACCTCTTTTATGTTGCACACTTGCAGTAGTTAAAAAAGACCCTAAAAGGTTCTTTGGCCAGGATCATAAGTATTTTTGAAACATGACACAACCCCTCAGATCTGCAGATGGGTCTCTCATCTCCAACTCTTGTTGTGCAGCCAAGCTTTGTTTAAATTTTAGTGGAAAGCCCAAGGAATTGATGATGTTGTGCAACCACAAATGGGTTTGAATGTTTGACACTGTTAAAACAGTACATGTAGGCTATTGCACAAATGTGCCACTTTGCTTCCTCCGGAAACATGCGTTCAGCCTCCGACCTTCTGTGGAAATGTTTTACGTGACAAAAGTTTGATCGTAGCCTAAAATCCTCAGGTAAACATGGGTTTCCACGGAAGTCGTGAAAAAGCTGTGATTAATCCCTCAACGTGTCTCGACTTGACCTGTCTGAAACAAACACACTCTCATATGACATAGTGTACAGTTAACCACTCTGCACTGTGTGTGTGTGCGCGAGTGAAATGGGGGGGGGGGGGTAGGGGGATCAGAGGGCACAGTTTGCTCTTGCACTCAGCTGCGTTTAGGCACACTGACCACCACACACACACATACTACACACACACACACACACACACAGTGATACAAAGAGACAGACAGAACTGAGGGGTAGAGGAGAGAGAAGTGGCTTTTCATGTTTGCAGTCTCTGTGCTCTTTCTGTCTTTTTTCTCTTGCTCTGTTTTCTTATGCTATGTCTGGTCTCAAGACATTTGCTGGTGTCGCAACACCTCAACCCCCTTAGCAGGACCTGTATAGATGTACCCACTCAAGGGAAAGGCCAAAGTTAGACGCAGTCGCAGACGTGCTACTGTTTCCCAAAGAAGTAATTTATAATGACAGCTAAGAGACCAGAAGAGTTGAAACGCTGTGGCTTTATACAGACAGTAGGTTTTTATGTAAAGATACGGGCACGTGCGCACATACACGCAGGTCAGAGGCGTCAGAGGTAATGTCTACCCAGTCAGCTGACGAGAGCAACAGATGGCGAACCAGCAGGAAGCAGCCACAGAACCATTACACGCAGGCACGCACCACTCATACACTGGCAGTGCACAAGTGCGCCAGCCTGGACCTGTGTGTGAGAGCCAGTGATGAAAGAGAGAGCAGGAGGACAAGGGATGGTGAGGTAAATGAGAAAGACAGAGGAAAAGATTTGAGGGGAGCAGAGGATCGATGGATTCGAGAGAAGCGGACGGGAAGATGAATGCATGAAAAGACAATGAGAGATGAGAGAAGGAGAAGAAAGCGACAGAGGCTCTGCCTAGGCTAAGGAGATGGACTAGACTAAAGTAGCTCAAGGCTTCTAGGCCTCTCTCCCAGATCTCCTCCTCCTCCCTCTCCATCCCTCGCTGCCCAGTAAGGCCAAGACCTCGCCCCTCACCACCGACGCCATAGTAACGGGCCACAGCAGTGCCCAAGGCTTACACAGAGCTTATTCATGAATAATTACACTGTATGGCAGTCTGTCTGAGAATGCCCCTCTCCTCCCACCTCCTTTCTCCACTCTGCCTTGCTGCTTCTAGTTGACCTCCATTTTCCCTGTCAATGATGGAACTGCACTGGTATTTAATTCTCTACACTGATACAAGCACCTAAGATGTACACAACTTGGCTCATCGTGTACAAAATGTGAATTTCTAATTTGAATCTGCTAAATTTCATTTGTAATCAGTGACATTTTACAGCCCCTTTGGGATCATAGCTTATTTAAGAAATATAGTAACTCAGTCTCTTACCAAGGAAGGGAAGATTTATGCTCTTAAACATACAGAAATTCTCCCACAACAGGAAGAGAATGTTTCAGCAAACAATTGTTTCCCTTTATTTGGCATAAACACAGTTTCTGAGCAGGTAAAGTAAATGAAATTCAAGGAAAGAGACTACAGTGATCCACTCGCTTTGATTTCCAAATGATTCCTAAGTGTAGAGTATAAATAACACAGCAATCAGCAAAAATGCTGCCAGGACATAAAATATAATCAACAAAAGCTGTGATCTCCTAGATTATAACTTTAAACTAGCATTGCGTTACAGCATACTTAAAGACATTTAAGGATACATTAGAATATAAGTATCCAGAGCACACGCTCTCTAACCTACAAAGTGTACACTCACACTTGATCTTGAAGTGCTTGAGGAATAAATGTGCATGTAAATGTCCATAGTAGGAGCTGATTCCTCCGCTGTGTGACTCCTATGGCGAGGGCAGGAAGGCAGGAAAGATGATGGAAGTAGAGGGAGAGAGAGTGGGGCAAAACTGAGAAGAAAGGGAATGATGAGGGGGACGAGACAGCGAGAGACAGGAAAAGGTGGAGATGATGTTGGCAGAGATGGATGGGAGGCTAGAGGCGAGGAGCGTGATGGGTTCAGCATCGTGAACAACTCTGTGGCGCGGATCATCTTCGGGCGCGCGCTAAATCTGTGATTAAGAGTTGACTCTGCTAATGTACTATATATGTCTGGGTGAGATACTGAATTGCTTACCACGGTATCTCCTTATAAAGCAAGCAGTGTGAGTTGTTAAGTGTAAGTGGTTTTATAAGAGGCAGACCCGCCGCAGTATGACTCCTATCATCCTCTTAGGGTCTCTAATTTTAATCCACCACTTCTGTAATTCACTTATAGATACTAATACACTTACCTGGTTTGTCTGCTGCACAGAAATTCATACCAAAGATATACATTAGGACCTATGTTGATAAGAGAAGAAACAGCCAGGTGAAGGAGAAATTAATCACTTTCCAAATATTTTTTTTTCCCATTTCTAATATCTTGACTCTGATAGAATTCAGCATTTTACTGCATTAAGACAGTCTATGCAGAACCAGGTTAAAGTTTTCACCATCAAAAAGTACAGAGTTAATCTTGTAATATTTAAACTAGGAATTAGAAACTTAAAGCACAACACTGATAAATGTACAGTTGATAAGGCTAACGTTAATCAATAAGTTGCCTGTTTACACATCTAGCAAATGCAGAGCAGCATTAGCATTGTTTTGGAGTTGTGTTTTAAGCCACCTGAGGAATGTGTTTCCACATTGACTCTCCTTTAGCTCTGTTTTGAAATTTCTGCTCTTTAGCCGCTAACTGCTCCATTATGTTTGCTGGCCAGCTGCTAACCTGTCTGTTTGCTGCTCATTGCCAGCGATGGCACAGTTGCGGGTGTAGCAGAGCGTTTTCCTGAAAACAGCTGCCTTTCTGGAAAGTGCAGGTTGATGAGAGAGGTGAGACTGAATCAGCACAGTGAAGTTGTGGCTATAAAGCCAAATCAAGAAGCTTGAAAAGCTAAAATGTTCTGTAGAGCTATGGGTGATAAGTAATGATTCTGTTAGCTGCACCGTTGTAATACACATAGATGTTAGATGGTGTATGTTTGTGATGTCAGCCTGAAATGTTCTTTTCTTATTAGTTCTCATGAACAAAGAATGTTTGATTTGTGTTTTGTCTGTAATGAGAGTAGTTTCTTGCTTTAGGATCGCAGTTTATCCCCTGAGTAGTCGCAGCCACTGTGTGAATACAACTCAGATTAGATTTCAATATCCATTCTGTTTTAGTGTAAGTAATATTGACTATTGCACTGTCGGTGTTTTTTATCCTGAGAACTACTGGTCACACAAACTCTTCTCCTATCTGCCTTATATTTTCTTACCTTCTAACCAGATTGTCACATGTTGATATTGTTAACGTGTGTGATGAGTGACTGTTTGCGGAATGTTTGAACTTGATAAGAGAAACTATAATATGACACCCCATGCCAAGGCCACTGTGACAAATATACTCCCATCTTCCTTGATCTGCACTCCCTTTACAGCCTGTTCTCTACGTGCCTCCTGTTTCCTCAGCCAACATCTCTATTGTTTCTATAATTAAATTTGACAGGGCTGATTTAAAAACATATGGCAAAAATCTAGACCTGATCTAAAAGTACAAATCATGCGGTTTAGATGAGAACTCATTCATTGTTCAACAGGTGCTGTTTGTTTACTCAGCTTTTAAGTATTTGTCCTCTATCTAAAGCCCTTATTACTGAGGTGATATCTGCAAAGATCACACACAGCACAGATCAGTCTGTGCTCTTGGGTACAAAGTGCCTACAATGAGTCAGAAAGCTGAACGTGTTTTGCAGATACAAGCAAAACATAAATAGAGAACCATACTCTGTTCTTAAAAGGTGGCTTAAAAGTGCTTAAAACAAATTTAAATAAATATTAAATGTCTAGCTCCTTATTCAGCAATTCATTCCTTTGTTGCTCATCTAACATCAAGGCACCAAATGTAAAGAAGAATCTTTATTATGATAGGATGAGGGATATATGTGTTTTGGCTGGGAAATCGTCATCTTTACGTTAAGCTAATTGATGTCATGGAATAAAAGCCAAGCTGGTCCAATGTGTTTTGTTTTGGTTTTGACTCACAACTTATAGTAAGATTAGAGAAAGAACCATCTGCAAACAACCAACGAACAACTGTTGCTGTATGTATCACGACTTTGCTCGTAGCTTCTCAGGAGTTGTCCATTGTAAATCTATGTTAATTTATCATTTCAGTTGCTTCCTTACTGCCTTTGAATGTGGTCTTGCTTTTATTTAATGTGGTTCACCTGTATTTTTTAGCAGGATCAGATCACCAGAGATTTTAATGGAAGTCGCCTGTTTGTTCTGGTTTAGGGGTTAAGGTTAAAGCTAGGATTATCTTTTGGCTATAGGTAAGAAAGCAGAGTAGGAACAATGGAGGATTAAGGTTAGTTGAAGAATGAAAGAGGCCCATCGCAGCCAGTGAAAGTCCCTCACATGTCAAGGAGTGGCTTTCGCGAAGAACAACAGCCGCCCTCGCAATTTCTAAAACCCATTATTTCTAATGGCCCATGCTGCACGCAGGCTGATATCCCTGTTTGAGAAAAGCGTGAACTAGAGCCGCATCTGTCCAGTGTCCTTGTGTCGTGCGATCCTATCATCCTAGTTTTAGCTTATTCTATACTTAAAAGAATAGCCACCCTTAAGTAAAAAGAAATTGGGGAAAATAATTGGGTGTTCAGGATGTCAGGAGAAAAGCCTCCTCCTGGCAGCATGCTAGCCAGGTACGGGAAAAAAACTGAGAAGTGAATGAGATTGTTTTCACTTATGACCAATGAATGCGCTTGAATAGGGACACTGAATGCTGCCACTGAATGCTGCCAGGATAATATTGTTCTTCACTTCCACTCCAGTGGTGAGTGAGGTTAGACAAACTGTGCCCTATCTTAAAGACACTTGTGATAAACATGTTATTGCTGTTGTGTCAAAAGCCTTAAAAATCGAACTTTTCACCAGAAAAAAAATGCTGTCATAGAAATTGAAGGAAGTCATGTTACTTTGTGGGTTTGGAAGATTCTCAGATGTCTGGTCTGCTCTGGAAAAATTTCGAAAGCTGGTCCATAAAAACAAAAAAAGTGCAGTGTCATTGGGGTTAAAATAAACCTCTTCAGTTGACATTATGGAGAAATGACGAGCGTCTGTGTCTTCATCATGCCTCAAGTGACTGATCCTCTTTCTTACTTCTCCACCTTTGATGCTGTTTTAGAGCCATATTTAATGTGTTATTGATATTCAGCAGCTTCACGCACGCAACTGTGATCCATTGGCCACCAGTGAGGTCATGTGGCAGTCATGTGACTCTGGCAACCGCTCAGCACAAACACAAATGAGAAAAGGGGAAGGGGGCAAAATTGCTCTAGTCACAGGGAATTCTAAACTGCAGATACACAGGCGTGCACGCACTTACATACACACACACACGTGCAGATGCACCGACAAAGCCTGGCACACGCTGAGAGCTCATTCTGCAAGTGGACTATAAAATATGAATGATATCGTCCTATATTTTTATCAGTGAGCCGAGGACATGTAAGGAACTGGAGCAGCAAAACGCTCTGTTTCTCTAGCCACAGCACTCATTCTGTATGCGGTGCATGGAGGAAAGGAAAGCCCCACATGCATGCATACATAATGTGTCTCCCAGTGCTTGTGGTTCCTATATGCATATGCATTTATAGCTGTATATATGTATGTATATATGCTGGTATATGTGTATGTGCATGCATTTTTTTATTATCTGAATGTCTCTGTTGAATAAAAGCAGAACGATGAAGAGAGTGCATCCATAGATGTGTCTTGGGAGTTGCTGTCAGAACTTTGTATGCAGCTCTGAGAGTTAATTCACACAGCTGCCAAACACACACACACACTTGGAGGGAGAAAAAGGAACTGCGGTGAGGAAAACTCTACCTGCATAAGCTGAAGGCCTGCTAGCACAGCGTGCAGTTGCACTGCTTGCAGAATGCTGCTGTCTACACTCTTGAAAGAGGCTTGCAGTCTCTCTGACTCTTGCACATACACACACGTTTAGTTAGACACACACTCCTCATTTTGTGCCCACTCATACTCGTTAGAACATTTGAACACTAGCCCTCGTGTAGGAGTGTGCTTCTGGCACAGTAATGTGTGTGTGTGGTTATGAGAGTGTCAGAGAGCGAGACAGAGGGAGGATGTACTTGAGACAGAGTGTGAGAGAATGAGTTTGTCGCCGTTTGTGTGAGTGTGTGTTTGCATGTGAGGGAAAGTGCATGTGTTTGTGTGTCTGCAGCTCACAACAAAAAAAGAGGGGTGAAAAAAAGACAGGAAAAGGAAGGAGAGTGCAAGAAAAGCACAAGGCCCTGTCTTCAGAAAACAGCTGACAGGTTGGGAGGTCTGCTGAGACTGCAGCCAAATACAGAGACAGAGCAAGGGGGACGAAGAGAGGGAGAGAGGGATGGAGAGAGAAGCTGGGGAAAGAGAGCGAGGGACCAAAAGAACAGAGAAAAGATACAAACATCTTGAGCATGTACAGCTTGTACATTGTATTAAAGTCCAAATGCACTTTGGCCATTATAATGTGTGATTTCCTTCTCAATTTACTGTGGTAGCACTGTTGTAGATTTGCATACTGTGCCAGTAAAGTTAGCTGAAAGTTCAACTGAAAAAAAAAAAATTCACAGATGTGGCATGAAAGAGAAGTGCAGACAGAGAGAAAGAGAAAGCGACTGATAAAAAAAGAGGACAGACTGTGAACAAACGAGGTGGGAGAGAGAAGCGATGAGGTTAGACGAGAGAGACAGGAATGGAAATAGGGTGCATGTGTGGCTTTTCTGAACGGAAATAAAATGATGCTTTATTGAGAGGGGAATTGTCTGTGAAAAGTGGGTATCATGTAATATCATCTCTTCTCCGGCTTTGCATGAGTCTCGGCTCAGACCTGCACAATAGCGCAGTGTATTTTAGTGAATCAGCAACAAAATAAGCCTGTATCTTTGCCCTCTGTAGAGGATCTCATTTTTAAACTTCTTTTGCTTGCCCCTAGATGATGGTGTAGAGCCATTTTTTAAAAGGAAAAAGGAAAATAAGGAAGGAAAATTACTTCGGATATTGGTATAGTTTGAGCTGACCCAATAGAATGGTATGGTTCAATGGTTCAAGGTAATCCACATTACAAGCAGTGTGTCGTGAGGATTGTGAGTATAACGGCCACAACACCCTACAAAACCACACACTTGTGTTATTAGATCATTTACAGTGTAGGATTGCTGATAACACATATTAACAGTTTATTCTGTAAATAAAATGAATGATGGTATGTAACATTTACAAAACTTTATAATGGCATGGGTACACAAGGAGAAAAGAGATATAACAGGAGCTGGTAAGGGCCTCAGCGTTTCTGGGACTCTGTTGGAATGAGAGGAGTGTTAGAAAAAAGTACTTGTCCTAGTCTCCGTCAGGAATGAAAGAGAGAATGCAGAGATAAAAGAGTGAGAGAGACATAGATGGACTTCGGCTGGTTGGAGAACAGAAGCTGGTGGAAGAGAGAGAGAGAGAGTGCGAAAGAGAGAGAAGGAAAGTGAGGGTGAATACCAGCTATTGTTGGAATGCCGTAGCAACACGCATCAGAGAGGAAGGGGGAGGTGTGTGTGTGTGTGTCTGTCTGTCTGTTTGTGTGCACGGGGGTCAGTGGGTTTTATGCTCTGTTCGAGCTGCTCCTTGTCAGAGATGCATTGAGTTCTGTGTTGGCAACCTAGCGACTGTGGGCTTAAATTATTAGCTGGTCTGGACACAAGCCTAAAACAATCCAGTACTGCATTTCAGACCAATGTATCAACACCCAGAGAGCCCAGTTAGTAGAGCAAGACATCAGCACTGCCTGGGTTAGAAGTTCAGCTCCTGTCGTTGTTAAAAACGCAAGTGTTCACGGTTGTAATATGGACAGTAATACAAAGACTCTACAGCTAAGCTAGCTCAGAAGATGCTAATGTCAGCATGCCATCTTGCTCATAAGAGCAATGTTGCCGTGCTAATATTAGGCAGGTATAATGTGAATCAACTTATTTTAGTGCTCTACCATGCTAGCATTTGCTTAGCTTTTACTGAGGCTGTTAGGAATGTCATTAAATAATATGTAAACCAAAGTGTTGGACAAATAAAAATTTAGACTTGATAATGATGCTAGATGTAAAGTCAGGGGCTAACCAGCTCACCACCGCCTGACCAACATTACTGCCCTACAACCATGCTGCTAGCATAGCTAAAAGATAAACATGCTGTGCTTTTTAATGCATGTGATTATTGTCTAAATCTGATTTAACATGCTCTGAACCTCGTTGCACTGGATAATTCCAAGAGCTTTTTTAACAACTATTTCGACTTGAATGTATACATGAATGCTAGTCGTAATGATCCCAATAATGTTTCCTTTGTCTTTCCAGGATCCCGCTGGCATCTTTGAGCTGGTTGAGCTGGTGGGAAATGGCACCTATGGACAGGTGTACAAGGTAAGAATGTACACTTGTATAAACAGACTTTGACACACATTAGTCTTATCATTCTGATAACACGCTCCCCTATCTTATCAACTCTTGTTTATTCTCTCTGCGTATGGAATGAAGAATAGAAATGTGCACTGTGACTGAGGGAAACACAGAAGACAGGAGATAAAAGCAGTGCACAAGCTTGAGAGAAATGGAGCGAATGTAAAAGAGACTTAAATGTAGAGGAGAAGCAGAATCTGGGGCACTTTAAAGTGCTTTTAGGAGAATTTCTTTTACTCCTTTTTCTTCTCTCTTTTTCTCTACTGTATTTACATTTCTTTCTATACCTCTGCAAGGGTTTTTTTAGCTTCCCCTCTGAGATGAGATATTTTAAGGGGAAGTGTTTCTCTAGGACAGAGGAAGTGCTTGTGCTTGATCTGACATTGTGACATCACTGTGGTATGAGGTTTTTCGCTGTCAGCTGGACTCAGCTGCTCGCTGCTGTCATTTAAACACTATCTCTCCATCCATGTCTGTCTGAACTTCCTCTTCCCTACATGACGGCCCACCGATCTCTGGTCCTCGCTTCCTTTTCCTGATTCCGCTGCTTTATCCTACCACTCTGCAGGATGTGGCACCCGCCTGTGGCACTTTGGTTAATTGCCTCTGTCTGGAATAAACATATGTTTGTTCAAATATGTGACAGCGCGGACATGTGAAGGCCCTTGTGGGTACAGGTATTTTGTGTGTGTGTGTGAGAGAGTGTGTCTAATGGAGCAGAGTGTCAAAGTCAGATGATGATGGAGACGGGCTGTTCTTACTGACTGGACCAGATGAAAGGTCAGGCAGAGGTTAGAAATGCTCCTCCATGATTCTAGAAATAAATAATTTGGCATCCTCACGTGTGTGTGTGTGTGTGTGGCAGGAGGTAGGAAAAAAAACACAAAAGGAACGGAGAACAGGAGAGTTATGCGTATCCATTTATTGCTGACTCTGCTGTCTTGATGAAAGTCACGGCTCATTTACTGGCTGACATTCAGCCAGTCTGTTCCTATATATTACTGAGCCACAGAATGCCTATGGCAACAGCACTGGCCTGTTGGGTCAGGAGCCCCTGCAGCTGATCCATGCTGGTTTGCGATTGGGTGTGTATAACTCTCAAAGTCCATACTGAAATTTATTCTATTCCTGCTGTTGGTTTGACGGCTAAAAAAATGACATTTCCACTGTTTCATTTCTAGCGTTTGACTATTTGTTTCCTTTTGGTGCTAAAAATGCTGAAATGCTAAAAATGATTTGTAGTTTAGTTTAGTCCCAAATCTTGCCCTTCAGTGCTGCAGAAATAGATATAGATGTAAACTGGAAAGGATTGGACTCATACATACAGATAAGGAGCAGAGTCACTTGAGCAAAAATGCCATCTATTTTAAATTCCTCATGCAATTGAGCTTCCTCGTCCGGGCAAGCAGCCTGAAGAGGATCAACGTCTTGTGAGCAGGTGAATCTCTGAGTCACTGAGATGATAAATTGACCTTCAGCCTGGTGGGTATTAGTGAACTGGAATTGCTCAGGCTTTCTCTGAACCATTTTTAGACACTTGTAAAAGTAACACATAAGAATAACATAGCGTATATATATATATCTTTGGACTGTAGTATCTCCAGTCTGAATCAATGAATCTGTGTCAGTGTTCTGCGGAGTGAACACAGGTGGAGTTTGCTCAGATGTAAAGGTTAGAGTCAGGCAGGCTGTAAACACAATCTCACTCCTTGTTTTGATTCCAAAAATAAATTAAATTTTGCTCAGTAGCCAGGGGCCAGCTTTGCTCTGATGTTTCTGTGATCATAAACTGCAAGTTAACAAATTGTGGCCCGATATTTTCTCTGTCAGTATTTGGTACAGCAGTTAAAAAAAAAACTGAGACTCACCAGACAACTCATCTAGAATATACACAACCTGCACAAACCTAAACAAACTTTTGATCTTTGTTGTCTGTGATTGTGAGATTTATTCAGATTAACTAATAATTTCTATGGATTGACAAAAACCTTCTGGCCTATTAAAACTGTGTGGCAATCTATATCTTTCTCACTAGTGTTTCCAAGTAGTATTAATGTTGCTGCTGCTGTCACAAAGAATGATATAGTAAGTTTCATTGCTTCTCATTTTAGAAGGTCACTGCCAGGAAATGTGTTATTTGTATAGATTATCAAACGGACAATGAAGCATCTGTTTGTATCTGGCTGTTACATTAACATGGCTACCGTTATCTTCATGGCTATTGCAAGAAACAACCATAAGAATCCCAATTTGAATTGGAAACTGCAATCTCAGTGCCATGATAAAGGGTAAAATACCCAGTTGTAAGAAGTCAAGTCAAGTCCTGGAGCTCTCTCCTTAGCGGGACTGGTCATAGGGACTACTGGGATAAATCCTGGTGGGAAAATCCTTCATAAAGTCGATGCCAGAGGATAAATCCAGGGCTGAATTTTTGCCCCAGTTCGACCGTGGCTCTCTCCATTGAGTGAATGCCTGTCTGAGGTAGAGGGTAGAGTTTCTACAGTTACTCCAGTTCTTCCACTAACCGCCATTTCCTCTACCTGGGGAAAACTACCAGTAGCAACCAGGGAAATTAAAAGTGCTGTCCTCCTCCTGTTTTGGTTGTGAAGTGGCAGGCGCACTTTGCACTTTTGTACCTTAAATTGTGCCTTCAATTTTTTTTTTTTGCAAAACTTCACACCGGGTGGCAGCTAGAATTGCATAGTAGAAGTGAGGCTTACAGGGAACCAATTTGTTGAAACAAAGAAGTTATCTATCTGTCACTATAATAAGCTTGTTGGGTAAACATTTTCTTGAGCAGCTGACATTTTTTAAAATTCCACTTAACAGAGATATGATATGAAAACATCACAAAACAAGGAACAATAATGGGAAAACTTCTTTTTAACTTTTTCTCAGATCAGATTTGGTATTTTTCCTGCAGCAGAAATATGACACTCTGCTGTGAGTTTTTACTTGGTGTACTATGTGAAATGAAGCTAGAAATATGTAGGGTTATGTGTACCCATGCATGCATCCTTTTGTGTGTGTGTGTGTGTGTGTGTATACACGTGTGTGGTCAGCTCAGTGTTTTAATGTTATTGGTGACAGAGGGTCAGCAATGTGCAACGTAGCTACAGTTCTGTGTGTCTGGGAGCAAGAGATAACAGGTTTATCAACAATTCCAATACCTCATCTAGTTAAATGATACAGTTGCACTCCTCAGTGCTTTTTCCTCTCTCTCCCCATCTCTCTCTGTTTCCTTCACATGTGCACCTAACATATCTTCTCGATTAAAAACCGTCTTGAAAAGTTGTTGTCTTCTTTTGTTGCAGTTTCCCTGTCAGCAGAAAATAGTTTGGCCAAGAACAGTGATAGACGAGTAGCCGCAGTGAAAAGATAATTTTAGCCTGACTTCTGTCTCTGTCTCCCTTTCTCATCTTACATCTCCGTGGCAGTTCCCTTTCCTTGTTTTTCCTCCTCTGTCTATTCATCCCACCCTCATTCCTTCATGCCTTCCTTCTGCGCATTTCTCTTATCAATATGTAATCACGTTTTTCTTTGTGCTTCCTCTGTTTTTTGGGTTGAAACTTCCCCGGTGAGCTGTACTTAAGGGAGCAGCCTGTGCCTACAGTATGTGTATATATAGCTTCTACTGGCTGCTCTAAAAGGGCCATAAATAGAGAACACGGGTAATGCTGAATAATTAAACACATTCTCTCTCCACTTCCCTCCCTCTCCATCTTCCACTCTCTCTCTCCCTCTGTTTCCTCCTTTAGCTCTCTCTCCCTCTGTCTCTCCAACTGTTGTCACTCTCTTTCTCATCATCTGCCTCTCCATCGTTCCCTCATCGGTATTTCCTCCCTTTATTTTGCCACGTCTCTCTCCTCCACTCTCCCTCCCTCCCTCCTTCCTTCCCCTGCCCACTCTCTCACTTTTTTTTATTTTATCATGCTTCTGTTTCTCTGCTGTCTCCCCCTTCTCTCTTTCTTTGCCTGTGAATATTTGATGGGGGTTATGGGAATTGCATTCTCCAAATTGAGGAAGCACTCCTCGCCTCACGTGGTGCCATGGCGAAGGCGGCAAGGAGGACCAACCGGTGACCAGCCATTGGCCGGAACACTGACTGACATGACGACTTATTGACTGACAGACTTATTGATTGACTAATTGATTAATAGCAGCTCTTCGTCATTCCCGCGGGAGAAGTCATTTTTCTCCCTGATGGATGCAAGGACACGTTGAGAGGGCAACTAATCATATCTCGAACGCAGCACCGACACACACATTCACATACACGTGTACAAGTAAACAATGACACGCTCAGCCCATCGTCACATCGACTATGTCCTCAGCTTTGGCAGCAAGAAACATTTCCTGTGTTTGTATGGGTTTGTGTATGTGAACGTGTGTGTATGTGTGTGTGTCTGTGTGTCACATACTTTCCTTCCATGACTCTGCTGTCTCCATGCAGCAAAGAAGCAGGAAAAAGAAGAGGAAAGGAGGCGACCAACCTTTTTCTCTCTGATGACAGAACACATCCACTCTGCTTCTCCTCAGGCAAAGTGCTCCATACACTCTTTAAATATTCACCACTCACTCTGACACACACACACACACACATACAGGCATACACAGTAGAGCAAAAGTGACTGTTGGGGACCTGGGCCGTATGGGCTTTTATATGCTCACCCACTGTGACAGTGACTCTGTACAAAGCAGCTGTGTGGTTTCCATTTACTGCGCTTGTGTGTGTCTGTGTATAAACCTGTGTGTGTGAACAAGGGTTTGAAGTAGCATGCATGTGGTGACACGGCCTTATGTTAGTCTGTATGTTTGTTTTATGTTGTCAGGACTTGAGGTGTGTGTGTGTGCTTTTGATCAACAGATGAGGCCACACCATCACAAAACGTAGGCGTGTGCAGTTACGACCACACGTCTTTGCTGATAATCCTGTTACCGTGGCAATCTTGGCTCGGATATAGATTAGGATTAGAGCTCAAAAAGAAATGCTTCATCTTATTATCCAATCACACCTGTATCTTTATCTCTCTCTCTCTCTCTCTCCCTCTCTTCCTCTCTCCACGTCTCTTCATCGTTTTTACCTGCAGTGTCCCTGTCTGCTATCCACCCCGACCCACCTCTCCTTCTCCTCCTCGCTCCTCTTCTCTCTTAAGAACCAAATAAAACTTCAAAGTTGTTTTTTTTTATATATCTTCCTTATCTGCTGGAAATCACACTGCAAAGGACTTTGGGAGATTTTTCTCTCTGCATGCCCGCCACAGCCGCTCCTCTGCCACACATGCACACACACACACACACACACACACACACACACACACCTCAGAGAAGCAGCATGAAGTGTGAAAGCCTGGCATATGAGACTCTGAAAAAGGATGGAAGATAGAGTGACTTCATTTATTCCTCTTTGTTTGATGTTTTAAACTCCTCCAGCTAGTGTTTCACAGCAGGGAGGAAGATCAAGCAGCCAAGCATATACAGTGTGTATCTCTTTGAAAGTAGTCAGTGATAGATTATACTAAAGTAGCAACTTGACAAATCAGTGGTCAGCTTTACTTTTGTACTGAATATGTTATTTCTTCCTCTGTGCATTATATTTATTTTACCAGTGAGACCAAAGCCTTTTCACCGCTGACCCTTGCACAACTACACTGGTGCAGTCGGTGATAAAATACATTATTATCTCTTCATTTACTGTTGTTGTTAAAATAGCAATTAGTACTCTGACTATTTTAATACTTAAATAGAATAAGGAAATAAAAAAATAAATGGGCTGTGGTTAAGGTGGATCTTTTTTACTTATGTCAAATTATCTCAATTTAAAATTGAATTATTTTCCTTTAAGAAATAATTAGAGGCCATGAATCATAAAAATGGCAGTAATGGAGATTAGAATTACTTCCCGACACTATAGTAGTTTAACTGAGTCCAGATACATTTTTTATTCTGTAACTATACATAGAAAGTCACCATAATGCTTTAATTTGGGTCTCCGAATCTCATAGTTGGCAACAACACCTTAGTGGTACTAAGTACATTACTCATTCCCAGACTCCCCTAGAAAATGTATAGGCTAGTCATGCTTACTGTATCAGTAAATTGCAGAGAGGGCTGACACTGGTAAATGAAAAAAGAATGTAGTACTATATGGTAGCGTTAGTGCTAATGGGGGTGCTGTCAGGAGGTCTCAGCTGGGAGTGTCTGTGGACGATAAGGCTCGGTTGGTTTGTGCTTAGCTGTGTGCACAGTAAGTGGATATGTGTTATACATATATACAGCACATGTCCCTGGCGTAGGGGAATTGCTGCAGTTGTTTACAGTTTGACACTGTGTCATTGCCCCTCTCTGTTGCTGTATTTTTGTTGTTTGTCTACACACGCTGCATTGATACACACACTCACACACTTCAATCTCTGGAGTGCCCATGAATGAACTGTGAACCGTGACTGAGGTGGATGTCGCTTGTTACCGTGGGAACAGCAGATGTGCTCGTTCCACACACACGTATGCGCACGCAAACACACGCTCACATCTGGCAGCGTGTTCATTAGCCTAGATCCTCTCTCTGTCCTCCCCAAGGCCACACGCCCCACTTACCCACAATTCACTCCTGCCACCCAGACCAGGGTCAATTACCCATGCCTGATGTCAATAACAATCTCTTGTTCTCTCTTTGTCTGTCTTTCTTTCTCATTCACCGTCTCTTACTTTATGTTTTCCGGTGAGATCGCCCACTCTTTAATTGATAGTGTGCACTGTAAAGAGCTATTTAGCCATGGCTTTTTTCCACAGTTTGAATTACTGCTCATCAATAGTTAAATCAATAACCTGTACCAGCCCTGACTCTCTCTATTATTCTTTGTACCTTCTGCCCTCTCCATTTTCTGACTGCATTTTTTTCACTGCCTTTTAGCTCCCCATTTTTGCTCTCCTTCATCTGAGCGACTTCTTATGTTCATCTTTCCCGTCCTTCCCTGTGCCCTCGCTCAGCTGTTTTTTTCTCTCCTCTCTGTCTTTCCCTCTCTCACCTCCAGTCTGTACAGTAAATCAGCTCGGCTGCTCGTTTGACCTCCAGAGCCGCCGGAGCGTGATGCCGATGTGCTGAACCTGCCGCTTTGCCTCTTCGCCGCAGCCCTTCTCCTCCTCCTCTTCCTCCTCCTCTGTAGTGTTCCCTCGCTTGTGCACGCTCTCTGCCTCCCTTCCTCCAGTCATACGCCTGCTTGTTCTGCAGATGTTGTGCAGGCAAGGGGAGGGTTTGTTTCCTTCTCTTGTGACTCTGAAGACTTTTGATTTCAGAGTTTTGATTTTAAATGAGAGATAAGTGGGTGAGTGGGTGGGTCAACGACTAACTGAGTGAATTAGTCACTGAGTGCATCAGTGAGTTAACCTGTAAATGAGTTAGATGCTGAATGAGGCAACATGTTGACAATTTTAGAGGGGATCATAGAGCTGCAGTCAGCCTCAAATGCCTTCCATAAATAAGCACACACACGTTCATCCAGCGAGTGGTTATCTTCTTAGGACTGATTTATTTCCATCACATCAAAGGATGTATTATGATGTACTGTTTTCTGACCTTATATACGTATGCATACACACAAACACATGTGGCACACAGATAATTTTTACATTCATAACTTTAAATCATATCTCTTGTAATATGATGATGGATCCGGCTCTGCCCTGTCTCTTCATTTTGAAGCCTCTTCACACCACCACAGGGAGTGACAGATGTGCTTTCATTGCTTATGATCAAATCTGTGTGTTTTCCTGTGTTTGCAGACTTCATTTTCTCTGACTTAAAACTGTTTTATGTGCCTGCATTTGTGATTATTTAGCACTGCGCCAAATCCCTTCCCTGACCCCAGATTAGTCAGTTTCTTGTCTGTTTGTGCGTCCAATGGCTTGTTAATTAGCTTGTTTTACTGCAAGCGGGCAGGTTAATGAGCGGCTATATTTCAGACTGCTGATAGATTATTGTTTCAATAGGCTTTAGCCGATAACACCAGTTCATTCAGAGTCGAATCAACACTCGCTGGCTGTCTGACGCAAAATTCAGCTTCTCTTCCCCTGAAAACTCCCCCTAGCCCGTCGATAAAAGCCCTCTGGACTATTCTACAGATCATTGCTCTCATCTCTCTTACCCTCATCTTTCTTCTTTCTTTCCTTCATCACCTCCGTCTCTTTTTCTTTACAGCCTTCTTCTCCCACAAACTCTCTGCTTGTATATATTTCCCTCATCTTCACTGACTCTGGTTATATCGTCTCTCCTTTTAAATCTCTTCCTGTCTCAATCTGTCTCTCTCCTCTCTTCCTTTCTCATGTCTGAGTGTGAGAGCAGCCTCGGGGTGCTTCTATATTTCCTGGGCAGTGCAGTAGTAGATTGGAATGGAGGCCTTTGTCACTTTTATTTACTGCCTCACTGATTCCACAACAGCATGAGCGTGTGCGTGGGCGCGTGCACTCTCTCGTCTGTGTGTATTGGTGTGTGTGTGAGCACGTGTGAATGCAGAATGATTGCAGGTGTTTGAACTGCAATGAGGTGTGTCGGGGAGCATTGCCCCCTTATTTCTTTGGGCCCCCTCGAGCAGAACTGTGTTTGTAACGTTTGTTAGCCGAAAGTAGCTTTAATTCTGCATCACAGCTTCAACACCTGCTGCTGAGCATGCTGGGATTGTAAGCCCACAGACTAGAACCAGTGGGTGTTGTTACCGGGGTACAGACTGAAACGCTGGTTGTCTGAAATTCTTCAACCCTAACACAGCTGAACCTACAGTTTGGTGTGTGTGAGTGTGTGTGACAGCAGTGGGCAATCTCCCTCTAGGACCTGCCTGTCAGAGAGAGGGACAGACAGAAAGAAAATGTATAGAGTGAAAGCCCAGGGGCACACCCCATAGCCCACTTCTCCCCTGTGATACCGTTACCCTGCCAACAGGCCCTATGCCAGGAGAGTATGCTTAGATGACATTTAGTCACTTCTTGCCTGATGTCTGTGTGTGGATTATGGATCATGTTAGATTAGATCAAAGGACTACTTTTGTTTACATCCCGGTTTTATTCATTCATTCATCCTAGTTCAGTTTGTGTGTGCAAAAGCGGCGTATTCATATGCCATTGTCTCTCTGGCCTGCGCGGACATCTAGACTGATGCATCTTAGAATCATATTGCAAGGGAAACACCTGCTGAGTCTTTGAAAATTGATGAAAATGAAGTGGAAAATTTAGTATGACGAATCTTACTTTATGGTCACTGTTCAAAAGTCTGATGAACCATGCCATCAACTGTTGAATGAACTAAGTGCACATCACGTGATGGAAATTTGTTGCAACATCAGGTAAAACTGGTTTTTAAATAAATTTATCACACCAAGGCAATCAAGAGACATTATAATGAACATTGGCAAGCTCTAAGTTCTGCAAAAGATTTTAATCTGTCTGAATGAGCAAAACCAATGGAACCCAGAAACCAACTAATTATGTTATTGAAAATGGTCCTCAATAATGAGATCAGAAGAAGGACAAACATGCGGCTTTAAATGTTTAACCCTTAGTTGAATAAGATTATAGACTTGGCACCAAGGTGACTGTCTTTTAAATCAGTGCCCATGTGTTCAGTCAGGCCTAAAAATTAATACCTCTTCGACCCAGCCAATACACATGAGGAGCACACACTGAGAATAATGACTGTGAAATCTAGCTCATTACCTCTCTCCTCTCACCCAAATGTTCTTTCAAGAACAACTCCCACATCAGGACACAGTTCCTGACCTCAACAGTCCTCCTCCTTTCTGTGTAAAATGGAGGCAAGCCAAGGAAACCACCAGCCAAGGACTGTTGCTAGCTGTCACAGGCAACCTGTTATAAATGTCCCAGTAAACCCAGGCACTGACCATGAGGCGCACCAGCACATCAAGATTTTTTCACCAAGACAATACAAAGATTCTGGGTATCATGATATCCAGCACCAGCAGGTTGAATTAAGGCAGAGAATGGTTCATTTCAACTGGCAAGAGATGATGAAGAGATGCCTCAGAAAACAAAGGCCCTCAAGATGGCAGAAAACTAAAACCCTCTTCATCCCACATCACCAATCACTTTCGGCACCTCAGTAGACCCAAATGAGTGTTTAACGCCATTACAGGTTAATGAATTATAATAGCTATGCTTATAGGTATTTAATGAATAGTTCTATAATTCTCACATACACAAGGGGCAAATTAGAGATGAGATGTTACCAGATCTACACTATGAATATATATTTAATATGGTTATCTAGAATACCAAATAAGATGTTTATTAATTTTGAAAAGTTGCATAAAAACTTAAAATATATTTCAATACAAAATTATATATATTATAATATTAGAGCACATTAGATTTGTAATAAATTTATAAAATCTTGATGTTAAACTGATGACTTACCACAATTTTGGGTTTTGGCTCTGGAATTTGTATGTGTTATAATATTTTCGATATTTTATGGCTGTGATGATGAATGAATACGAAGAATAGATTTTGAAAGCTAAATGATTTAGTCAATACGAGAAATGAATTCAACTATTTTAGATGTTGCAGCCATATTTATGCTTCAATTCAGCCAAGTTCCGGCATCTCAATTGCTGTGATGTGCTGCTTGTTCAATCTTATGATAATGATTCAGTTTGTGTCGCGCTTATTAAAACAAGCAACATGAGTAATATCACTTAGCTTAGGATGTGTTTGACATTTTTTCATTATTTTACGATATTCTTATAGTTGAAAATGATAACTGATTTAACGCATTAATGAGAACAATATTCAGTTTTAGCCTCAAGGATGAACAATGCAGCTTTTTCAGTAACTGCATTAATTAGAGATGTTGAGATGTTGCATTACGTTATTGTCTCAAAATGATTGATGACCAGCATATATTCCCATTTATAATGAATTGGTTTGTGGTGTTATTTTACGGCTGGGTGAAACCGCATCAGGAAAACCCTTCCAGTTCAGTTTTCCGGAACCTAGACTCATACAGCAGTCGGAAGAATACTGATCTGTGGGGTCAGCAGCAGGACATGTGAGGTCGACTCCTCCATGATGTACCGCCGAAGGCTGTCGATCGGTGACCGCTTTGATCAGTTTGTTGTTCCATCAGCACGGCCATTTGCTTGACAAACAGGCCTTGGCCTCGAGTGACCAGGACACACCTGATCGGCACCCATTCCAGTGTGGAGGGGGAGGACAGATGTTTTGCCACGCACAGTATCAAACAATTTATAGGATTGGTGAGGGAAAATATGCTTAATGGAATACGGCAGCAAACCTCCAGACCTCATTTAAACGTCACTTGATGATTAGTTACTGGTGACAATGAATTGGCGGGTATTAGATGAGCACAGGTGCAGAAGCACAGTGTGCGCGCGATTGTTTTGTTCTGTGAGGATACTCCCGCATCAGTGGCTTGCCTGAAGAAGGATGCATTAAAGAGGCGCGGAAAGGGTTGCAGGAAGTCCACGGCCTGTGCCACATTGCTGTCACAGCCTGTGCCTGTCGCTGCTCACCAGCTACGCTCAGCTCAGCCATGTTCGGGTAGACCGCCAGGCCTGAGCTGAAAGAGAGAGAAGAGGGAGACAGAGAATACAGGGGACAGGGAGAGGGAAAGTGAAGGGATATTGAGGAGGAAGGGAGAAAATAATGAAAGGCATAAAGACAGACTTGAAGGAGAAGTTAGATAGTGAGAGAGAGAACTGGGAGGACAAGAGGAGGAGGAGAACTGCAAGACTAGTCAGGATAGTCACAAACCAGTGATAATAGGCCTGAGGCCCAGATGTTGTCTGAATGGGATGGATTAGAGAGGGCCATCCCAGAAAGAGGAGACAGAAGGAAGGACAGACAGTAAAATTGCATTGTGTGTGTTCCTTTTTCCATTATGAGTACTATTATCGGTATTGCAGCTAGCAATTGCTTTCTATTTAATTATGGAAGAATTTTGGGGAAATATGCTGCGGAGTTGAATAGTGATGGATACCACCACTGAACCACTCATGGTTGTGTTGTGTGAGTTGGAGCGCAGCTGAAGGCCGACCTTAGGCTGAACCTTGAAGCCTGTAGGCTAGAGATACAGCCTTGTTACAGGAGGCGTCAAACAGGGCATGAAGTGAATTTATAATCAGTTGTTGTCAGGAAATTGCCACTGGCAACCTCAAACCAAGAGACATTCATGTGTTTGGTTTATTTTTCACTGAGAAGGCAGTCGATAACGCTAATGGTTTGTCAACTTGCTTTAGCCCATACTTGATTAATCCACACAGAAAAAACTGTAATGAACGAACTCATTGATTAAAATCAAAAAAGAAGCAAACAACTTCCAAATTGAATTATTTATTTTCATTAATTGATAATGATTTGTTGATGAACCATTGATATTTTGATTGTTCGCTGATCCTGTCCTGTTCTGAACATAATACATTATTCTTTAACGTTTGAAATTGCCGAATTATATGAACTGTCCACCTCATCTATGAATTTGAAAATAAAACAACAGGAGAGACAGTGAAAGAGCGAGAGATGAAGATGAACAGACAGTGCTAATTTTTTCACACCACTTAATAGCCAGCAGCTGGCTGGATATTACTGCCCATGAGGAGGAGAGATGGAGGAGGCCGTCAGGTGTCAGAGCATGAACTTTAACCAGTCTGATGATATCCATGTCCAATATCTATTTGACAGGCCTCTCGCCCACGCCTGAACCCTCTAACCAGCCTCTCTCTGTGTGCACGCAGGGTGTTTTGTAAGAGTTTCTGTCTGTGTGGAGTAGTGGCATGAATATCTTTTGCATTTTATGTGTGTGTCTGTGGGGCATGTGTGTCTGAGTTTGCTGGTAAGTGGTTGTACTCCTTTGTTGGTTCCAACAAAGCCAGTCCTTGTGAACAAAACTGATCCCACAGAAATCCCTGTTCAATCTTTTCCAGCTCTTTACCTCACAACTGGGACTGTGTGTGTGTGTAGAGAGAGAAAAAGAGATTGATCAGAGTTCAACCATGGTGCTTAGAATAGATTAGCAAAGGACTGTGAGCACAGCATCATACAAAACCCTAACTTTTTTTAGTAATAAATCAATAGTTAAAAGTTTTTGAATTCCAGAGGAGCGCTGTTTAGAATTGAACCTCAAGATTAGTACCCCATTATTCAGAACTTATGATATTAACATATTGCCAGTCATCTTGAACACCAAATGGCAGTCCTATTAGCATGAAGTTTTGTTTGTACTTTAATAGCACTGAGATAAAAGCACCGTATGGATAGCTAGTCTGTACAAATGATATGAGTGGATAGTCTTGACCGAATTGTTCTGAACCAACACAGAGGACCTAATGAGAAACATTACTTTTTATTCAGTGGACAGGTAAAGCAGCAGCCATGAGCACGAGATATTTTAAGAAGTGAATCAGGCGATTAATAACCCAACCACCATGTTAATATCATAAAGGAGTTTAAGGAGCCCAGGGTGCAGACCTCTGAAATGACATAAAAATAGAAGCCAAGAGAATGACTACTGCTGCAGGGTGTGATCATCCCACATTGCAGAATCACCGCGACGAACAGCGGAAATCAATAACATGGTTCTGTCCTCACTGTAGCCTCTCACTTGTTTTGGCTGCAATGCTCATTATCAGAATTGCTCGACGAAGTTTCAGATGCGCCAGAGTCAGAATCTCACGCCATCTGGTCATAACACCCAGCCAGGCAAACAGTCCTGCCCTTGCTTGCGCACAGGTATGTAAAAGGCTACTTCAGCGGTTAATGCCTGACCATGAAGGAGCACCAGTCCAGTCCAGACAGGTAGCAAGAACAGGCTTTAAGCTTCTTCAGCCCTGTTAGCTTCATTAGCTAACTACAGCCACAGATGCTTCTGCCGGTAAATGAACCACTTGGGGCCTCCATTTCAGCTTCCACTCTCCCGGTTCTTCGCCCAGCCCCGCAGGCATCGCTGACGGCGCGGCCTGACCAGCACCCTTTCTGCCTTCACCAAAGATACGATCATTGCCCGTGTTTTAAACCAAAGCGGGTTTCATGTTTCGCGACAGATCAGCACTTTCAACTGGCAACGCGACAGCGCATTGTTCCGCGGTTTTATACCGCCTGCTTCCCAGCGAACCACCAGTCAAACCAGAATTAATGATGTTTATTCACATACTGTATCGCGAATCAGATGTCTGATTTTCCCTAGCCACTTTGGAACAGATAAAATAAGCGACAACATTGCCGATTGAAAATCCATACAAACAAAAATCAAAATATTGAACCAGCAGAACATAGGAATAATTGCTGAAAGATGGTTACGAAACCGGTAACATTTCCAAAGCAGTTAAAGGACAATGTGTTTAATAATAATTTCAGAACAGTTCAGGATGAATAATGATTAGCCTTGAAACCATCTGACACTAAATGGTTCATCAGTTAGTTACTTATCAAATTAATGATAAATAATAATTCCAGCTTCAAATTGGAGGATTGTTTTTCGCGGTTTTAATCATTGCAAATTGAATTCATTTGATTTTTTTTTACTGTTGATGATTAAGTATGAGCTAAAGCCAGAAGGTTAGCTTAACTTAGCTTAGCGTAAATGGTTAAGTAGCCAGCTCTTGTTTCTCCAAAGTGAAAAATAAACCAAAACATAAAACGGCAATAAGATATAATATGGCTTAAAGGAGTTACCCAGTAACCAATTTCCCTGACTAACAACAGATTATCTGTCCGCCAACGATATAGTTTGGTACCCTCATGGTGACAACAAGGCTGTATCTCCTAGCCCAGTGGGCTTCTTTAGGTTAAGCTAAGATCAGCCAGCCATGACTCAGCTCCTTACCAACACACAAACATGAGTGGTTGCAAGTAAACAATCTTTTCATCTAACTCCACAAGCAGATTTCAACCATTCCTTAAATTAAAAATGAAAACAATTAAGGCTGCAGCCTCGATAATGATATATAATGGAAGAAGATTACACACAGTATTGAAATTCTTACTATCCTTCCCTTCGCTCTCTCTCTTCTCGTAGGATGGCCCACCTCCTAATCCATCCCATTCAGAACAAGCATCTGAGCTCACAGGCCTGTTCATCCCTTCCTCCACTGCTTGTTGACTGCTCTGCCTCTCTGACCCAGATCTGCAGTTTCTCACCACCTCTCCGCCTCTCTCTCTCTCTCTTCATCCTCTGATTCTCTCACTATCTAACCCTTCACTTCTCACAATCTCTCTTTATGCCTTTCATTATTTTCTCCCTTCCTCCCTCTAAATGTCTCGCTTACTTTTCCTCTCCCTGTCCCCCTGTATTCTGTCTCCCTTCTCTCATGTCTACAGCCTCAGACCAGTGGCCTGTAAAGCGGGTCCTACACGAACATGACTGAGCTGAATCGCCAATGCCAGTGAACAGTTATCTGGCTTTGAGCTTGACAAGCAAATATGACACAAACTGTGACTTCCTGCAACCTTTCTAATTTCTTTTTGCTCTACACGCATCTAGCGCCTTCTGTAAACCACAATGCCCAGTATAATGATATTTGGAGGTATTAGATGAAAGCATTAGTGTGCAGAAGCACACAGTGTGCGTGATTGTTTTGCTCAGAGACACACTCTCGTATCAGTGCATTGTGGTTTACAGAAGGCGCTAGATGCATTAGCAGAGGCAAAGGAAAGGCTGCAGGAAGTCTACGGTTTGTGTCATATTTGCTTGTCAAGCTCAAAGCCGAATGCTGTTTCACTGAGAGATTAGCGTTCAGTCAGTCATGTTCGTAGGACCTGGGCTTACAGGCCACTGGTCTGAGCTGTGAGGCATGAGAGAGAGAAGAGGGAGATGAGAACATAGGGACAGGGAGAGGGAAAAGTAAGCTAGACATTTAGAGGAGTGAAGGGAGAAAATGCTAATGAAAGGCATAAAGAGAGATTGTGAGAAGTTAAGAGGGTTAGATAGTGAGAGAGAATCAGAGGACAAGAGAGAGAGGCAGAGGGAAGGAGGAGAAACTGCAGATCTAGGGTCAGAGAGGCAGAGCAGTCAACAAACGAGTGGGAGGAAGGGATGAACAGGCCTGTGAGGCTCAAAGATGCTTGTTCTGAATGTGGATGGATTAGGAGAGAGGGCCATCCCTACGAGAAAGAGAGCGAAGGGGAAGGATGATAGTAAAATTTCACTGTGTGTAATCTTCTTTTTCCATTATATATATCATTACGAGGCTGCATAATAACAATTGTTTTCTATTTTTAATTAAGGGAATAGTTTTGGGAAATATGCTTATGGAGTTAGATGAAAAGATGGACACCACTTTACCAACCACCATGTTTGTGTGTTGGCAGATGGAGTCACAGCTGGTTAGCTGACTTAGCTTAACCTAAAGCCAGGCTAGAGATAGCCTTGTTGTCACCATGAGGTACCAAACATATAAGGTTTACGGACGACAATCGTTGTTGGTCAGAAATTAGTTACTGGTAACCTTTAAAACCATATTATATCTTATTGCCGCTTTTATGTTTGGTTTATTTTTCACTTTGGAGAGAGCAAAGGCTAGCTGTTAACCCCATTTTACGCTAAGCTGTTAAGCTAACCTTCTGCTTTTAGCTCCATACTTGATTAATCTGTCAACAGTAAAAAAAAATCAAATGAATTCAATTTGCAAATGATTAAAAAAACCGCAAGAAAAACAATCTCCAATTTGAGAAGCTGGAATTATTATTTGTCATTAATTTGATAAATGACTTCTTGTTGATGAACCATTTAATTGTCAGATGGTTTCAGAGCTATAATCATTCATCCTGAACTGTTCTGAAATTATTGTTAAACACATTGTCCTTTAACTGCTTTGGAAATTTAAGTTGACATTCATATAACCAAGGTCCACTCATCTATGAATTTGAAAATAAACAAACAGGAGAGGACACAAAGAGCGAGAGATGAAGATGAACAGACAGTGCTAATTTCTTTCTGTTGCTCACTTGGTCATTTAATAAGGCTGGATGATACTGTTCCAGGAGGAGGAGAGATGAGGGAGGTTGTCAGGGTGGCTCAGAGTAATGAATCTTTATCCAGCTCTGATGATATCCAGTCCACATTCATTTGACACATTCTCTCTCTCGCCTCTTAGTCACTGGTATCCCCCAATCACTCTCTCTGTGCACGTGTGGGAAGCTTGTAAGAGTTCTTCTGTCTGTGAGTAGGAAAAAGGGACATCTTTTTGTATTTTGAGCATGTGTGTGTCTGTAAGCATGTGTGTCTGAGCTCTGTCAGTAAGGTTGCAATTCCCTGTTGGTCTCCAAATAAAGCCAGTCCTTGTGCCTGGGCAGTCTGATCCCAATGAGAACCCTGTCTAATCTTTCCAGCTCTTTACTCTCACAGAATCTGACCGTGTGTGTGGGTGTGTGTGTATGTGTGTGAGAGAGAGAGAGAGAGAAAAGAGAGACTGATCACAGTGTTCAACCACCCAGTGGTGCTTAGTTTGCACAAAGTGTGTTGATTAGACACAGTGAATATCATATTAAAAACCCTAACTTTTTTAGCAATAAATCAGTGAGTTTAAAAGTTTTTTAATTCCAGAGGAGCTGTTTAATGAGTAGCTCTAACCTAAGACCATAAATTCCCATTATTCAGGGACCCTCAGCTGATATTAACATATTGCCAGTCATCTTGTGGAGCCACCAAATGGCAGTCCTATTAGCATGTAAAGTTTTGTTTGTACTTAACAGCACTGAGAGCAAAAAAGACCAAAAAGTGGAGCAGTTTGTTCACAAAATGATAAGGAGTGGATAAGTCTTTAATTTGGAATTTGACCTCAGTCCAAAACACAGAGGACCTAATGAGTAAAACATTACTTTTTGGCCCTAGTGGACAGTGTAAAGGAACAAGTAAGCTGTTGAGTTGTTTATATTATTTCACAAAGTTAATAACTGTATGTATTGAATAACCTCCAACCACTCAAGGCTATTCATCAAGTAAAGTGAGTTTTATGAAACAGGGTGCAACTGATCTTCTGAATGACATAAAATAGAATTAGCGGTGAGAATGACTAACAACCAGTGGCAGGTGCAGAGACTATCCTGTTACTGTGAAATCACTCCCGCGAATGAATTGCAAAGCAATGAAATCACCAAGTTGTAGCCATATAACATGGTTCTGTCCTCACTGTAGCCCTCTCACTTGTCGGCTGCAACAAGCCCATTATCAGAACGTCTTTGGATTAAAGCCTCAGGAGGCGCCAGAGCCAGACCCTAATGCTATCTGGTTTATAACAATTCCACTAGGAAAACAGTCCTGCCCTTGTTTGGTGTTATTGTGTATGTGTGTGTTTGTTACTTGTGCTGCTCATTCTGCTCAGACTGTAACATGCCAAATCAGTCCAGTCCAGACAGGTGGAAGTAATAGCCACAGTGGTTTTAGCTTCTCTAGCCCTGTTAGCTTCATTAGCTAATCACAGCCACAGATGCTCTGTTGCAATGAACCACTGGGTCCTTCCATTCGCCCCTCAGCTTCCACTCTCCTGGTTCTTCACCGTAGCTCCCCCAGGCATCTGCTTAGCTCACATTACACAACACAGGCGTGGTCTATGGATTGGTATCTGGTGTTGTTGTTCCTTCTTCACTCCTTCTACCTTGTGTGATATCTCAAAATACCCTGTCAAATGTTTTTTAACCAAAGTGCAAGCCGCCATTTTCAGATACACAGAGTTACACTGACTGGACAACCATAAGTCATTTCGCGAGACAGATCAGTATCCTTTGACCCAGCAGCTCAATGCGGTACTGTCATGTCCTCGCCTTGAGTACTGGGCTCAGAGACACCATAATACCTCTTGCTCTCAGCTGTGAACCAATTTAAAGCCTGCAATCCATACCGGGATCACAATGACAAGTTTATTCACATACTGTACTTAACCCAGATATAACTGATTCTAGCCACTTTGGAACAGAGGAAAACAAGTTAAACACAACACTTTTAAGCTGACTGAAAACTATTGATTACAGCTGCTTCTAAACAAAAAAAACTCTGCCTTAAAACATTAATGATGTAAAACAACTTTAAGCAGCATCATAGGACATTAATAACTAGCTGCTCGTCATGGGTCCTTGAAAAGAGTTGTCAGCTGGGGAACCCTGGTGGGCCCAGTGGTTTAAGATGCTGACCACAAACCGCAACGCCCCTGGCCAGACTGGAACTAGGGATGATTCATGTTTCATGACTCTTCTCTCATTTTCTGTCAATATGTATCTAGTAAAGACATTAAATGTCCCTTAAATATACTAGATAGATAAGATAGTGTCTTTGAACAGATTATAGAATGTGTATTTTAATGAAGGCATAAATTATGTCAGGAAAGTGTTTTATTCTTTAAAAATAACTTTTAGACTGTTTATTATAATGCTTTGAATGCATTGTCATATTTAACTGAAACAGAAACAATTGTGCAATTGTACATTTTCGACTGTTAATTAGACACTGACATTTTCCCCCTTCTTTCTTGCCCCTCTGCTCTGTCTTTTTGTCTCCCTCTCTCTCTCCCTGCTTGTCCCTCACCTTTCCTCCCTTCCACCAGGGTCGCCATGTTAAGACAGGGCAGCTGGCAGCCATCAAGGTCATGGATGTCACCGGGGTAAGAAACACACATAACGTGCACTCTGGCACTCTCTCACACTCACAAGCCAGCGCGTGTACCCACTCACAGTAAATCATCTCGCGATTATACCATCATGACCATGCCATCTAATTGCGAGCGGCGAGTCGTTGGCGCAGTGTGTGTGTGTGTGTGCACGCGGGGGTGCACATGTGCGTGTGATGTGGCACAGAGGAAATGAGGACAGGCCTATTGCCATGGTAATATTAGTTGGAGGTATTAGGACAGCAGTGTGGTCTCAGGCGTGTCTGCAAAGCAGGAGGGAATCTCAACTATATTTAGACATCCTCTCACCCTACGCCTCCTGTCAGCACTCAGCTGCCAGCAAAACAATGAAGGTCTGCAGGAATGAAGCAACAGAGGAACTAATGAATCAATAAGAGCATGAATGAATGAATGAATAAGTGCCGAAAGATGTATGAAATGAATGAATGAGTAAATTACTGTATGAATAGAAGGACGAAAATGAATGAACAAGTAAATGAAACTGGCATAATGACTTTGTGTGAATAAATCTGCCTAATTACAGTAAAAATGAATGGCTGTGTTAATTAATGATTGAAATTAAATGAAGGCCAAACACATAATTGTTAACTAAATGAGCTGCTATTGTACAAAATCAGCTTACTAAAACAAGTGTCTTGTTTTCCTCACCAGTGAGCACTAAATTGAAGCAATCAAGGCATAATTTCCTGACGCTATGGATAATAAATAAGAAATTACATTTTAAGTAACTGACTGCCACCATAACAACTTGTTTCAAACAACTGCTTTTGGCTCTGTGGCACTAACCTTTAAATGAAAGTAATTAAAACTAATGCTGTTAGTGTGGATAATTTAGGTTCAGCTGTGTGCTTCTTTGTTGGGAATTTTTTTCAGCTTTTTAAATGGATTCAAAAATGCAAATCATCAACAAACTGATTCTTTTGCTCTGTCACCATCCTATTAAGATGTTCCAGGGGTCACAAATAGAGGTCGCTGGGGCTCAATATCTGTTGATTTGTCTCTTGTGTGTCAGGACGAGAAGAGGAGATTGAAGTAGAAATTAATATTGAAGAAGTACAGCCACCATCGGAACATCGCCACCTACTATGGAGCTTATCAAGAAACCCTCCTGGCATAGATGACCAGCTATGGGTAGGCATTACTGTGTGTTTGTGCATGTTTATGTCTGTTTTGTGTGTGTGTGTTTGTGTTTATGAAACAGAGTGTGACAGGAAGAGAAGATGCCTGTAGTCCTTAGCAAAACACAGAGCAGAACAGTGTGTGAAAGAAAGTGATCATCCATTTTCACTACACAGGAAAGAAGCTGGTGTGTAGTTAGTTTTATGCACTAGTTAATGTGGATTTCGTGCACTGGAATATGTATATATACTTAAAGTGCGAAGATATAAAGGATATGAATGAGTATGTGGCTGGCTGGCCGCTGCAATAAATCATGTGTTAAAGTGATCTAAGGGAGCTCTCCTCCTCTGATCCTGTAGCATTCATCATAACAATGGAGGACACATACAAACATATGCATATACACAGTAGCCAGATCTACTGCCTGACTCAATAGTTGCCTGTCAGTGTGTTAGCCATATGGGACCCTTTTATCTTTGCGTCTGAATGCCTGTGTGCAGCCTGGATCAGGAGGGGTTTGGCTATCATCACTACTTCCTCTCCCTGTAATCCAGAGTGATGATGTGAGGGGAGCCGAGGCAGAGCCAGAAATGACCAGCTGAACTTTGGCCGCAACTCCATGGATGTAATGCTGGGAGGATGAGAGAGGAGAGGAGGAGGAGAGGAGGAGGAGGATGAGAGAGGAGAGGAGAGGAGAGGAGAGAGGAGAGAGAGGAGAGGTGACTGAAAGGATTACATTGTGTTTGGGGTCAAAGAGATGGACTTGATCTATCTATGTGATCTCGTGACCCTGTTGAGTCAGTTTATTCCGCAGTTTCTGTGGTCTCTATTGAATATGTGTTAGGACAGAATGACAGAGAAAGACTGTCTGTAACATGGTCCTCTGTATTACTAATGCTGTTACAGTAATGTGTGATACTGCATATTTTCTTTATAATGTGCATTATGTAAAGAAAGGACTTTTTCTACTATTACGCATCAGTACACAGATAAATAAAAATGAATACTTCCAAAAGACAGTTTGAACATTATGACTTGTGAGAGCCTGATCGTAAGCTGAAAAATGCTATTCAAGCAGAAAAGCACTCACCAGGTAACTTTAAGAACCAGCAAATTTGTGTGGTAAAATGTATTGAAATTGAAACACTAAAACTACAGCAGGAATAAAAATCACACAAAATATGAATAATAAATTTTTGCTATTGTTTATTTTTGAATATACATGCCAGCACAGGTATATCTGTAATAACGCCACCATGTATTGTTTGGGTTTCCAGCGCTTGCAACTGGAACAAATCTTAGACCAGATTGCTTGGTAGCTGCCGACTCAGGAGCATTAACAACAAACCTTGTGGCTGTGTGTAGCTGGTCATGGAATTCTGTGGAGCTGGGCTCAGTGACAGACCTGATCAAGAACACCAAGGGCAATTCGCTGAAAGAGGAGTGGACCGCCTACATCTGTGGAGAGAGATTCTCAGGGTAAGTAGCCACGTTGGCAAGTCAGGATCTTTAACCAAATTTGATGATTTGATTATGAGAGCACATCATGACTGTTCGCTGCGATAATGTTGCTCAAGAATTTACAGACATGATTAAGGAAAAAATATATGATGTCAAGAAATGAAATTGTTTTTGTTTTTTTATTTGTATTTATTCTGATAAGAATATGAGTATAAAGATCAGGGAGTATTCCAAATCTAACTGAATATTTTATTAATTTATTTATTTATTTTTAATTTTTTTCGCAATCAAAAAATTTTCTGAAAGCTTTCTGAAAGAATTCAAGAGAATATCAAGAATCTCCACTGAGTAGTTTCCAGATAATCAAACTGATAAACACACATATTATGCAGAAATATGGGACTGTCATTCTCTTATGTTTTATGCTTCAGTTCCACAAACAGTGTGCTGTATGATTTTAACCACAGCAAGCATTGCTGGAAATTAAGAATTAACAGAAAGCCAGAGTCAGGACAGGCTCATATAATTGATGCAGACCTGTTTCGATAGCAATCTCCACTTGTTTGGCGCTCCGTGATGTTCGTGTTTTGCACTGAGAAAGAGATGAACCAGCTCTTCCTTGAAATTGTACCATTCTCACACATCTTATCTCCACCTTTTATTGTGCATTTTGTGTTGAGAGCCACAGCCCTAAAACAGAAAGCAGCAATATCACTGTATCTTGTCAGTTATATATTTAGCGCTTGTTCGAGTTGCTGTGGCAACAATGATTTCTTTTCATACGCTTTTATTTCTGTCTTCACCCTCATCCTCGCCTTATTTCAGGTTTCTCTCCTCCTGCTCTGATTTAGCCTTCCTGTTTTCTCTCTGTCTGCATCTTCCTTTTAACATTATTTGTCTCTTTAGTCCCTTTTTGTCCTCCTTCCTTTACTCTGTTTTTCATGTTCTATTACTATTTTGTTTCCTTTATCCTCCCCTTCCCTCCCCTTGATACATTACTGTTACCCCAACTGTCTCATACATTTATGTGTTTTACTTGTTATTCCATTTGCTTTACAGTCTATACAAGAGGCTTCACTAAAATAATAAATACCCAAGTGTTGCTGCACAGATTTCAACCAAAATCTTTCAATGCTTGGTAAATTTGATGACTTAAAGGCAAGAAGAAGTATCTCATGCATTTAATTTCCAAATTCTGTTTGAAAGATGGAGACAACATGCCCAAACACCATCTTAAACATTTATTCTTTCTGTATATTGAATAATTATTGAAATGATGAAACAATTACACAGGCTATGCTTGGAAATAATGAATAATGAACTCAAACTTCAAACAACACTGTTGCCACATCTGTTTGGTACCACAGCTGAAATTACTAGTAAGATCTATGATAGTATTTACCACTGCTACTGCACAAAGAATTTTTCTTGAAAGGAAGAGTCTTTTGCTCATCAGGTCTGCACAGGAGGTCAGGAGTCAAGGTCACTCCACACCTCCAGAGCTGCCAGGCCCCTCACAAGGACACTTAATTGAAAATGAGCTCTTTATATAATGATGATCATGACTTGGCCCATTGCTGCAGTGGTGTTCCTTCACGATGCATTCTGTTGTCGCCTGGTGGTGGGTCTGGACTCATCTCCATCAGCACAAGGTCATTCAGAGACATCAAGGACAGAATGTCCTGTTGACTGAGAACGAGAGGTCAAATCTAGGGTTTGCCCGTCACCCAACCCCATTTGATAAAACGGCTTTAGGATTGGGAGAGCAGTAGGAGGTATAAAGTTTCAGATGGCTCAGAGTTGTGTGTGTGTGTGTGTGTGTGTGAGGCTTTTCTTTCTTCTTTTATGCTGAATACCAGCCTACTCATCTCTCTGTAGCTCTGCCACTGTTCGTGGTGCAGACTGCTGAAGAAGGGACTCTCTTTCTCTCTCTCTCTCTTGCTCTCCCCCTAAAGCCCAGTGGGGAGGGGATTATAAAGAGTGTGTGTGTGTGTTTGTAAATCGGGCAAGCTATTGCAGGTTGGGTAATTCGTTCCTGTTTAGAGTCCATTATGGAATTCACTAAAGCCCACTGGTATGCTTGTGCATCAGTACACACACACACACACAAACAAACATGCATTGAAGTAAACTGCACACTATAACTCAAACATTTTGTGCATGTGTGTGTGTGTGTGTGTGTTTGTGTCCCTGCAGTGGACTTTGGTGTTTCGGCCCAGCTGGACAGGACAGTAGGAAGGAGAAACACATTTATTGGGACACCGTACTGGATGGCGCCAGAGGTCATCGCTTGTGACGAGAACCCTGACGCCACATACGACTTCAAGGTGCTTCAGCAACCTCCTTTCCTCTGAATGTCTGTCTCTTGTGTCTTTTTTTTAAATCATCTTGAATATTTATGCACTGTGTCTCTTTCATTGCAGAGTGATTTATGGTCACTGGGAATCACAGCAATAGAGATGGCTGAAGGAGCACCACGTACGTACCCAGTCAATAACCCACACCTCTGCTGCACATCATTTCTTAGTGCTGCAACAGTAGATCATTATAATCAGGACTCAGATAATTTTTCAATCCAGGCCAATGCGACTCATCTTAAGCCATAATTTTAATGAAGGCCAAGGAGTAGATATAAAATTGGTTGTCAAATTGCTGGGCTGCTGCCCAAAATCCTTAGAAGATAACACCAGTGTTTCCTCTTTCATCTATTCATAATCTTATTCCTAGAGGTAATTGCACTCAATCTTTATGATTAGAGGCGGCAGGACTTGTTTCTTCCCTCCATGTAAAGTTAAAAACAATTTCCTGTTTAAAGCCTGCCCAAGCTACAGAGGGTAATTGATCACAGTAATCACAAAGGACATTATTTTGTCAAGGTTGTTCAGTTCTAGCTGGAGTCTAGGATAGTGCAGTGCTGCATTTTGTACCTCTGCCTGGATTAGAGTATGTGAGCGTGCTGCACAAGTTGAACAATAATGGATGTGGACTCAGTAAACACAAAGTAACTATATAAATAAGGATGCCTGCAGTTGAGGGAAACTGTCACGTGTTAGCTACATGTTAGCAAAACTGAAAGTTGGAAAATAATTAATTCAAAACTGTTGTTTATTTCTTTTCAATTTGGTTATTACTTTTAGCTGAATGCTAGTTAACCTCTGGCTAGGTTTGACAGTGTGAAGTTTGATACTGAATACTCCAAATAACCAAATGTTACAGCACTACATGCAACATTTGTGAGATGGATAACCAACTTAGACATTCTATAAGAAGACCTAAGAGTGTGTTTGTAAATCTAATAGATTGTTATCAGTATCGACAACATGTATTGATCAAGTGAGGGCTAACCCCAGCTGGCTTTGACTATATGCCATGATAATGTTAAGTACAATTAGCTAGAAAGATTGCTAACTACAGTGTCTGACTCTTTAGCACTGTGTGACATGCACCCAATGAGAGCCCTCTTCCTCATCCCACGCAACCCTGCCCCCAGACTCAAGTCAAAGAAGTGGTGAGTGTGTATCCTGATAAGTATGTTGCATATTTGACAATTGAGAGCATCAGGTAGGTTTTTCATTTGTGTGCCTATTATGTGTCTGTGTGGTTTCAGGTCAAAGAAGTTCCAGTCGTTCATAGAGAGTTGTCTGATGAAGAGCCACAGCCAGAGACCCAGCACAGAGCAGCTCCTCAAACACCCGTTCATCAGAGACCTGCCCAACGAGAGGCAGATCCGCATCCAGCTGAAGGACCACATCGACCGCACCAAGAAGAAGAGAGGAGAGAGGGGTGAGGGAGAAACATGTGCCTCAGACATGTGCACACACAGATTTATATACAGATGTAGCTACACATAGATTTACAAACATGGCAGGTGGAGCAACACTTATTGAGCCACTACTTGGAAAGACAGAAAGCTGTTTGATGCATTAGCATTAACTTAATACAGCTCTGATAAACAGTGAGGCTGATATGACTGAGATGAAATTGACAACCATAATGCTTAATTACAGTACAAACATGTTTTGTTTCCTTTAAATCCCCCATGCATGTGAAGGCAATTTGAATCCTACAAATATATAGAAAGGTAATTACAGAACCTAGATACATAGTATGAAAGACAGGGTCTGATTTCATTAAAATCTTAAAGATTACAACTTTAAAGGGCAGCAAGCCCACACATTACATTTAGTGCTCGGATGAAGTGCTCTTTGACATGGACACACACTCATTGCACTAAAAAAATGCAGCTGCAAGGGTGATATGATAGTCTTTCAGGTATACACACAGATGCAAATTCTCACACACATGTGCAGTCACGTTAATGGTTTTCAGTGAGGCGAGAAGTAAAAGTGACAGCCTTCCATTCCATTCCATCATGTCACACAAACGCACACTCTCGAACGTCTGAGTGATAGAGTGACACCGCACCAGTAAAGAACCACATTAACCGCTTCAAGAAACAACACACTGCAGGGTGGACGTTGTGATGATGTATAGAAACGTCTTGTCATCGTGGAGACTGTGCCTTTTCTCCAGCTGTCACTTTGTCACATTCAGAGAACAAGTCGGTGCAGATGTGACTCAGGAAGAGCTGGGCGGCTTCTACAACCATTATGCTCTAAACCCCCGTTTGAATGAAAGAGCTCCGAGCTAATGTTCTCCACCTCGCTACACACAGTAAAATTACAATTTATACTCTTATTCAAAGCGGCTAAAAGAAAGTGCCTTGAAGGAGTGAGGATCTGGGAATGCCAAAGTCGTGAGCAGTTTAGTAATGAACAAAGGTAGTTCAAGTGAAAAATGCAAATTGTAAAGTAGAATGGCTGTGCTCTTTGTTGGTTATTAGCTTACTCGCTTTTGTTTTATTCTTTTAATTCTGTCCTTCTCTCTCTCTCTCTCCCCCTCTATCTCCACTCTCTCCCTATCAGATGAGACAGAGTATGAGTACAGTGGCAGTGAAGAGGAGGATGAAGAAAGGGACATGGGTGAACCAAGGTCAGTGTCTTCACAAATGTGCAAAAATTCTAAACGTATTTGACATCTCCTCGCTGACTCAAAAACCATCCTGGTTCTGCTTTCAGCTCCATCATCAACATACCAGGGGAGTCGACCCTGAGGCGGGACTTCCTGCGCCTCCAGCTGGCCAATAAGGAGCGCTCAGAGGCGCAGCGGCGGCAGCAGCTGGAGCAGCAGCAGAACGAGGAGCACAAGCGCTTGCTTTTGGCTGAGAGACAGAAACGCATTGAGGAGCAGAAGGAGCAGAGGAGGCGGCTGGAGGAGGTAAACAGGAGGAGGGTAGACACAAATCATGACCTTTGATCTTGGTGAAAGCATTTATTGACAGCAGCTTACACAGAAAACTTACATAAGTATGTACAATACATTTTTAGCATGGATAGCACACATTTTCCTATTGGTACTGCACCAGATAGGATTATTTACTGGTCACAGAAAAAATCAGTGATCATTTGACAATAACTATAATCTTAATTCAGATGCTCTTAGTACATTCACACACCAAAAGCCAATGGAAGCACTCTGTTTGGCTCACCATGCTGCTGCCTGTGAAGCACTTAATTTGTCCCAGTTCTGGCTGTTCAAACTTAAAACCACTGCATTCACCATTTGGTAGAGGCTGTACAAGTGGGAGAGGGAGAGCGGTACAGAGACAGACACACACACACACACACACACACACACACACACACACACACACACACACACACACACACACACAGAGCCTTTCCCCATCGTCCCTCTCTTAGTTCCAGAGAGCAGGCTTACAGAAGGAAATCCTTAGCCCATAATCTGTGCGCTCTCTCTGGGTTCCCACCAGGGTTTGCCTCCCAACGCACAGCTAAGCACCATGACTCGACTCAACTAACATGACCCCTCCACTCAGGGCCAAGTGTGTGTCTTTTAGTGTGTGTGAGCTAATGCATGTGTGTTTGTGCAATGGTGAATGCATATGTTTGTATATTTGTATCTTGTGTGAATGTTCTATTACAGTTCCTTCCATTATTAATAGAAAAGTGCAAGCTAGTTCCAGCATTTGTATGAAAGTCTCCAGGGACTTGATTTGACTCGATTTCGTAATTTGTGTTGAAACAGACAACTCAGCATGTGCAGCGATCCTGAATCTTCTTGTGCTTCTGTTCTCCTGACAGCAACAGCAGCGAGAACGTGAGCTGAGGAAACAGCACGAGAGGGAACAGAGGAGGCGCTATGAGGAAATGGAGCAGCTCCGCAGAGAGGAGGAGAGAAGACATGCAGAGAGAGAACAGGTTTGTACACTTTCCATTATTAAAACACAGATAGGCAGCATGTTGCCACAGAAATGTGCACCACGATGATGACTCAGGTCCAAAAGCCCTCAATTGCTGTTAAACTCTTTTGCTATCTGTCTCCTCCTCTGGCTTCCTGAGTCACTGTGGTTTTACTTGTCTCCTCAAATCACCTCAGAGACATATTTTTCTAATGTTTTTATTTTCTGGAATTTCACTTTTAATCTGATGATACAGTTGCGCAACACCATTCTTTCTATAGCTCTGCCCAGGGTCCCATCCCCATTAGTTGTTAGGTCACTTTCTTCTTTTCAGGTCCTGGATCTCACATGCAAAGGATTTAAACACCACCACCCACTTGCTATCTGATTATGGCCGTCTTTTGTTAGCCATATTTAATTCTAACTACTAATCAGATGTTATTGAAACATCTTAGATGCTGAAAAACCAAAAAAGATCAAACCTCCCTGAGTTTAAAAAATACTGATCCAGGAGTGGAATGAATGCATATTTCATGAGCTGATACATTTGAAATAGTTGTTATTGTTCTGTAGTGTCAGCTAATGTTTGTCATATTTCATATTCCCTGAGGACACTCAAGAAATGCACTTGGTAACAAGGCAAAAATTATTTGCTGGACTGTCTGACTGAGAGTGCCAATGGCCCTTCTCTCAATTCATCCCAATTCTTTCTCACACAGTCTTCTGTTACTCCCTGTCCTTGTCTTATAATTCATATAATTCATTAGTTAACAATATGTATAAGATGTTGAGATCATTATGGGTGAATGGAGGGCTCCTCCCATTAAGTATTAGCTCAATTTAGAAAGTAAAGACACAACGGTATTAGGGTCCCAGTGTAATACAGACAGACCAGGGACTGTTACAGCCTCAGAGATCTAAATATCATATTTTTTGTCATGGTTCCTCTATGTTTCTGAAGCTGAGGCCACTTACTATCTCTAGGATCCTATTTCTACTTCTCTGCTCTTGTACATGGTTTGGTTGTTCTGTATTTTTCCCTGTACATCTTTCCTGCTTTCTTCTCACAATTCTTTTTCTTGTCCCCTCAATGAACTTTACTGCTGTTCTGGTGTGTATTTTTTGTCCGTCCTGCTTCCTCTTTATCACTATGTTGCTCTCCTCCCACACTTTAGTGTTTTAGAAATATATCCTCAAACCTCTTTTTTCTCTCCGTCTCTTTGTCATTTTTCCTTTGTAACACATAACAATTGTTCGAGAAAGTGAATCTTCTTTGCTTCACCTGTCTTCAGACTCTCATCTCCTTTCCTCATTCACAGCCACCTTGGGAGATTATCTTCTCTATTTCTCTTTCTATCTCCGTCTTTCTCTCTCTCTCTCTCTGTCTGTGTTGTGGATGTTAAGATTTCCTGATTTTTTTCTCTCAATCTATTTCTATCTCCTTGTGCCGACATGCTGCTCAGGAGTATATCCGTAGACAGCTGGAAGAGGAACAGAGGCAGTTAGAGATTCTCCAGCAGCAGCTACTACAGGAACAGGCGTTACTGCTGGTAACCATAGCCCTCCCATGCGCTACTACTGCTCCCCATCTGTGCTGTGTGCCCCCCCCCCCCCCCCCCCCCAAATCCCCACTGCATGCACCCAAGTGGCAGTTGTACAGAGGAACTGACTGTGAGGGACTTCACAGTCTGAGTCACTCAGCCTGTTAGCTGCAGATTTGTGGAAAAAACATGAAGCTGAAACACAGAATTGCTTATCTCTAAAGCTTGTGTTTAATTTATTCAGATCACTGATTGCATGTACAGAACTGTTAAGTTGGCTTGATCTCAAAGGATTCCCCAGAGGGTGCAAAACTGTTTTGTCAGCCCCAATCAAGTTGGCCCACACAGAGTGAGAACATCCAAGGGAAAATAGGACATTGTTGTTTTCCAGAGAGGCCTTTTCTCTAGTGCCCTAGTCTTGTCTAGGGCAACAATTTTTGTGCTTTATTAGCACAATAAATACCACACTTAAGTCTGTATTACATTAAACTATATTGTGCCTGCAAGAAAACCTTTTGAGATCTAACCCAGCACAGACCACAGGAATGACTCCAAAACCTAGGGTTGTGTTGTGGCCCAAAAACCAACCTTCCTAGTTCCTTCCCTCAGCAAGTTCCAACCTTCCCCCCCTTTAAGCCTCATGTCTGGTGTCATCTTATGCCTGACCATCATCAGGATGACAGTTGTGATTATAATTGTGTATAAGTGTGTGTTCATGTTGCATATCCATTAATCCCAGTTGTCAGTATTTGTGTTTATCTGTTAGTGTAAGTAGTATTTGCAAATACACACAAAACTGAACAATAGAGAGATAATGTCACTTCAGTTTTTTTTTTTTTTTTTGTTTCCTGATTGCAAATGACAGCTTCCCATTTTGGGTTACTGCTCAAGTTATACTGAGGCAGTAAAGTCTACATATCTGGCAAGTTGTAATGAATACTAAGAATTACTTGCAACTACTAATTTTCTAATGGGTTGAAAAATGCGTAACAATAATGTACCTGTCTTGGTGTTGATCTGCAGCTCCCTACGTGTTTCTCACAAACTTCTCCTCCTCACCCTTTCTCCTCTCCTCATAATCCCTCTTCCTTTCTTCCCCATTTTCTTTCTGTTTTCCACGCTTCTATACCTCTCTGACCTCCCTCCCATACCCCTTCCCTCTACCTTCCTCCCTCCAGGAGTACAAGCGTAAGCAGATAGAGGAGCAGCGGCAGGCGGAACGGCTACAGAGGCAGCTCCAGCAGGAGAGAGCCTACCTGGTGTCTCTACAACAGCAGCAGCAGCAACAGCAGCAGCAGCAGCAGCAGGAGGGAAGGCAAGCAGAGAAGAAACAGCTTTATCACTACAAAGATGTCATCAATCCTAATGACAAGCCTGCCTGGGCTAAAGAGGTAAGTCCCAACATGCATGACATACAAAAACATGCATGCAGATCTGAAAATGTGACAAGTAATTTTTTCTTGGCTGAGAAAAAGTGAATGTTTTGGACTATTCATGCACATTGTACATACCCAGAGGCCTTTTTTGTGTTGTTGATATCTTATTCGACAGGTCTTACAAGAAGCAGTGGTCCTGTAAAGAAAGTGGGTGGAGAATGATCAGGGATCACACTTTGAAAGATATTTTTTTGAGTCTGCAGATACTTGAGAGTTAACGCCGCTGCTTTGATAATGTGATGTCTGCCTTGTGTGTGTTTGTTATGTCGCTTACCCTCCTCTGACTCTGACTCCTAGGTCCTGAAGCAGCCGCATGCTCACGGTAACCCGCCCCGCTCCCACCTACGACATCACCAGTCATTCAACCAACCAGCTTCATCCCCTGGCTCTCACGGCCAACCCAGAGCTCAGGCCCCTAGACGAACCCCGTCCCATGCTGCCCAACTCCTCTCCACCCACGTCCCTCACATCTGCATTTCAGCAGACCCTGGGGAATCCCTAGATCCAGGGCTTAAGCAGGAGATAAGTCAGCAGGTCAGAGAGTTTAGGGCTCAGAAACTCAATCAGAGGGGCCGTAGCCCGGGGCCAGTCCAGGAGCAGAACCAAGCTGCTGGCCAAGGACCCGGTAAGGGCTGCAGTAAGAGCCATAAAGAGCATTCCAGTCAAGGGCCAATCAGCCAGTCTATTCCAATACCCAACCCTTATCATCTTGGGCCCAATAATCAGAAAGAGAAGCTTAGAGACAGGCCTCTCTCTGCCCCCAGTCAGGGAGCCATCCAGGGCCTAATGTCTCCAGACCTACAACTTAAGGCCCTTCAGCCTCATCCTCAGTCCCCAGGACAGGTCCAGAAACGTCAGTCTGGATCAAACCATATTTCCAACCTTGCAGTCAAACTGGTTAGTGCACGTCCTCGCGGCAGGTCGCTCTCACCCTGCTGTAGAATAGATGTAGATATAGAACCTGAATATCAGCAAGGGGAGCGGTCAGAGATGAGGCCAGCTATCAGCCATGAGAACCTTATGGTGCCCTCGGACTGGAATGTCACAGGTTTTGACCCAACTGACCCCCTCTCTCAATCCTTGCCTGAAAGTGTTCTCTTCTCTGCCCTACCTAAGCAGAGGAACTCCTACTCACCTGCCTCCAACAGTGTCAATTTTCTTCAAGTCCCTCATAAGAATAATTTCCTTTTGCCTCACTCTCAAATAGATAGAGGAGGTTGGACTTGCAGTCAGAATGCAGTTAGAGGTAGCTCTTCTATGGTTGACCTTAGTGCATCTGCCCCGGCAGCCATATTCAGACAGAACCTGGCTGAGACCGGTATAATGAGTCAACATTCCTGTGAGCACTTGGCATTCAGCTCACAGGCGAGGAACTCCCCGCTTACTTGGCTGAGCCTCTCTCCTCGCACCTCTCCGCAAAACTCACCCTCACACTCCTCCACGTCTTCAAGTTCATGGTCCGTCAATACCTTTTCCCCTCCATTTTCTCCTGACAACCTTCAGTTCAACATGGCTCATGAAGCTTCTCCACCTTCCTACGCCCACCTCTGCCTGCCCAACCCGACCTCCAGTCCCCTCCTCATCTCACCTCTCTCTACTCCTCACTGCTCCCCATACAGCTCTCCCTCTGGATCCCAGACCCAGATCTGCATCAGATCTGTGGGAACAGAGTGCTAGACCCTTCTCCAAAGCAAATGTATATAAGAAGACACACACACACACACACACACACACAGAATTTGTATTTATAGTTGTGATTGGAATAAGGCTTTCTCTAAGCCCTAACCATCACAACTACAAGTTTAATATCAACCGTAATCTTTTCAGAAACACCTTCACACTAAAATTAATCAAATTATTCCTCACAAAGACAGAAGTACAAGACCATACATATTGCATACACATAACACACACACACACACACACACACAATGTACATTAAAGATCTGTAAATCTATCTACATTTATGTTTATAAAGCTGGAATTGTTTCTTTTTAAACTAAAGATTTTATCTACTGGGACTGAAATCCAGAGGGGAGGTGCCAATATCCAGGAACCATGTAATAGTTCTCTGATTCATAGGTAGCTTAGTTAACCACAGCCCTGTCTCAACCCCACACCCTGCCAGCCCCCTTGTCACCCATGTTACCCCTTGCTCCATAATGCACCATGAAAAGCCCACTTCTAGACGTATTGGTGTCTGTGTCATCGGGGAAACCCACCCACACCAACTTCCTTTTAGGTTAGTCAACCAGTTAATCAAATCCCGGCTTGGTGATGGGTGCTGGCCAAGTGGTGGTGGGATCCTTCTAACAAAACCTGGATCCTCAGTGGGCGCCCTTTGTCCTCCATCAGCTCTCCTTCCTCATATTTTTCTGTTTCCTCTCTCTGCGTAGATGCAGCTGTGGTCATAATTAACTTCCTCCAATGCTCTGTTTTTCTCTCCTAGAATCTCTGACATAGGAGAAAGAGCTTTTGGGTGGTAGGCAAAATAAGGTTTTAGCAGCACTACCCAAAAGGTTTTTCTTCTGTAAAGGGATCTTCTAATAGTAAACTCTCTATCTCTTGTAGGTCAGTTGATGTTTATGCTAACCTTGATCATGTACTGCCTCCACAGATCAAACTCCACTTCGATCACAGCGAGTGTTTCTTTTGCATTGGTTCTTTGTACTTTGTTCTTCCCATGTGAACAACTAACAGAATATTTGGGAACTTTTCTCCTGCAGTAGATGGATTTTAGTTGCCTCATTGTAGTTGACTCCTCAGCAGGTAGCTAACAATGATTTGAGGAATGACACAGTACGGCATAGTTGTTCTGACCCAAATCATGATCTTGAATAATCCCACTAGATTATGAGTTTGTATGGAATTACAGAAAGCCTCCAAAGGGGATAGCTGTCATTGCATACACATATTTACCTGGGTGCTATTGACACTATGCCCTGCTGAGCCATGACTCAACCCTCCATGGACTGTTTAGATTTGATAGTGCGATTTGGGCAGTTGAGAACACTCTCCTCTCACTGCACATCACATAATCTGATAATCTGATAATCTGATTACACCAGCAAGAGGAGCTTTTTGCCTTCCTCACACACAGATATTCAGTGCGCTTTTGGCATTGACACACATGCGCATTCCCAAAAGTTGGTGGAAACACTTATGTACACAACAGTCAAACATGGTTTTGTGTGTGTGCACAAACTACCTTTGCATGTACTCAAATCCATGATTTTGGTTTTGAATGAGGTGTCTGCTAAAGGAAATTAGAGGTAATTCTTGACTTTTCCCCAAAGCCATCAGACATTCCTACTCCTCAGCTATACATAAAAGATGAGAATCTGATGACAGGTAGTGGCAGACAAAGAGCCCATTCTATAGCCAAAACATTGCACGATGCATTGACATATTGGCACCCAGTTGCCAGCTGTGAGATACTCTTGTTTGTTTCTGTGCAACTCTGGGTTTGTCTCTATTACGTAACTCTTCAAGGAGGCCGTTACAATAGGCGACAACAACAAAAAACAAGACTTCCTTGGAACTGCTCAGTGCAGTATTATCATTCTCAATAGCATTATCATGAGTCATGAGCTTAAAAATTCTGTATTTATCTGGTAGTTCTTGCACCTACAAGCCTTAGAACACTTGTGTCAGGTGGAGTATTTAGGCACTTTTTCTTGGCTTTGGACAAAAGCATATGGCAAATTAATAAATATAGAGACAGGTTCACAGATGATGGAAAGTGCACTCACAAATTCCTTTTACTGTCATCAGCATTCAATCAGACATTCAGTCATTCTGGTTGTTCTCCCATAAAGCTGAGTGATGTTAAGATGGTCAGGTGGCTTGTGGGGATGCATGTGTGTGTGGGGGGAGATTGGTGGATCACGCATGGTGATTGGTTCTGCTGAGTGCTGAGCTGTGAGTGACAGTGGTATGTGACCTGTCTCAGGTGGAGGAGCGATCTAAGCTGAACAGACAGAGCTCCCCAGCGCTGCAGCACAAAGTGTCCAACCGCATCTCCGACCCCTCCCTCCCTCCCCGCTCCGAGTCCTTCAGCGGCATGCAGCCCGCCCGCACCCCACCCATCCACTGCCCATCGGTCTGCTGTGTGTGTGTGTGTGTGTGTGTGTGTGTGTATGTAAAAAGGAGGCATGGAATGTTTACGGTTTCTAGTGACTGGTATTTCCAAACAAACAATCATAAACTTCCTTGGTGCCTTCCATACAAAGTCTATGCCCATACTATCAAATCTTCTTCTTATTTTTTTTTTATCCTCCTTTCTGACTTCCTTTTCTTTTATCTTTTTCTAATCCGCTTTCGCCCCTTCCCTTCTCATAACGCCCATTTTACCTTTGCATTTATCTCATAAAATTCCTATTTCTTTGTTCTTCTATTCATTTCTTTTCTCCTCCCCTTCCTCATCTGTTGCTGTCTCCCCATCTCTACTCTTTCTTCCCTAACCGCCTGGCTCTTCTCTACTTCTACTTTTTCTGTTCCATCTTTCTTTCCTCTTTAAACTTACCTTCCCATACACCCTTATCTCTATCTCCACCATGCCTGTTCACCTCCAATCCACCAACTGTTCCTCTCATGTGGTCCTCTTCCCCTTTGTCTCGCGGCTCCTTCAGATGGCTCACCTGGTTCCAGTGAAGACTCCACTCCAGCACCCGCGTCTGGCTCCCAGTCTCTGCAGGACCAAACGGCTCAGCGCTGGAGTGAGGGCGCCAGCGCGGGGACCCCCAGGCCTGAGATGCCCTGCAGAATCAGATTCACTGATACCCTGACCCCTCTCTCGCAAGCATCACTGGCAGGGAATGGAACGGAACGGACAGACAGGACTGGAGACTGTGCTGAGAGAGGAGGACATTCCACCCAAAGGTCAGAGGATCACAATAAGAAAGGAGTGACTTCTGTAATGTTTTACCAAAAACTGTATGTACTGCAGGAAATATGTATTCATCATTAGTTGCAAATCTTTTCGGTAAATTTAAACATGTTGTTTAGTCTTCTAGTGTTTTTACATCCTTTACATCCTATTTATCATTTATTTACATACATTTATTTATATCCTTATTTGTCTCTAAGTCTAAGAGAATCTAAGTCTCATCATCAGCGTCGCAAATCATATTCCAGGGAATGATTTAACAACAAATTTTTGCATTTGTTTGGTTAAAATTCGACTGAAGTTGTTATGTATCAGTCATTTAGAATGTTATCCTCCAGTCCAGTGAGGTAACTGAAATGATGGTGAAATTATATGAGAAGGCCCAGCTTGCAGGGACTTATAATCAGCTTCTGCAGAATTTAAAGCGTCAGGCTTAACCTGTTGACTTGGTAAAGCCAATATGATGTGAATGCTTGCTGCTGTTTCAAGGACCTATTTTTAAATTAGACTATGTTGATACTGTTAATAAGGACAGGTGTACTTAAAGTTTAAAGAAGTATTTAGAGCACCAACGCTCATAATTAAAATGAGTCAGGGCCCTTGTCATAACAATCTAAACCGGCCAAGCTGTACCAGAGAGGGTTGTTGCTTATTATACTAACTTTGTTGGTATTGTTAGCCAGGATATGTGTATTATGTCACTTAAACTGTTTTAATAGTATATTTTGAGCACCATCTATAATTAAATGTTAATCTTTGTGTTTTGCCATAACACCAACTGCTGTTGCATCAGAAAGGTTGACCTTCCATCTGTGTGTATTTATACTTATCCAGGTTAAGCAGAGGACCACTTATCTCCCCAGCCCTGGTTGTGAAGAATTCCCTAATGGAGGAGTGGGTCTGGGCCTCGCACAGGTTCACAGCTCATACGGGCCAGGGTGGTTTCCATATTAGCTTACTGTTCATCAAACTAAACATCTGAAGTCTTAGTCATCCTTAAGCCTACTTCTCTTCTGGCTCTGATAGAGGTTATTCTATCAGTGTATGTGCGTATAAAACTTTTTGCAATCTCCACTCTGTTTTATATGGATGTTTTTGTACATATTATTTTAAAGAACTGAGAAATGAGGAAAAATATTTCATCCTTTTCTCACAGTAACCCAGACCTGCGACGCCTCAGATTTCTAGATGCCATGCTGCAAAGAACCTCCTCCAACTCGTCATCTTCCTCCTCCCCTTCATCTCAGGAGGCTCAATGAGAGGAGAGGTATGACACATTAATTTCACAATGTTCTAATACATCTAAGCTTTCGGCAAATACACCTTTACCCTCAAGATGGAAACAATTAAAACCAGTATGCGCGGTACGCTTAGCGCACATACAGACAAACATTTCTAGAAAACATCCACGCACGCTGACATGGCTTTTCGCGTGTTTCAGAGGCTATCAGTGGACATTGTCAGTTGCAGTTCTGCTCTTGATCAACCCGTCTGATGCCCTGTTGCTCTCAGCCCAGAGAGATATAGAGGAGAGGAAATGAGAGAGGAGGATAGAGAGAGGCGAGAGGGATGTGCCAAACACCAGCCAGAGGGATATATATGATATGCATGGATCTCCTCTGACAAACACATGGCATAAAGAGAGGTAGAAGCATGGTAGGATCCGTGATTCCTTCACGCTTGTTGGGTGTTATTACTGGCTGATAGAATAAGATAGGGTAAGAAAATACAAAATAGCTGTAAAATATCTGATGGATGGCGTTATTGATTTCATCCAGAAAGCACCAGTTCTCCAAAATATATAATAAAGGAAATATGTAGATTGACTGAAATTTTTAATCACCTTTTTTTTGGTCTTATGATGAAGCTTAGGTGAAATGTGTAATTACTTTGTTCTACCAGGTCAAACCAAGCAGGGAAGGATCCTCCAGGAGCCAACCAGAGGCAAAGTCCGTTATGGAGGAAGGGGCCGTGAATCAGCCAGACTCATAGACCTGCGGTGAGTCACATAACGTAGACACACATGCGCTCACTCTCTATCATGTCAATCTCTTCCCTGGGAATTCTACAGGCTCTTCTTTTCTCTGCTATTCATCTGGTTCTGTCTTGCCTCTTTCTCTGCCTCTCTGTCTTTCTTTCATTCTTCAGAGCTATAAGAAAGCCATAGATGAGGTTAGTGACTGAGTCCCCTTTAATCCCAGTTTCCTTTTGCCTCGATCTTCAGAGCCTCTCTTTTACCTCCCAGTGTGTGGAGTTAGTTGCCTCAGAAGAAGACGACGCTTGTTTCTTTAACTTGGAAATATCAGGGTGTGGATGTATGGCGGCAGTATGGGTGCTTCTACACACATACCTGAGAGCGATGGACGCGTGTTTGTGCGGGTTTTATGTATGCATGCTTGTGTGTTGCGTGTGTGCGTGCGCGCGTGTGTGTAACCTGAATTGCCAAGCACCTGAACAGTCTCTCAAATCTCTTCTGTTTCTGTTGTCACGTTACTGCTTGGGGAGGAGCTTGTGTTTCATCAGGTATGACGGTCCTTTCCACTCCCCACCCCCCCGTCTGCATGATTTGGTCTGATCCTTCGGCTGGGTTGAATGGGGAGGGAGGGGTAGGGAGGAACCACGGGCCAGTTGGCATGGGAATGATTGGTAGAGGTGCAGTCTGATGCTGCACTCCAGTAGTACATCAAGCCTGACTATCTGTCTTTCTCTTTTCTACTTATGACTTGTGTTCATAAAATTAGTATTTACTTGTAAGTGACTAATAGTGCTCATCTGAGACCACTCCTCATATCACAAAATATTAGTGTTAGCTAAGCTAAGAAAAAGTGGTCTCAGATAAGCACTCTTGTTCCAGGAAACCTATGTTTACAGGCCCGGATGTTTGTGTGACAACAAATCAGTTGTCCTCATGTCATGATGCTACTTTACCTCAGCTTGCCCTCAAGGCCCTGTAATATGTGATTCGGCCTCTGGTTTCTGATGATACAGAACGATTCTCTTTGGCTTCTTTCTCCTCTCCTCTGTCCCTCTTTATAGAACGGCGTATTAAGCAAAGAACTCAGAGAACTGAGGGTAGAGGAGGGCAGACCTCCGGTCAAGGTATGATGGCATTTTAAATGATTAGTGTGAGCAGATACCGTAGGTATATTTACCTGAGAATAACAGTAAAGGTAAATACATACAAAAACATATTTTCAAAACTATTTCAAACCGCTCTCAGTGCAATCCACAACATGAGATCTAATGTGTTTCTTTAAACAGCAGTTTTATTTACATTTATTGTCACTCACCAAACACATTGTTTGTATCCTTGAAGTGTAACGAATGTGTGCTGGAATGCATTTCCATCCTCATAAAACATGTGTAAAGGAGATTTTAAAGATTCTAAACCATGGATTTGTTTATATCCACGCTTGCTAGCTTGCAGCCTTCTTCTGCCTACACTAGCATTATGACGCATTTGATTCATTACTGCCACATGAAACTAAAGGCCAGAAATGTGAATTGCATTTCCTATGTATGCAAATGCAAACAGATCATAGGTACCCACTGGTGACAACATTGCTCCATGGCGCTATTAGTGTGGCTCAAAACACTACAGGGTCTCCACTTCGTCAAAGCATTGAAAATTATAGAAAATGTAAAGAGTCCAAATGAGTTTTAAAGGGACTTTGAATACAAACATAACATAACTTATCATATGTTGTTCCTCAGAGGGTTTATGAATTGGCAAATTTTTGTTCTGTTCTATGATAGCAGTGATAGACTACTCGTCCCTCAGTGAAGAATCCGAGCAGCGACGAGGACGTGGAGACAGTGGGTATGATGGACTGTGTTGCGACATCTCGATCATGTACGCTTGGTTCCTCTGTTTTATTTCTCTCCGCCTCTGTGTTTTTTTCAAGCTGGACCTGTCAGTGTTCATTTGTGTTGAGATATGCATTTCTTTGGAATATGCACCATGCCAGTAGCTTGTCAGTACAGTTTTGGCAGAACTGCTTTGTAAACGATCGGGTCTGTGTGTGTGTTTTCTTCTTGTGTGTGTGTGTGTGTGTGTGTGTGTGTGTGTGCTGCAGGCCAGCGTGAGCAGTGGTGAGTCGGGAGTGAGGCTGATAGAGGACCTCTGGAGATGCCCATTAGCCCAAGGACGGCACTCTAGTGATGAGAGGTGATGAATGCACACACACAAGCCGTCTCTCACACACACACACACACACACTTACAGACAAGCCACATGGATTTAGAGAGAAAAGAATGAAACAAACTGAGAAAACATTTCTAAATGTTTATCTTTCTCATTCTGTTTCTCAGGCGGAAGAGAGGAGGAGAGGCAGTCACACTGAGAGTAACGGGTTCGGGAATCACAGTAACCATGGTAACCTCCCTGACCTGGTGCAGCAGAGCAACTCTCCCTCAGCCACACCCACCACAGCCCTGCAGGAACTGGGCGACATGGCGGAGGTCAGACACACAAACATAACACACACATGCGACCACATGCACATTAACACCCTTTCCAAGATATAGAGCTGTGCTGTTAAATTAAGACAGTGCACTAAAGAAGGGATTTACACAATACACAGTCTTTTCTCACACAATTTTGTGTCTTACAGTTTGGCGTGGGTGGGTCCAAAGCGTCCTTTACCCCATTTGTTGATCCACGTGTCTATCAAACATCCCCAAGTGAAAATGACAATGAGAACTCAGCAGCAGGTAAGCAAAACCTACAGAAGCTTTGGTCACATTTTACAAGCACCTGTTGGTTCAGAAAACATAAAATCACAAATTTTTCCTCTCTTTTGCCATCTTTCTCTTCTTCTGGGGTTCCTTAGCCATGTTTGCAAATGAGCTGTTGAGGCAGGAGCAGGCCAGGCTAAATGAAGCCAGAAAGATCTCTGTGGTCAACGTCAACCCCACCAATATCAGACCCCACAGCGACACACCCGAGATCCGCAAATACAAGAAACGCTTCAACTCTGAGATCCTGTGTGCTGCACTCTGGGGTAGGATCTTCTCTCCTAAATATATATCATCTTTGTTTTTTGCTTTGTATCTTTCCGTGCCTCTGACTGTTGCATGTATGTGTTTGCTTAGGTGTGAACTTGCTGGTGGGGACAGAGAATGGTCTGATGCTGCTTGACCGAAGTGGACAGGGAAAAGTCTATAACCTGATCACCAGACGGCGCTTCCTGCAGATGGATGTGCTAGAGGGACTCAATGTGCTAGTCACCATATCTGGTAGGTCTTAGACACATATGCATACTGTATGCACAAACACACAGGTGCATACTTACATACATAGATACAAAACACAGATTGTAACACATAGCACTACCTTTAATTTATATGTATATTCCCAGAAAAATAAAAGTCCTGACAACATGTGTTAAGTGTAGTAAAAGAAGAACAATTAAGAATTTTTTGGAGGTCTGTTTCCATTCCTTTTAAAGTACAAATCTAAGTCACCTAGGTCAGTCACAATGACACAATCTGCCACCGTGTGCTGTTTACATCTGAATAGGTTTCTATTTTTTGTGGTTTTTATCAGTTAATTCTTGTAAATTTGATCTCATCTCTCTTTCTTCTTCTGTTCCTCTTCTCACAGGGAAGAAGAATAAGTTGCGTGTCTACTACTTGTCCTGGCTGAGGAACAGAATATTACACAACGACCCAGAGGTAGAAAAGAAGCAGGGTTGGATTACAGTTGGGGAGCTGGAGGGCTGTGTGCATTATAAAGTTGGTAAGGATTTGTGTGTGTGTGTGTTTTTTTTTTTTTGGTTATGAGAGAGAGTAGTAGTAAAGTAGAGTATGAGAAGAATGCATTTATGCAGTGGCATTTGTATTGTGTATTTATGTTTACAGTAAAATATGAGAGGATTAAGTTCCTGGTGATTGCTCTGAAGAACTCTGTGGAAATCTATGCCTGGGCTCCCAAACCCTACCACAAGTTCATGGCCTTCAAGGTATGGAAGTGAGCACTTGACACTTGACTAACAAGGTTTTCATTGACTGGATCGATCATTTTGTCTATTTCCATCTGACTTTGTCTTTCTCACTCCATTTCCCGCACTATTTCCTTAACTTCGTCATCATCCTCTAACCCTATGTATCTGATGTCTCTCACCCTCTGTGTCTTTCAGTCATTTACTGAGTTGCAGCACCGTCCACAGCTGGTTGACCTGACGGTGGAGGAAGGTCAGAGGTTAAAGGTCATCTATGGCTCCAGCGTGGGCTTCCACGTCATTGACGTGGACTCAGGCAACCCTTACGACATCTACATCCCCTCACATGTAAGTGCGGGGCTCTATGTCTATTAGTGCGTATGGGTGTGTATGTGTATCTTTTGTTAATCTTCAATGAACACATTTACTGAACAAGGCTCTAATGAATTTGAATTTAAGACAACATATGGAGCATTATTTCAGTCTTTCATGCCCGAGTGTTGTTGTATCCTGAGCTGATCTCCTCCCAGTAGCTGCTTCCAAATTTTCTGTTGCAACAACAGTCATCCAACACTGCCAAGAAATCAGCGTATTCTTTTTTTTCTTACTTCTTTTTCCCAAGGCAGCATGCAATCAGTTATGAAGAACTGTGTGTCACTTAGTCATTCATGGAAACTAGGTAGATTGTCAGTACTTGTCCTATTGCATGCTTGAATGCAAATCTATTTTGGGTACACGCATGGAGATTAGTTTGTTCCGTGGTGGCTTCACTAATCGCATGCTTTTTACTCAAGTAAGTTCAGATGCAGTTCAGCCAAACTCTTGATTTTGTGGCAATATTTCAATAAGTATAAACCACTTAATACAAATGTGAGGACACGCAGTTGTGCTGTGCGTTCAACTTGATGGTTCATACTACACAGTGGACGTTTATTATGAAAGAATATTCCTGAACTCTGAGGTGATTGTCTTCCTGCTTCCACCTTTCATTCGTGCTTCCTCTCTCTCTCCTTCCCTGCCAACTTCTCTTCCAGTGTGCCAAACAGACAAAGGTGACATCCTGCCATCCACCCCTTTAGACTAGATCAGTAGATCTTTAGTAAAACCCCATAGCTGATGCACAGAGACGCTACATGTTCCTATGTGTAGTGCAGTTTATTAGCATAGACATTAATGGATAACTTAGCTAGAAATCGGTTTCTGTGAATAAATTCATCTTACCCACAGTGGACATCACATGACCAGGAGATATTTCATCACCCACATGTTTAATAGAATCGTTAGCACTCCTTTCAGTTAAACTGTAACTCTCACCAACCAATGACAGTATGATGTACTCATATTGGCTTTGTTAAGTTACATCACTGCCATCTACATATTTGATACAGTGTCTATAGTAAACTACTTCCTTCATGTGGTCAGAGGAAACAGAAGTGTTGCAATAAGTGCTTGCCATTTTGCAGAGTTCTTGTGTGATTGCAGCTTCTTTTGGGTCAAGATGAGTTTTTTCACTACCTTATAACTACCTTTGTTGTACTGATATGACTCCTTGTTGTTCCCCTGAAGTGTAGTCTTAAGTCATACCTCATGATAGCCTGCTGGCACAGAAAATGGGGTTGGTCTCTGGGCTATAATTTTGGTAAAGTGCACAGAATCAAGCTACATCTGTGTGCGTGTCTCTGTTCCCTCCTTTTCTGATGTTAATTAAGGTCAGAGAAAAGTGCTATAGTTTGCCTGTTTGCTTATTATATGGAACAAGGCTTCTCAGGTAACAGTCCAAAGTTTGAACCATTTGAGGCCCTGACACCCCGGATATTTGGCAGACTTGTCAGTGTTCACAAACTTGCTCTTTAGAGGATTACAGAGCGCAGGCTGGCAGCCAAATTCTGTTGCATTAAATGCCTATGTTAACACGTCTGTAATATTTTAATCAAATGTGGCTCATGATTACATTTGACAGAATTAGTTAAAGCCTCTGAACTGTTGGCGTGTGTGTATCTGTATTAGATCCAGAGCCAGGTGACGCCCCATGCCATTGTGGTGCTGCCTAAAACTGATGGAATGGAGATGCTGCTGTGTTATGAGGACGAAGGCGTCTATGTCAACACCTATGGGCGAATCACTAAGGACGTGGTGCTTCAGTGGGGAGAGATGCCTACCTCTGTTGGTACGTTCTGATTTAAATTGATTTTTTTAAATAACAGCAGTTATTAAAATATCATAGAGAAATACTCAGTTCAAAGGCAAAATTTAAAATCACCAAACCTTAAGTTTTAAATAACTACAGTACAGATTTCAGAGCCTGTGCGTGTGTGTGCTGCAGTGCAAATCAAAAGTGTTGTGAGGTATCTGAGAAATGAGCTTATGTGGGTTCATTTGAGGTTTAATTACATTCAAAAATCACTTTCTAACATCAGCCTCCACAGGAAGGCCTCCAGAGCTTCTTAGCAGGCGTGAGAAAAAAGAGTGAGGGGGGATTGAGGGTAAAAGTTTGTGAGAAAAAAAATGGATAAACATGAACATTGGTAAAAGTAAAAGTGAGAGAGTAAGAAACAGGGGAAGGGAGTAAGGAGTAAGCAAGAGCTGGAGAGACCAACATGGAAACAATGATGAGTGCTGTTTTGACATGAAATACCACTTAATTTCTTGTATTTCACTGTCCTCATGTGGCTGCGAGGGGTAATAACACTATTAAAGCCACTTCTTGTCTAGACCAGTGCTGGCGCTTCTTGTTCTACAATGTCTGTGTTGATGCTCAAGGTTATGGAATCTGCCACTTTTGCGTAAAAATTTGATTAAAATACTGTAATTGTGGATAAAGACATTTTCTATGAACTTATTTGCAAGGTTCAAGTGCAATATCAGCAAGCATCCTCAGGTTTCAACAGGACTGCTTTGTAGTCAACCCACACCTCTGACTTATGATTAATTGAGAAAGAGCAAATTACCCAATAGTGAAACAGAGCATTGCATAATAGAATCACAAGATGTTGTAAAAGCCTCCAAAAGAAGCAATGCATCAGTAATTAACCTATTCTAAAAGTAATAAGTTGCGTCTGTCGTGTATTTGAATTTGAATGAAAGTAAACAAATGATATATGATTTTTTTTTCCCATTCTCACTTATGTTTCACTTGTGTTTCCTCCTTTCCAGCCTATATCCATTCTAATCAGATTATGGGCTGGGGTGAGAAAGCCATAGAGATCCGCTCCGTGGAGACGGGTCATCTGGATGGGGTCTTTATGCACAAGAGAGCCCAGAGACTTAAGTTCCTCTGTGAGCGGAACGACAAGGTAAAACACAGTTGGAGCTTAGAAGTGATTAAATCTTACTCATAGATATTGAGAAAGACTTGACCTGCTCTGGCCTTGGTTGTATCCCGACTTGAGTAGAGTGGTGTTGATTTCATCACTGCTCCTGGCGACACAGATATTAAACAGACATGCGCATACACAAGTTTTTAAAATGCAGATTTTTTGCATGAAGTTTGGTATACATTGCACAAATCTTGTTATAAGTATCATTTACAGGAAAAGATTGAGAAATGATAATATTAAGAAATGAGAGCTGAAAATGTAATGTTTCCTCTCTCTCTCTCTATTTAGGTATTCTTTGCATCAGTGCGTTCGGGAGGTAGCAGCCAAGTTTTCTTCATGACCCTCAACAGAAACTCTATGATGAACTGGTGATGGCTCCTCCCACAGTCCTCTCTGCCTCACTCTCCCATCAGCCGGCCCGGCGACCCCACCTTGGCCAACGGCACATCTCACAAAAAGAGCCCGACTGCCTGAGAGGCCACAAGTGAACTCTTTTAACACTGGAGAGACTAAAAATGGTTGTTGGTGTAGAAAAAAAGTTACCATAGAGAAAAACAACAACGACATGTTACCCTAGTTTATGTTGGGTCATGCAGAAGCCATTCAACTGACTGGCAAACTGGTGCCACTGACTTTCCAAATATTCTCTTCTTCCCTCTTTCTCTGTCTGTCTGTCTGTCTGTAACTCTTTCCCTTTTGTCTCGTCTCTCCAAACGGACCAGTGCATTCAAGTGTTCAGCAACTGTAGAAATACACTTTACACCTGCCTCCTATCACTTTTCTTCTTCCTTTTGTCCTCGCTTCTTAAGCCCCCGCTCTTTCCCTCCTTCCTGCTAGATCTAGTCATCACTTTTTCAGTCCTTTGACACCCATGTCCTCCGTTTTCCTCCCTTCCCGTCTGCCATGTGTGGGCTCATTCCCCAAGAACCGCACCTCAATGGGATGGAGGAAGAATAGATGGATGAGATTTAATATGAATTTAAATGTATACTTCTGAATATGACAGCACAGGGAGGACAGCTGAGGGATGACAAATCTACTCTGGGTGTCGGCCGCGAAAGCAGGCAGCCCTGATTGATTTTCTTTTCTCCTCAGTCAATCCTCCTCCTCCTCCTCCTCCGCTTCCTCCTCTCGCCATCTTTTTCAGGCTCCGAGTAAACTGAATTGTGATTTAGTGTTCGATCACGTTTCACTGATAGAGATGCGGTGAGACTCAGCTATCAGAGGCGGGGTCGCAATAGTATGCAAAGATGATGTCTGTGTCCCTTTAAAATAAAATCACTGGTCCATTCTGTCTTTTCTCTCCTGTCTTCTTCTTTCCCACCTCCTGTCACATCACACTCTCTCGTTTTCACTCTTTAAACTCTGAAGGTGCTGCATCAGATATACTGTAATATTAAATGAACAATGAGAGCGTCATTCTGTTCATTCTGTTTATTTCTGTTCTTTTCTTTTTTCTCTGTGTAACAGTTTGGAGTCAGTCAGGCTTTTAAGCTTGATGAAATGTACAGCACATGTGTCTGAAATCAGGAGCGTATGTTAACGTGTGTATGACTGCGTGCATAACTGTGTGTGTGTGTGTGTGTATGTTTGACTTAATGTTGAAACAAGTCTCATTCAAATCAAGTTCGAATCATAATGGGACATTGAACTCAGTGTCCACAAAAAAAGAGTCAAGTAATTCTGTCTCTGTGCGTGAAGTTCTACCTTAATGCGATCAAAGCAACATTGAGTGCGTTTACATGCAGATTTATAATAGTATCTTCTTAGTATGAAGTATATGAGTTGGTGTGTCTGAACACCATGCATTTAAATATAGGCAATATTAGTGTTTTTTTTTTTTTTTTTTCAGAGTATGCTCTGTTCGACTTTACACAATAATGTTCGGGCTTGTCACAACTGTAGCCATGTCTCTGTAGGAGATAATGAAGATGCATATTAAGAGCTTACCAACTTGACCTCAACATGATGTGAGCTACTGTCCCCCGAATATTGTGTGCACGTGAAGACACTCCGTCGTTGAAAGCTATGGTGTCCTTTTGAATCATGCTCCTCTCTGATTGGCTCTTCTGATTTTGGCTCCTAACTGTTTGTACAGTGCCTAGCATGATGTAAGCAAAGCTAAAATGAGGCCAAGAGATTATCACTCATGTTTGAATTAATAATTTTATTGCCTATACAGTTAATTTACATTTTTTTATTTTTGGTCTTTTTTTGGTGTGTGTTTGTGTGTTATTATCTAACTTTAACACATTGCTGATGTTATTTGTCTCTTCTAATGGAGATTTCATTAACAACTTTAAGATTTGATTTATTCTTTGAAAGGAGTCACTGAATATGGTATGACAAAACCTTAATACAATCATTAATACATATTGTATTCAATTTATAACACTATTGAGGGGTGGATGAGTTGCATGCATACTCATCCATGTCAGACAGCAATGTAAGGGATATACTGCGGGTTTGGCAGTATGTTGGAATATGGTTAACAAATTTAAGGTGGCACAAAAAGTAGACTCATTCCCCTGTTATGTAATGATCATTTAAATGTAGTTTTTTCTTGTTAAATTATTAAATGCTTTCTGTTATATTTTCAAGGACTTTTTACACATCCATGCAGTAGCTGTTCCTGCGGAGCTGTAAGTTAGATTCACTGATCTCTGCTATGGGGAGCAGGCTAACATTTAGCAATAAAGAGCCGAGCTGAAGAAACAACCGTCTTCCCTGTGTGTGCACGCATGCATCTGTTTGTATGATTTAATAAACAAAGTGTGAATGGGGCATTATTACTATGTTTGTCCATTGTGGAATTCACTCTTCCAATTGGTCATTACACTGAGAATTCTCCTTTCAAAGACGAAACCACTGTATTCCTTATTCTGTTTATTTCTTGTTTTCTTTATTTTGAAAGAGCATTACTAATGTCCTGTTTTGGGATTTATTTGTTTTGTAAAAGAGATGCTGTAAGAGAGAAATAAATGAAACTAGAGCATTATACTTCTGAAATTGTGTTTTTTTTTCTTTTAATGTGGATGTGTTTGTTGCAGAGCCTGTTTTTTTTGTTGTTTTTTTTGCAAGTGTGCACATTTCTATCAGCGCCGACCCTCAGACTTTGCCCGCCCCTCGTATATCATTAACAGCAGTGTGTGTTTGTGTGTGAGAGAGAGAGAGAGAGAGAGAGAGATTAATGTCCAAATGCAATTAATACTATCAAAGAATGCAACTTTCAACTGTGAATCTGAGCAGCAGTGTGTGCCAGTTAGCAGTAATTCTGGATTCCATTATGAACTGCAATATAGAGTATATCACTGTCCATAATGTACCAGCATGGAGCACCACACATAACATCCTGAAACCAGAGTTTTCCACAAATAGATTGCAGGAGCAGTTTAACTGTTTGGTCACCAAGAATATAATTTTATTGCTTCCTCCCAACAGGACTAAATAGTATGTTTACGTCTAGAGGATGGACAAGACTTCATTTATGTGTAAGAGATGTGTAAGTGTTGATATGTGTGTGTGTGTGTTATCCATGTTCATGTGGGCATGCATGTGTCTGTCGATTAGTGAGTGGACACAGCGTGATCGAGCATGCAGTCCATTGATCATTACCAGCCTCCTGACACTCTGAACCCACCATGGACTCAGGAAAGGTAAGGTGATTCTTGACAAATACATTCTGTACATTTATTTCATAAAATGGTTAAATATGCTACCTTTTCATTCTAAATCATGTTTGGAATATTTGCTTCTCTGTGCTCACTATGTAGCTGCACAAAAATTGATGTGAAGCTTTAAGCACTCAGGGTTGCTGAGAGGTTTTTATTGATCAGCATGTTCTGTATTTACATTGTCATTTTGCTTAGGAGATTGTCATGAATTAATTTCTCAGCTATCAGTTCAAGCATATTTATAGCACACAAAATGTTAAATTTATTAAACATTCTTATGTAACTTCTTTATGTAATCACTCTTACACTAGTCCGCCAAGCAGTAATAAATCCATTGATAATGTAATTTTTCCGAATCTCTATGTGCACTTTAATCTGTGATTGTACTATGTGAGTAGAGCTGAGTGATTCTTTACACACTCATGTCCTTGCTTGTGTGCATATGCATGTTAAATTGCATGTTTGTTCATGCATTCACGTGTGTGTGTGTGTGTGTGTGTGTGTGTGTCCTTATCCGATTGATTACCTTTCACCCCTGCAGCAGCTAACAGGTACGTTGGCTCTGGCTGTGTTCACAGCAGCACTGGGGTCCCTGCAATATGGTTACAGTCTTGGAGTCATCAACGCACCACAAGAGGTAGGCTCTACTTTAACACATGCTTCTCTCCCAAGGAACAGACTTACCCTTTCTCAGTGTCTAGAAAAATAAGTTTTCCTCCAATCCATTTTTTTCCAGCTTTTCTTGTGTAGTCTTCCTGGCAGAGTTGGCACATTTTTCATTCCCTGCCAAAAGACAGCGCTATGCTCGCCATGGATAACCCTGATGAAGTCATCCTCCTGTCCAGTTTTCTGGTCAGATGGCACTGGACTGTTACTGCCCCCTGCAGACTAGATCCTCCTTATAGAGAAGAGCACTGTTGCTGAGGTTTTCCATTCATTGGCCCCAGTATGGATTAGAATGTCCTGACAGGCAAAAGATGGACTTCCTTTTCTGTTGACAGCCATGTCTGTCCTAGAATTTGCCAATTTAAGCTCAGGCCTTATGTGTACATGCCCAGGAAAGAAATCATACAGCAGATGCAAATCAGATGTTTTTTCACTGAATGTCTAAATGTGTGAAACTGGCTCAGTATTTATTAAAACTGGTGCTGGAGGTTGTTGTAGTAAAGTGCATCATCCAAGCTTTGAGGGTATTGATGTTGAGATCTGTTTACTTGACAAATATGTCAAACCAGCTTAGTAGATGCAGAGTGTAAGGTGTAATGTAATGTTGCATAATGAATAACTTGTAAATGAGATTTTAGCAGAATGGATCCATTTATGTGGGTGTACAGTGCATATTTTGTGACTACCTTTTGGTCTGTCTCTCAGTGCTCAGCTGTAATGATCAGTAAACATGTCTGTGTTATAGATCATTCAAAAGCATTATGGGCGCTCCCTGGGGGTCTGGTCAGAGAGGAATGCTGTCCCTTCAGAAAACAGCACAGAAGAAGAGGAGTTACCAGACGTGGCACATAACCCTGCTGTGGTCATGTACTGGTCATTGTCGGTGGCAATCTTCTCCATCGGCGGCATGTTATCCTCCTTCCTGGTGGGATTTGTGGGAGACCTGAAAGGGAGGTGAGAATGGAAGGATAACATAATAATGATGCAGTAATGAAAGAATGAGAGTGTTCGGTGGAGAAAATTAATACCTGAGAAAAAAATAATAGAATATCTCTGTCTGTCTTGCAGGGTAAAAGGCATGTTAATGGTGAATGTTCTGGCTGTAGCTGCTGGACTGCTGATGGGTCTTTGCAAGATGTGGAAACCTCATATAATGGTCATCTCAGGTCGTGCTGTTATGGGCTTTTACTGCGGTACAGCAAAGCAGATGTTTAACCTCCAGTGAATAGATGTATTGTCATGTGTCTAACTGTGAATGTTTGTTAAAAGTCTCCTAGCTCATGATAAGTGTGTTTCAGGGTTGACATCTGGACTGGTGCCAATGTACATTGGAGAGATTGCACCCAAGGCTTACAGAGGTGCTCTCGGAACATTACACCAGCTGGCTATTGTCACTGGCATCCTAATCAGCCAGGTGAGGTGCTCTCAAATAAACACACACACACAGACACACACTTACATGACAACACACCAAACATATAACTTAAATTGTATGTGTGTGTGTGTTTGTGCGTGTAGGTGATAGGCTTGGACTTTGTGCTTGGTAACGATGATATGTGGCCCCTGTTACTTGGTCTGTCTGGAGCTCCAGCAATATTGCAATCACTTCTGTTACCTCTGTGCCCTGAGAGCCCGCGGTACCTTTATATTCTACTGGACAAGGATCAAGAGGCTAAAAAGTAAGAACACAGAGAACTCTATGCCATCATTTTTCTCTCTTATTCAAACACTATACACTCAGTTATTCAGAAACATATAGAATATAAACTACACAGAGACTCCCAAAGCCAGTTCAACATTTTGAGTTATTTTGCTCTTTACACAGAGTTACATGAGAGTATTCTATACCACTGTCATGTCTGCTAGTCTGCTAAATATAAGGCTGCAGCTAGTTAACTTAGCACAGCACACAACACATTACATCTCATTTCTTTAATCTGTGGAAAAACTAAATGTGTAAACATGTAAATCTATTTCCTTTTAATGTATATAATTTCTATAATGTGTTTAGTAAGCTTAGAGGTGCTGGACTGCAGGTTTGTTATGTCAGACCAATCCAAGATCCAACTGCTTTTGTTTTTTTTTTTGTCTAACTCCAGTAACAAAGCAAATACATGTATTTCCCAGAAGATGGAACTATAGAAAAGGGTCTGAAAACCACTGCAGACAAGTCATTTAGAAAGACTCTGGTAATCACTCTGTTTTACAGCAGGTCTGTAACGGGTCTAAAGGGCCGTATGATGCAACTTGATCTGGAGGAGAGTGGAGGAGAAAGAGGAAGCAGACAAGGAGGCCAGGGTCTCTATCCTTTCTTTGGTAGGTCTGTACATACAGATCGGTTGAGACATATTGTTGCCAACTATTCACATTTTTTTCTTTGGCGGATTTTACTTATAATGTTGGAAGAAAATGGTGATTTTTTATTTTAAATAAATGAGTTAATTATATTCAATTTCTAAGTTAACAAAACACTCTCATTACACTATAACAGCATTGCGAGTAGTCGCGGTGCGCAGTATAACTTTCTCCTCAGGGCGGACACACAGACACACCCTCTGAACGTTCAAATTAATCAGCAACCACAGTGCACTGATGATCTCATGTAAGATTCAGCGATAGTCAATGTTAAATCATTAGTGTTAGTTGAGTGATATAATAATTTGTTTAGTTTTAACGTATATCAAAATTGACACAGCCTACTAAACACTGTTCGAAGTCTGAAACAAATAAATATTTAATGTTTAACAGCAGACAATGAAACATGTTGCTGTTTGGGGGACAGGAGAGATAGGAGCTCAACATCTCGCTTAATAAAAATGTCATGCATTCAGATGTGTAATTTTATTTTTGCTTTTGCTTTTCTGTATTCTCTTGTAGATCCGCTCCTCTGTGTATATAGACAGCAGCTGTTTGTTGCCCTCATGATGCACCTCTCTTCAACAGTTGTCTGGCATCACGCAGGAGTGGAGAATTCATTTCAATTCAATCTCTGTCTCTTTCAGTTTACTGATTATTGTGACTTAGATTAGAATTACATCATGTCATTATGTTATGTCATGGTTTTATTGTCAGAGCATCAGCAGTAAGTAGGGCAAAATGGCTAAATGCTTAACTTTCAGTAAAAGAAAACAAGATTTTTATGTCCACTGAAATGTATGGCACATGGGATGTTCCATTCTCCATAAGCAAAGCAAAAACATTGTTTCTTTATATTTGACTTGGTAATGTAAAATTTAACCTTTATTCTGTTTTCAAGATTTTTTATTACTCACGAGTATCTTCTCTCGAGCCGTGTTGCTCAGCCAGTCTACGCCACTATAGAGTTAGTCATTAACAGTCTTCACTCTGGTGTCTGTGAGTAGCTACACAGATGCAAAATACACATCTGCAAGTACACATATATGCTGTTTACATTATTATTACATTTGCATGTGTTGTGTGATGTGGTATTTTTATTTTACTGCTAATACATAGCAAACAGTGTACTGTGTGCTCTAGGTTGCACTGTAGACAAGGCTGGCAGGCGACTCTGACTCTTCATTGGTCTGGGAGGGGATGTGTTGCCGCGCACTGCCATGACAGTGGGCCTCAAATTCCAGGTTTGTTCAATCAGGCATCAGAACCATATACATTGTCCATTACCGTTACTGCCCAGTTTCAGTTAGAAGCTTGCCTCGCTGAGGTGTGTGTTATGCTGTTTCACCAGTAGTTTAGCTAGTTTGAGAAATCCATCATATTCATCACAAAAATAAATCTAAGTTTCAATATGAGTGTCAAAGTTTGACAAAAAAAATAAAAATTAACTCAAGATTTGCTTACTGGCTATTTCAGGAGTTTTTAACTGCATCCATGTATACTCATCAGCTGATGGGCAGAAGGTTCTCAGCTGTCAGGCACTACAACTTTTTTCATCTCTCTGAGCACTTTTTATCTGAGCATGCTTGATCATGTATGGTCCTGAAAAGTCCTCTTAACTCCAAATATTTGTTAGGAATGACATTTGTTGCAGAAGACGTTACTTTGCAACATCTTGATAACACTGCAGAAAATGTGTAAACAGAGCAAAGTATACAATACCCCACCCATAAGTAAACTGTTTATCATGCCGCCGCTCATCTGCTACACAGGTCCTATGCACTTGATCCGTAATCCAAATTATGAATAGTGGCAAAATTACATTAATATCACCTCAAAACTCTGTTTCATCTCATTACACTTTAATGTAATGAAACAAATAGTACCTCTTTCTCAAGCAGCATTTGACAATTTTAAGTAACCAGGAAAACCTTTCTTTCTTCTCTTTGACTGATATACTCTTTCCCTCCAGCATGAATAATTCTGATGAGCTTTTGGCCAGCAGTGTCAGTTGCATCTTCCTCTTTTTAGAGTTTCTTGAAATTGGTCCTGGTCCTATTCGCGGTTCATAGTAGTTGAACTTTTCAGCCAGGGACTCGCCTGCGGCCATCGCCTTCCGCTGGCTGCTGCAATCGACCAGCAATTTCCTACTTCATTGGCATGACCTTTCAGTATATACAGGTAGTAGTATGACACACTGTAACTTAAATGCAGGTGGCCTGATGTGTCTTTGTTTATTTACACAAAATCAAAACACATTGTCCCTCCTGACTTGTCTTTTAATTAAATCCTTTTCTTTTACCAGGGCTTGGCTGGATTGTTGGTGTGTCTTCATCCTGTTTGCTGTGCTGCTTCTCGGGTTTCACTGTGTTTGCTTATCTTGGGTTCCTGAGACCAAGGGCAAACCTTGAGGAGATTGTTGTCAAGTCTTCTTAGAAGGGAAGGAAAAGCAGGCACAGAGCCCCAAAGACGAGCAGCATTGAATCAGCAGCTCAAAATATCCACAGATGCTTAAAACCAACAACTGTGTGTGTGTGTTTTGTGGTCTATTTGTATGTGTCTGTAACAGTGTTTATCCTTGTAGTATTACAATGATTTCTTGTGAATAAGGACTAACCTACGGTTGTTTACACATTCAATTTTTTCAGAATGTTCATATGAGAGCTACACAAAAATCTAGTGACATACAATATCATGTTGCTGTTATATACAGTGGTATACAGTTTTATTGCAGTATTATAGTTCATTTCAGTTTATGTAAATAAAAAGGTGTTGCTTGTATTGGTGAACCTACAGGTTAACCTTTTTTTTATCAAAGAGTAAGATCCTTTACATTTAACCAGACTCCAGTGACAAAAACAGTAATCTTACCTCACAGGACACAGAAGCTGCTCGGTCACCACTGCTCAGATCAGTTAGTTTATTTGCTATTGTGTGATACTTATGTAAAGGATCTGAGTACTCCTTCCACCACAGAGAGTCACACAATAATACAAACTAACTATCTGATCAAGACAACGGCATTTCAGCAGCTCCCGTGTTTAGCGAGGTAAAATTACAGTTTTGTCAGTGGGGTCTGGTAGCAATGTAAAGCATGTGTTTCTGATTTTAGAAAAGGATCTTACTCTTTAATAAAAAGGTCTGTTTCTGTAGAAATCATATCCATAATGTTGTCAGACACTTCTTCTTCTGTCAGTGACAAACCCACAGACAAATGCAGAGTTCAGTTACATTGTAGAAGCTGTTGGCAACTGCTCTTAAGTTATTGCTGGTTTACCACTAAGCATTGAAAAACAAGAAGGGCACTATTCTCTCTCTTACAATAAAATCATAGGTCCCCCTTCACCTAAAAATGTATTTTGTTTGTTGGTTTGTTGTTTGCTTCACTTGAATGTTTGATCTTGAATGTGCATGTGTTTTGTTGTTGTTGTTGTTTGTTTTGTTTTTGTTTGTTTTTTTGGTCACAATAAATCTGAGTCTGAGGCAACGTATGTACAAGCATGATTTTGTGACCACCTTTCAGAACTAATTCGGAAGCTAAACCTGACTCAGTATGCAGTATGGGTTATTAAATTATCATCACTAAACCTGTCTGCCTTGAAGTCTGTACTCAGGTCCAACTTGCATTGGAAATTTGCTATGTTTCCAGACAAGTCTATTCACCCAAAGACACAGTCCCTCCCATACAGCCCCCAGCACCCATTGCTGGGGGCTAATTTTAGACTAATTACAAGTTGGCTGTGTCAGCCCTTCCCAGCAAACACTGCTTTTTTGCTTTGAGCTAAACAGTCATGAGTTAACACACACCTGGAAACACGGGGAAACTTGCAGTACTTTTGTTCACTGTTCAACAGTAAAAACGAGCGTCTCTTAAGTTATAGCCATGATAGTTGTCTTACATATGTTTCTCATAAGTGCTGCAATATAGTACTGTAAATAACCTCTGCATTTTCAGTTTTTCCACTGCAGTTAGCAGATGTTTTGTGTTCTGATGGTGCATATAAAAATAAAAACTGAACTTTGTGAATGAAAATGAACTGTCTTCTTCCTATGCGTTCTGCTCAGAGTAAAATGAACACATTAATTTTAAACCAGATGAGTTTATGCAACTGTTAGACTATATGGCATTTCAAAGATGGGCAAATTAATAATGAAGATATCATGACAAGTTACAAATTGGAGTCTCTAAAAATAAGCACTGTTATAAAAAAAAACTTCACAGTACCTACCTCAAGATTTTACTCAAGTACAACAGGCTACTTAAGTAAATGCACTTAGTTGCTTTCCACCACTGTAACTGAATACTCACCTGCCTATTTTGTCATCACCATTAAGCTGAATAACTCACTTGCATGATTACAAGTTAACAAAGACTGTTTGTCTTGATGTTGTAGCCCACCGGATGGTTGTGCACAGGTGTGCGTGGCGGTGCGGACGTCCCATCCTGACAGGCGCTGCACTGCACCGTCCCGACGTTTCTGTGAGCGACGCCCCCCTCCCGCACCTCTGTCACCGGAGCCTGTACCTGCCCTCTCTGCTCCTCCTGCGGTACAAAAGCTCTACGCATGCGAAGTGACTTTCCCTTTTTGGTGTAAGCAAGACACAAGGTAAGCTAAACGCTGGGGTTTATAAGTAACATTTTTGTCAACTTCTAACGTCAAGAAAGCCTTTGTTTTGCCGTGCAGTAACGCCTTAATCAGTGTGTAACATTGGGAGGGATTTGTCATCCTGGTAGTTAATCAGTAACTTGCAAGTAGTGAGAAAATGTTCGGTGAGCGATTGAAAGAAGTTAGCACACTGCCTTAGCTAACATTAGCAACAGTATCGTAAGTCGGTGTCAATGGGTGTGGGTCGTGTTTTCGAGCTAACTTAGCTAATGATGATAGAAAATACACGAGGTTGAACCTGAAGCTAGCTGAGTGTTTTAAAGGTGCTCATCTGGCCCAGCTGCCACGTAACAAAGCTAGTTAAGGGTGTTTGCTAGCTTTCTAACCTAAGCTGCTTAGCTATTGTAACGCTAACTTGAGCCATTGTTTAGGACACTTTCTGAAGGTAATGAATTAATAAGGCAGCTAGCATCTTTAACTCGTTAGCAGTTTTCTCCGGACAGTGTGTAAAAGACATTTTGAAAAGACAGCAACATAGTCTACAAGCACATAAGAGATATTAGCGATGACCGTCAGCTGTTAGCTTCTCCAGATAGATGGTCAGCGATATATGGTCGCACCGCCTTGGATAATTGTTTGTACACAAGGGTGTGGAATGACAGAAATAGGAGAAACACTGCGTCGTTAATCTTGAAAAGTATCAACGTTATCTCGGAAAGTTGCATCTAAACGTCGAATTAGTGTGCAGTAAAGCACTAAGTGACACTTGTATCAACTTGAAGTTGACATCTCTGTCTGATTTCGGGTTATTGATTTTTAAGCACTTACGGCCCAACCACTGTCGACTTCCTAAAAGGAAAAAAAGACTGAACGTGACCACGTAAGCACAGCTTCTTTAGGATACAGTGTGCTCAGCACCAGCCCGTTTCTGACAGCTCTTGGGGAGTGTAAACTGGTCTTGGGTGTAGTCATAGTTCGGTGTTTATAGTTATTTATAAGTGTTACAAATCTGTGCTTGCCAGCTGACTACAAAGGTCTTAGATTATTTATCTTGTCATTTGTGGTTTTGGTTCTTTATATCACGTTCACCCTAATAAGTAAATATTACTGTCAGTTACATTTTATGTTTGTTCTTGTGTTCTCTGGATATAACAGCCCATTTCCAATCATGGCGGATGATGATTTCACTGTTGCGGAGTCTGGGGCTTCGTCAACATTCCCCATGCAGTGCTCAGCACTGAGGAAGAACGGCTATGTCATGCTGAAAGGACGTCCCTGTAAGATCGTTGACATGTCTACCTCTAAGACTGGCAAGCATGGGCATGCCAAGGTAAGAGCACCTTGTGCATCCTCTGGAATGCAGAGCTCAAGGCACTTTTCTGATTTAGTCAAATGTTTCCCAATTTTACATGTGCGCCCCCACCCCCCTGCTTACTTGGCCTGAGGCCAGATCTAATCAATTATGGTATTTCCTCAGGTTCACCTTGTTGGACTTGATATCTTTACTCAGAAGAAGTATGAAGATATCTGCCCATCCACCCACAACATGAATGTCCCAAATGTAACAAGGAAAGACTACCAGGTAAGATGCACCTGTTGGAGCTCTTGGTGTAACCTAGGGGCTCCGAGGGGTACGCAGCATTCATATTGAATACTGGATATTGTGTCAGTTGAAACAAGTTGGTACTGGAAGACAGTAATTTTCCTGGCCAATAATTAGGTGTTGTGGCATTTGTTTAGACCACCAGTGCATCCATTTCCCATGCTTTGGATTTTATATAACCCTATCCCAGTGAAAAAGTGTGATGTGAGAAAGAAAATGCTCTCTCATTTGCTAAATGGGTGTGTCACATGTCAGAGCTGAGCTGTCTCTTCAGTAGCTGTAAAATGATATACAGGTTTTAAACTGGTTGAACAGGTTTTGACTTGGCCAACAAGCAGTCTCTTCTTCCCTGATTGGAGGCCTCTTGGGACAGAAACTGTAAAAGCACAAGAAAATGATGGGTTGTATATAAGTAGAAAGACAGGTTTAGCTTTTTGGGTCAGTTTTGTTCAATTGAATTTTTGCTCTTGTCACTACTTGATTGTTTTTCCTTATCCAAAGATTCTTGCAAGCAACATTTTTCCTTAGTGTACTTCTGCAACACCCACTATGGCTATGTTACACAGTGACATGAAGGACAAATTTTTAATCAAATTGTGTCATGCTTTTGTGAAGCCTTTCATCTTGATTTAGATTTGCATACTGTCCAAAACACTAGCTGTTCATTGATGAACCTCTGTGTTATAAATATTAAGCTTTTTAAAAGTGCTTTGTGTTGCAGTGACGCACGTGATGAAGCTTAAATGTGAACTTGTGCTGGTATGTAAAGCAGCACTGATTTAGAACAAATTCACATAGAGTAAAGGCATTGGTCTTTCTTACATCTTTCTTTATGTTGCTGTCCTCCTCCTATCAGTCAGATTTTCATTATTTACATCGATAACCCTAAGTGACTCTCAGGTCTGCTGCACTCTGTTTAGTTGTCCCAGAGGTCAGGTTTAACTCTAAAGGACTATACTGCCACTACCATTATTTGTTACTGCTGCTTTTTTTCCCTATTTTTTTAGATGACTTTGTTAATGTTTGCAACACTTTTTTTTTGTTCCTGCATATTTAGGTAATTGATGTCTCAGATGGTTATATCGGCCTATTGGATGACAGCGGAGAAACCAGAGAGGATCTTAAAGTGCCAGACGGTGACCTGGGTAAAGAAATTGAGAAAAAGTTCAGCAATGGAGAACAGTTTGTGGTGAGTTTCTGTGGCCTGAGGTGATAAATAAAATTTTCTTACTGGTAGTGGATGAACTGGACCATGCAGTTATACAGTTAAGTTGTGTTCACTGATATTTACATAAACTTTGACAGTGTCTCAGAGCTGCACTTGACAATGCACAAGCATCAAACAGTTGGCTTCATGCAGCTTTATGAATTATTCAGAGATCATCATTTTTTTCATTCATGGTTTTGTGCTTACTGTGGTGGACTGCTGTACTGTGTTAAGTTAGAATAAAGGGTCTATTATTCTGCATAAAAACCAAAGTAATGTGGGACAGCTGGTCTCAGGTCTTACATTTCCCTTCCTTTCAGGTCACTGTGATGAAAGCTTTAAATGAAGAGCATGTAGTTGGCACCAAGGTCTTGACTTAAGTCCAGGACAGAAGTGGAGACCTCGCATTCTTATCATCCATTATGGTTTAAGCCTCACCAAAGCTACTGGCCTTCACCCCACATCTCCACCAATTTCCCCGCTGGTCTAGTGAAATCGGGAAACTGGACTGGCTCAGCTTCAACTGTACCTCAGGCTCAGGGCTGACTGGCATTCTCTTCAGTCAATGAAGTTATCCACCCTTAGTCATCACAGCTTAACTTTGCAAATGGTACTTATTTCATTCCAAAAATTCTTTATAATATTCCAGCAATTCATAACATTCCTTTTACAGTATGGGTAATTTTTTTTTTCTCTGTGTGCATTACTTTTTAAATCACTCTTGTTTTTGAGTTGGCTGCAAACATGTACTCCAAGGCTCATTTACAGTGAGGATGCACCTTGTGTTTAACCTAAATTCTGACCTAAATTATTTTATCTCCACTGACATCACATCTTAAGCTCGCTCCAGCTCTACTTGTACACAATTCAGAGAAAAAAAACATATAGCATCATTGATAGCCTGAATATGCCTTTCTGCCTTTGACAATTTACACATATGCATTCACATGCACACTTAAAATTGATTTAAATATGCCATAGCAGTTACAAATTTATGTAAACAACAAAATCTAATTTACTCCGCATCTCAGTTGCAGATCCCTTGGCAAGCTTTCTACTGCATCTAGCCAGGTCTCAATAAGATAGGCCTTTCCTAGCAGGGAACTCTGCTGTCTCAGCTGTTCTGAAGCTGAACAGGCCTGGACAGGGGTGGTTGGGTGGGGCCTTTTTCCTCTTCTATGCTATGAAACTTTTTCCTTTCACTTGAGGCCTTTATGAGCTGACAAATGTATAGAAAATGATTTTTGAAAGAACAAAACACTGAAAACATTTACTATTATAGTCTTAAAACAATTTTATCTTGAAGCTGAATTTCAATAATTAAACAAATTTTACATTATTACAGTGCTAACGATGTTGACGCTTCTTGGCACGCAATAGTGGACAGGAAACCATTTTAAGTCTTACCTGATGTAGCTAAACCTAGGCAGTAGTTCTGCTGCAGGTTATCCAAGTCCTGTTGTGATCGGATACATTGGTGCGCAAGAACAGAAAAGATGAGTGCTACCAGTGAGCTATATTTTGGGTTGTGGGTGGGGGAGTTAGGCTAAGGTGGTTGTGGAAAGTAAATTTGGGGGTGGTTGGTCTGTTTGCAGTTAAATGGGATTTTTAAGGGTTATTGTGTGGAGTTTGTACTCTATAACAAATTGTGGCTCACATGAATTTCTACAAAATCATGTGGAATGGTTGTTGTTCTGTAGGTTTCCATCCACACACATGAAAAAAGTCATTGGGAGACATCAGTAATGGCAAGAAAATCAGAATGTGTTTACATGCACTGCGTTAATGTGGTTGCAGAACTTGTATTTACATGCAGGTAGTCAATTTTCTCCCCTACCTCCTACTATAACCTTAAAAATGAGTGGCATATTTTAAGTGTATTAGCAGTATATTTGAAGCACTGCAGGCTGATTTTCCTGTCTTCTGATCAGAGTGTTAGGATTGACGGAGCAGTGAGAGGACAGACTCTAGTGACAAAAGCAGTTATTCAAGAGTGCATGTGCTAAGAAATTTATAAGTAACCTGCTGTTCTGCTGTGGAATTATCTCATTTAGACCTGTTTGTTTTAGTGTTAGTTTTAATCTGACTTTGGATTTTTGCTACAAGGATGCACTATTATGAGTTATACAATTTTTCCACTTTCTGCACTTCTGTTATAGCAATATAGAAGTTTTAGTCATGAACCTGTGCTCTCATAAAGGATAGAAACTGAGTTAAATGTAAACAGGTTAAAGAAATCAGATTTTTCCTGTTTACGTGACGTGTATGACATCACTTGACAATAATCAGATTACTTAAACTAGTGCAGACCCCGTCAAGCTGGAGTGTGACCTTTGATAGTGTCATCAGTGACATCGTCAGAGTAAACCATGCTACTTCGGTAACAGCAAGTGCAGTTTAAAATAAATGGATCCGAATAAACTTCACAGTCGACGCTGCAATGCCAAGTTTGAAGTCAGTTGGAAGAGCAGATGTCGAGAAAATAGAAGGACAGACAGACATTTCTCCATTTATTAGGATGCTTGTAAACACACTGATTGTAATATTGACATTGGAAGGATTCTGTTTCATTTTCAAGTTGTCCTTCATACAACGGCAGCCGGTCTGTTATTTTTGTCCAGTTCACTTAAAGTATTTTTTGTTTATGTCAAGACACCAAAGTAATCCACTGGGTGTTATATTGTTTGTGTTAAGTTCTGCATTAACTTTGTTTCTAGTCATTCCATTCCTGCTCAGCATGTGGTGTTTTCCCTGAATACTATCATATTGGGAACTGTGGAATTACAACAGTGGCTTCTAACCCTGGCTTTTTCTCCTAGCCATCTAGATTTTCACTTGTACAAAACAGCACAACAGCAGTACTCTGGATTGCAAGGAGCAAAAGTTGAAGCCACTTGACTGTAGTCATTGTACTGGTACATGGTACCATTTCATATTGAGAATTAATTTCTTCAAGTAGGAGATTAAAAAAAAAAAAAAAAAAAAAAAAAAAAACATTTGACTAGCAAATGGAATGCTCCAAAGGCAGTATAGTAGAAACTTGGATTGTGTTGCACCCTGCGGGCCACTTTGTATAAATTGGCTGACTATCATTCTATGGTAAGTGGGGGCCCATGCAAGACAACCTTAAGTCCTCTTAAAACTTAAGCCTGCGGCACCTCAACCTGATTTTATTCTCTGGGAGTAACAAGCCTTAAGAATGTGTGGAGAAAGCAAAACCACTCATATGCAAATTGCAGGAAATTTTTTGGTGGGAGAGTAAACAAAGCTGTACAAAAGTTAAACTAGTTTGCCCAGTGAGCCAACACCCACTTTGGCATTGTTTGGCATTGCATTATTTTGGTTGAAAGCATGCCATCATACTTGCGAAAACTAGATTTTGTTTCTAGTATACTGCCTCCTGAAATGCATGTGTAGATTTTCAAAATAATTCTCGTCTTCATATCCAGTCAGTAGTGAATTTTAATAGTAATGGCATGAGGTTTCTATGCTAAAATAACCACGCTCCTTCTCCACAGCCCTAACAGAAGATGACAGTCTTCCTTAAGCCATATTTGTGCTCTGTTACATGTTTCTGTAACTGAGGTCAGATGCAGGAAAATCAACTTTCTCACCCTTAGTCCCCTTCAGTTGCTCAGCTGCTCTGGCCTCTGATATGTAGCACTAATTACTACCACATGTCAATGATCCTCTACCTTTAACTGTCTTAAAGGCGTCTCTCAAGTGGAGACAGGTAACAGGACTGACCTCTGATTCCATTTGAGAAAATGTTTACACTGTAAGGGAGATGGCCCTGTCCTCGTTGGCCTCACGCTGATCTTGGATCAGGGTCTGCTAGGGATACAAAATGACTGACATCAGTTTCACGAGGGCAGATTATCTCAGGGCTCCAAATGGAGTGTTAGGAGATGTGTTATTAACGGTGTCAGTAGTGAGGATAATAAATGAGATTATTTGCATGGTTTTTATTTTGATTCATTTGTCTCAGAAGTCTTAATAATTCTGCTGTTGAAGAATGTTAAATTTCCAGTTTGTTTTTCCATAGTCCTCTCTGGCGCCTCATCGAAGACAGTCTGCTTTACATTCTCTCTGTCTTTAACTCTGCTTCTTCATTACTCTTTCAAGAAACAGTGGTTTATTTGTATGTTTAGAATACAGGTACAGTGTATTACTTTAAAACGGGGAATAGGTGAGTTAGTCTTGTATACTGTATGTTCCCTGTGTGTTCAGAGGAAGGGGGGTTAAGGTTATTTCCCCAGGTTGTGACAGGCCTCTTACTTCCTACGATGTCAGATCTGAACAACCTCCAGGGAAATCTGACCTTGAACCTTCTGGAACATACAAGATACAAAGACTTTTCTCCTCCCTAGTCCAACCAATGTATGGCTGCTGTCTTAAAAAAACACAACTGTCTGTTTTTATTGTGTAGGCAAAATAAAGTTACTGGCTACAAGAAATAAATCAGTTGTTTTCTCTTATTTTTAGAGGATAGATGCCTCAGTGTAATACATTGCAATAAAGTGTTTCTATTTTTGTTTAGCCCAACAACAAAATAATTACACTGTTAAGCACAAGAGCCAGTTACAGTAACTTAAATTGTCAATAGTCAAGAATGAACTGTAAGTGTTTGCTAAACAAATCAATGAGGGTTGTTTGGTGTTCACCTTAAACTTTATTACATGGTTTCACAATAGTGGCTCTAGCTGCTGACATACCAGCAGATGGACATAAAAGAATGGACACATTGTAAAATGTATTACAGACAAACTAGTGAAGAATTAGGTTCTCTTATTCTAAAGGAATCCATTGAGAGCACATTATAGAAACTACTCAAGATATATATTAAATTCCATTGGTGCCAAACGTTTACTAGAATACTTATTTTATTATGCATTGTCACTTCAGACATATGTACCTCCTTTAGTGTTCCTGTTATTCACTTAAACCCTAAAAACCATGGTTCATCTCACCTGCTGTCTTGCAGCTTAATTATTTGGTGACCTCCAGCCACACCCTCACTCTTTACCACCTCCTTTTGCTCTTCATTAGCCAGACCTCAATGCAACACAGCTCCACGGTCCACTTTAACAAGGTTCTCAGGAAGTTCTAGTTCAAATGCATCTTGCTTAAATGAAGACCCTAAATCCAATGAGATGTCTAGAAGTTCTAATATAGTATGGATTTAGGAGGAGTTTAAATCTTGGGGTATCAATGACACCTTGTGGCTGCTGTTTGTGTTTGAATGACTGTGGTGCAGACATAATTATGAGACCTTGCCTTTTGTGAGGGAAGAGAAAAAAATCTTATATACTCCACTGGAAGAGTATAGCTTATTATAGACTATTCAGTTACCTGTGCTTTTAGATAAAATGATTTTTTTTAAAAGCACAGATAAAGATGTGTTGTAAAGATTTAACTTTAATAAAAAACAGAAAATGTTGTGGGCTGATATATTTGTTCTAACTGACAGTGAAAAGCTAACTATGTTTAGCATCATGTTGCAAAAACATTCACCAACCAGCTTCACACCAAGTATCATTTCAGTAATCATTTATGTTGAAGGAGGTTTTATCACAACTGCTCAGTAGGTGGCAGTCAAACATCACTTTTGAGAGTTGAGATTTTTCTGGTCTGATGTTGAACAGACCTATCTACCCACCCACCTTCCCTCTCTCCCTCCCACTCTTTCAGTAATTTCACGTCATCACCCACAGTTTATTCTAACTATACTTTTTATTGGAAAATAAGTTTTGGAGGAAACTCTCCATCCATAGCACTCCGCAGGTAACACACTCTTGTTCTCCCACAAGCCCACAGGAACAAGACACATGCTATCACATTGCAGTCCCTGCAGACTCCAAAACCCATTAAGGCCTCTCCGTAGCCATTAGTATCGAGAGTTTCTTTCCTCCGTGAGTGTCTCACTGGGATCTGCTGAACTCTTTCAAGGCTCAGTGGGGAGAGCGAAGCAGGGATTGTGGAGGGGATTGGTGGAGGTTTTATGGGCCATTCCACTGAGCTCCAAAACCTGTTTATTCAGACGATGAAGCTGTTGGATTTCTTGGCTGGTGTTTGTAGGAGATGAACTGGTCTAGGATGATTAAAGATTTGATAGAGTTTCAGGCTGGAGGGCTTCTCTCGCTAGTCAAGGAAAACATTACTTCAAACACACACATATGTAGCCTCCATACATCAACACTGGGGCAGAGCCAAGTTTAGAGGAGGGCTATTATGTAATTGCAGGACCTATGTCTCGAAACAGCGTGAGATGAGGAGATACAGGAGATCAAAGCATCACTGTGAACTGTGTGCTTTTATTGAAACTGTATGGGATTAACTCTGTGTTTGTGTGTGTGTATGTGTGTGAAAGAGTTGAGAGGAAACACAGAGAGTTCTTTCAGTTTCTTCTAATATTTTATTATTAGTCCCACACGTGACTGCATTATGCACTGTATATGTGTACAGTACCTGATAACCTGGTAAGAATTAGGAATTTAGAAGTCCTTATGGCAGTATGATACAGGACAGGTATGACACAAGACATGATCAGCTTACATTTCTTAGAATGCACCCTTCTACAATCTGTGAAAGCACAGGCATAAATCCCCGTAATACATTGCATGAGACACAACAAAGCTTTTACTCTGAAAATCACACACCTTACACCAGTCTCCTACAAGTGGAACTTTGGGGTTTTACATGTGGTTAATTCCAAATTCTGTCACATGCTTCAAATTCAAATGGCCCTTATTCAGCTTTGCATTGCCTGTTTTTTTTAGTGTGTGTATGTGCATGTTTTCATGTCTGCATGAGTCTATATTTGATGGATGACTGGATCTGTGGGGGACCATGTGGTTATTTAGGGTGTGTGCCTGTTTGAATGTCTATGCATGTAGCCTACATGTTTGAGTTTGGGTGCATGTGTGCAGGGGGTGCTCTGAGTGTTTTTGAAGATCAGTGGAGTTATTGAATCCAGATTTTAGAGTGAAAAAGAAAATGGAGATGGAGAGAAAGAGCACTCCATCTCAGCCTCTGACAGGATTTGGAGGACTGATGGAGGACAGAAGGAGATGTTTTCTCCTCCTTTCATGTGCTCAATCCCACTGAGAGAGCAGCAGTAGGGAGGGTTTTCTGTATGTGTGTGGTGAGGTGTTTGTGTGCGGAGTGGGGGCACAGGGATGAATACTGAAAACAAACCCAACAACCATTAGATGAGTTGTGGTGTACAGAAGTGTTCATGTGTCTTTGTTTATTTAGTTATGTCAGTGGTGTGGCTGCAGAGATGGCAATATCTCTCTATAGGTCGGTCCACCTCTTTGGTGTAGACTGAAATAACTCAACAATTATTGGATGGACTGGCAAGAAATTTTATACAGAAATCCGTAATCCCCACATGATGTATCCGAGTGATTTTGGTGATCCCTTGACTTTTCCATAGGTATTGGATGGATTTTTATATTATTTGGTACAGGCATTCGTTTCACCACTGGAATGAATTGTTATAACTTTGGTAATTCTCTGACTTTACTTTAGGCGCCAATATCAGATCAAAATATGTCCAGTACTTTGCTTTAGAAAACACTTGTACAAAGACATTCCCATCAACATCAGCTGTACTTTGTCTAGTGCATGCTAGCATTTGCTGATTAACAGTAAAGTAGCAGTAAAGGTGGCATGCATGGTATCATACCTACTGAACAACAGCATTGCCATTGTGAGTATGTTAGCACGTTAGCATTTAACGCAAAAGCAAAGTGCTGCTATGCCAGCCGCACCATGATCACCAAATTTTTATGAGATAAATTAGCTAAATACTAAATACACATATTGAATCAGATACAGAAGCTGTGTTTAACTGATTCTGAAATATATTATGGCTAGAAAATGATGTCGGTAGCAACTATTGTTGACTAGAGGCATCATCTCAACTTTCATTTTGGGATTTCATTTTTTACTCGTAAGTGCAGGCTGTGGTCAAGATATATTCAGAGTCAAAAGTCTGCGAGTCTGTGTCTGTGTGGGTCTATGTATGTGCACATTTGTACAAGAATGTGATTAAGACCAGAAGGGCAGGGGAGTGCTCTGTCTTTAGAAACAGTTATGCTAACAGATGTGTTCATATGAGAAAGGAGCTCACAGCATGAATTTTCTATTTTAGCTGACAACCTTCTGTACACTCATACTGCTGGGAACACTCATGGCTTTGAAAAAGAAGCCCCTGCCTGGAAGAATCAGTGAATGAGTTCACAGGCAAACAATGTAGACTAGACTGTTTTTTGTTGTTTTAGAGCTTGATAGAACAAAAGATTGGGTTTTTTTTGCATGTGTTCCTCACCTACCATAGAATTTAAATGTTTTTGCATTCCTTTTATACACCACAAGCTTGGAATGAGGCATACTTTAGCCCCTGATCCCTGTATCTTTTGTGTCTGTTGTGTTTTGATATGTTTTTGTGGTATTGTCTGTCCCCATTTGTACTTGTATAAGAAACCTTTTTTTTTTTAGATCTCATTTTGCTGTCCATCTTTACCAGGAATCCTTGGCAGAAGAGATACTGTATTTCAGTGTGACCTTCCTGTTTAAATAAGGATAAATAAATAAACTTCAAAAATCAGTGTGCACATGTGGACTACAAAGAGGTGTAAGAACATTATTTTATTTCTACAACAGTATGATAATATTACAGCACAGAAAAATGCAACAAAAACAGTTAAGGTTATATAAACATGCACCTAACAATATCAGGACATTAATTAATGGGTAGGAATTATGGAAAATAATATCATTTACACTCATGACATACAGATGCTTGTTAATGTTAAAAACACATGGACTTCAAGCAATATACAATAAGTGCACATATATTACAGTAATTAATGCTGAGTGACTGTGGAGCTTCTGTTTTCCTGGCTAGCTTTCTAGATAAATGGAGGTTGAAAATTCAGGCAGTAGCCTCTGATAGACCTCTGGTCAAATGCAGCATGTTATTTCTGACCACCTGCTGCCCTCTGGCACGGCTTTGAACTTCCTTGTGTGTGTGTGTGTGTGTGTGAGTGAGTGAGCAAACCTACAATGTATGTGCGTATATTTGTAAGGTTGTGTAGAAACATCTGGAGGTTGACTCCAGCAGGAGGTAGGGAGATGACTGTGAAGAGGAGCTGATGGGAGATGAATCGGGCGAGTCATTATTCAAACCAGATTAGGGGAACCTCATATAGCTGAGGTATAAAAACACTTCTGTTTTTGCTGAATTTGATTCACAAGCATTGTATGACTACCCTTTGCTTTTCTTTCTTTCTTTTTTTCTTTTTTCTTTTTTTTTTTTTTTACCAGAAAGTCATTGGTCAAAATTTCAGCACCAAAAAATGATTAAATCTGTGAATCATCATCTTAACAGGATTAGACAAGATAACAAGATCAGTGTTGACTAGTCAACTGTGTTGTGTGGAGGGATTTATTATTATGTTACTACATGCAGAATGCTACGTGTATTGCTACACATACTGGGCCATGTGATAAAAAACATTAGACATGATGAATAATATTGACAACAATGAGGTTCAAAGATAAGATATGAAAAGTCAGCAAGCAGTGTCTGGAAATGTTCCTTACATGTCTTATTGCTCATGCTGATGTGTTGAGGCAGATGGGACTGAAGGGAGGTTTTGGGAGTGGTGGAGGAATGCTGAGGCTACGCTATCATACTAATAAACAGGTGCTTGTCCGCTCTCCTCCCATTCTTATCGATTTTCAGGACACAGCTGGACCCACTAGGCAGCTGAACACCGGGGGTGTTACGTAATAGGAAACCACTGGAAGCAAACAATACTTGTGTGTGTTTGTTTCCACTGGTGCTGGGGTGGATGTGGGGTTGTCAAGTGGATTGAGAGATTGTCTTGAGACCTGAGAGTTTCAGGTTTGGTCGCAGCAACAGCCGGTGAATGAAAATTGGCGCCTGTATCTGTGGGGATATGTGTTTGTATTCATGTCCACAGAAAAACCAGAAATAGAAAGAAAAGCAGACAAATAGTTAATACAGAAACTGTGTTGGGAGCTATGAGAAGGCGTATGGCTCCTGCCTTCTAGCAGTAATATGAGGAAAGCTTAAGATGTGTTTGATATTTGTTTGATCTAAAAATGAAATGAATTCAGTGTCCTTAAAATAGCTTCGGTTCCAGCATCTGTGTGAATGCGGGGGTGTGGATTCCTCCATAAACATCCCAAGGACACCCTCAGAGAGACACTTTGCCAGTGTGTTGTGTTTTTTTGATGACGTCCCCATTTTCTGTGGGCTGTTTGTAAAACAGCTCACTCATGTTTTGTCTTGTCTCTGAGGAGAATGCCATGAGAAAATGGGCACTGGTGCTGACGCAGAGGTCATATCTCTCCTCATGGAAGTGAAACAAAAGTGACTAACATTGTACAATCACCCACTTTAAATAAACTGCAGCCTCAGATTGCTCTTTTGCTGAACTGACCTAAACTATGAGGAATGATGATCTGCAGATTACTCAAAAATGACTTCATGATAGCTCATACACAAATGCACATCAGTCTATTATATAACACACCACTGTTGTGGTATTTTTGAACATTTGTCTGCCTAGACTAGTTTAGACTGCCTTGAATTAATTTGGGTGTGTATGTATATGAAGTGGTTTGTGTTTGTGTGTGTGTACCTGCATTACTACTAACTGTAAGAACCATGTTCAGTTCTGGAATAACATGAGAGGCTTTTGAGGAAGTGTATTAACACAGTAAAAACAGGCATTTTTTTTAGGTGTCTGTTACACTTTGGTGTGTTTGTATATGTGTGTGCTTGAGTGATTGAATGACTGTGTAATGCAGTACATATGTTCTATGGTTCTGTGTGTTTGTGGACTGAGGACTGGGAGCGGTTATGAAAACAGTGTTACCCAGAGTACAGTTCTCCTGGATCACAGGTTACAGCCCCAGGGGGTTGTGGGATAGGCTGGGCCACTATAGGGAGCGGATAAACCTGGCGGTGACTCTGAGAGAGTCAGTGTGTGTGTGTATGTGAGTGTGTTTTTGACCCCAAAAGAGCGGGAAGAGGAGTCTGATGTAAGTGACATCATAGAAAAGCAGAACAAGCTGTTTTCAACCTGACGCTATAATCACTTCATTGCTATTTGTATGCATGTGTGTACTTGTACTTCTATCTTTATGAGGACCTGTTTGAGTTTTAGTCCTTTGGAGTGAGGATATTTTGGCCAGTCCTCATAACTTTAAGGATCTGTTTGAGGATTAAGACTTGGTGTTAGGATTCAGGTTAGAATTAGGGTTAGGGTAGGGGTTGGGCATGTAGTTGTGGTAGTTGAGGTTAGGGTAAGGGGCTAGGGAATGCATTATGTCAATGAGTGTCCTCAAAAAGTATGTGGGTGTGTGTATGTGATTGTCATCTTTTGTTAATCCCAGCGGAGTCGCTGGCTTGATTTATTACACAATGGTGGGCATGTATGCAGTCTTGTTTCCATACACCAGATGGTGCCAGAATGCCAATGTAAAAAACTGGGCAAGCATCACAATATGCAGCAAAGTAACAAACATAAGAAACACCCCTCTGTTATTGTCTCAGAGCAGAGTGGGTAAGACTTTAGGGAACGTTCTGTGGTGCAGAAACAGTAGCAGCAACATGATACAAAAAAGCACAATCCTGATTTAGTATCTAGAGCTCTAGATGCCAATTTATCCTCCTTAGATTATATAATGGTCATATGGTACCAAAACACTGGACAGGTTAAGTATTTATACTTAATAAATATTTTTCACTAACACATTTTATAGTAATGTTCCTTTTCTTAAAGCAAATCTATTCACTTAATTCACTATCACTATCAGATTTTGTCAGATGCCCTCAGTCTAACCTCTGTGCCTCATCTTTTCTGTTCTGCCTTCGCTTTCATTTCTCTCTTTCATCACCATACATGATGCTCACAATCCCTTCCTTCTTTTTGTCATTATCTTGCTAAATCCCTCATACTCTGTCTCATTGTCTTTTCTAATGCCCTCTGTGTCTTTCATGTTTTCCTCTGAACCGTCTAGTAACATTACAGCTTTTAACATCTGGGATGCACTTGTCATGGTGAGAAGTCAGTTTTTCCATAAGACCCCAATCCCTGTGAAGTTTTAAAAACCCCACTAGCTGTTTAATAAGTATAAATATTTACCTGCATGAGTTATAATGCACAGGTTGTGGAGCTACTCTGAGAGGGTGTTACCTCAGTCAAAGACTATATTATCCCAAATGTGAAAATTGGGTGCAGTACTGCGTGAACACATAATATATTAATAACAGGAAGGATATAAAGAGAAAAAATAAACACATTAGAGGCAAATTAACCATTTGAGAATTGAGACATAGTCTGGGAGTATAAGGTGAAGAGTCTGTTATGGTTTAGCAGCAATATGACACAGTGTTCTGTGTCAAAATCTGACACTTTGTTGACCCATCCAACAACCCTGAGCTCATCCCTCAGCAGACTTTGACTCACAATCCCTACAACCACTGGCAGGCTTTGTCATATGAATGTAAACGTATATACAGTATGGGATGTGGGTGTGTTGTACACACAGGGAGTGTGTGAAGTGCCTTGTGTGGTAGTGTAGAGGTGCTTGTATTTTGCATGCTGCTTTTTACTCTCAAGTTTCCTCTGATGCCAGTACAGAGCCTTTTAACCATATAGACTCCTGTGGTGCCTCCTTGTGGCCATACATTGTAATTGGGTACTGTGAGGTCCCAAGTGATCTCTGAGCAGCAGTGGGCCACAGAGACGTGGCATACAGGCACACCACCACGTGGGCATGCCCTGGCACTCATCAACCACTGTCCCAGCTATGGGTAAATAGCCCCACTGCCTTGTGGGTAAGTCCATTGAAGCAAGGCTAAGGGAGCTAAATATAAGATAGAATTCCAAATTCATGGACAATAAACCATAACATGGCTGTCCGTAGATCCTCTCAACAGAAACCAACTCCTTTACTTTATCAAACTGACACATAACTTTAGCCTGTTTGATCACTTTTTGGTTGTTTGAATCTATAACCTCAAGGATTTTTAAAATTCCACTGATTATCATTTACAATAGTTGCTGTAGATTTTACCTTACCCACCTTTATTACAATTCCCTCTGCAGCTTGCACAGTCACCAGTCTTCTGACTGACATGGTGCATCGACTTGTTCACTTTCCTGTCCATGGTAAAAAAAGAAAAGAAAAGAAAAGAAAGGTTATGTTTTTGTTTGTGTGGGAAAATACAATGCTGATGATGCATTATGCATTTCAAGGTGTGTGTAGTGGGAGTCTTGGCTGTTGTCTAAGTGATAGCCTGGATCATCCTGAGAGCTGCTCTGAATCATTGTTTCCAAAGCCTGTTGCCCTGGCAGCGAGAGGACTAAGAGATCTGACCAAAATACAACCACATAAATCTGCACTTAAAAGAGAAATGCCCCATTCCCTGTCTTTGTGTGTGTGTGTGTTTGCACTTCACAAACCAACTTTAAAATGTGATGTTAATCCCTTATGACTATGGGTTTAATTACCAATGTAATATTAATGAAGCAGAGATGGTGTGAGTATTTACTGTAAGCATTATGAGAGTTGTTTGAGGATTATATCTGAAATACCAAGTGACTGCATACAAGGAAGGGATTGTTTATTGATCAGTATTGAAAATCATTGCAAACAATTTCCTCTCTCCCTTCTACATTGAAATCAATTTCTCATGTCTACACCAGAGAACATAAACCTGACAACCATCAACAGAGAGAGAGAGACAGAGGGAGGGATGGGTACAGCAACTTGTTTCTATTAAACTAGGGCCAGGGCATTGTTCTCTGAAAGGAAAGATCCAACTCAAGAGGCCTCACTGATGATCAAGACCTGCTGCTTCTTTGGCTCCGTGTGTGTGTTAGCACGGAATCACCAGTATGCTAATGGACAAAATGTCATAGCTCTGTGCGCACAATGGGAAAGATGGAAGTTACACATTGATTGGAAAGCTGCTCTCTGCCCCCTCTATTGTTGAGCTGCCAATCTGTCTGCAACCAATAATAAACATCAGTTAGAGTGTGCATGTCTGTGTGAACTGGAGGTCACTAAGCAGCCTCTCCTTCTCTGTATTCAATAATAAACATAAAGGGAAGATTGTTGTACCAGTCTAAGACACTCACATGTTGACAGGTCAGTCTTCTGATGAAGGTCTATGCCGCTTTGCCATTTTCCCACAGAGATGGAAAAATACAGATGTGGGAACTGCGCTGGATTGCTGGTTAAATGTGACACACATATGCTTACACACAAACAATTCCTTGTCAGCCACATAATGACCACATAAGTGAGCCAGATAGAGTGAAGAGGGAATACTGTTTGGTTTTTTTTATTTATTTATTGTTAGTATTCTTCTTCTTCATCTTAGTATTTTTTACATTCTTAAGCCTATTTCTGCCAAGTAAATAAATAAATATAAATGAATTTATAGTTAAAAGAAATCAAATATTTGATTATTAATGGCCACTATCCAAAGTGGTCATTGGTTGTTAGGTTCTGCACTGTATTTGCTCAATGGACAAAGCTGCAGTGGAAATAGCTACACAGCTGTGGACAGCGACGTTTAAATGTGACCCCTGGCCTTGGTGGTAATGCTGGGTCAGGTTGCTACTGTGGTTGCTAGTGTACGTAGTAAGCTAGTTAGCTGGAGATGCTAATGTTTCCAGCTTATGTTAGGGCACGCAGTCATACACACACACAGTTTAATCCATTCCTTGTGTAAGATTAATATGACCTTAAACAAATAAAGTGTTAAACAAATAACTAACATAAACCAGTTAACTAGCAAAATCGACAGTACTGTGTGTACTGTTCCTTTACATGTACAGCGGAAAACAAGCCATTCAGTGAAATTGTAGCGCCACCTGCAGGAGAGAGAGGAAAAATGGGGAGAGAACAGTAACGCAGGTGACAAGAGGCAGTGAATCGAATGAGAGAAAGTAAATTGTTAAAACTGGATGTGTAGCTGGAATTGCCATTAGCTGAGCTACAAGTGTGAATACGTTTTATGTTGTGTATTTTGTGATTTTACTTTATGCAGAGTGAATTTAAAAGGTACATAGGGCTTACAACCGGCATAGTCAAGGGCGACGCCATTTTGGGGCGCGTTTCAAATCAAATAAATAATTAGCCTGTATTTAGCCGCAAATAATGAGTTTGTCATTAAACTTCTAAGGCTAAGAAATGTGTGTGTATTGCAGTGGTCAGATATTAGTGTGAGGAACGCTTTCGTGTTTGCAATTCCGGAAGCAAAGGAATGATGACGACGAACCACCCATTGGAGAAATTACTTCGGATGGGCGTCTGCTTCTGCAAGACCAACCCACACTTCAAGGATAAGGACACTCATTCATACACCTGTATCGTGGTAGGACAGAACTTTCAGTATTTTTGCTGCAACACGCATTGGAACAAATTTGGTCTTACAGAGTAGTCAAACAGAAGGACTGATTACACACCCAGTGCAGGAAAACATACTTAGTGATGTATAGATCTGTGAAATTTTGAGTCTATATTACATTGTATCTCAATTGCATTGCTGTCAAATCTAAACTTTGGTTGGTTTAGTAAATTCACCAGAAAGAAGAGTTAAGAACTGGCCTGATGAACCTAAATAGCAATTTAAAGAGCTGATAAATTTTTGATCCCTTAGATAGGTTTAATCAAAACAAAGTGAGAGAAGATGGGTGGGGGGGGATACTCATTTTATTTTTACTTTTATTTCTGAAACCTTAACTGGTTTCAAGGGGTTTGAATGCAGAATTCCTCTGTGTGGGTGAAATGTGTGATGTGGTACCAGTTTTTGGTTGTCTGCTACTAACTTTATATATAAATAAGCCCGCAGGTCATACTTATCTCCTTGGTTCATGGTCTGTTATTTCAAAAACACCAGTTATAAATTGCTCCTTTGAACTCAGACTCTGGTCCTAGTTATGTGTATTATCGACAGTGCTACACTTTTTTTGCTCCTGTAGTTTTGGTTTTGGAGTGGCTAAAAAGAAAAGAAATCACCATCCAAAGTTTTACATACAGAGTATTGCTCTTATTACAGCCTGATACATGCTGCTTCAACATGTGGAGAAATCCAGCTTGACAGACCTGCTGTGCCTAGTTATGGTTGCTGAGGAGTCATTGAATAATAACTTTTTGGGGGAGGAATTCAGCGAACTGTCAGTTTTAATCCCTCAAAGGCAGAGAAGGACCCCATCAGTAACAATAAAATACCACACAGAGAGGCGGTGACAGAATGCAATGCATTAAATGGTTGTTGCTGAAAAATGCTAACCATAAATAGTACCAGAAATGAGGTTTAATACAAGAAAAATCTTACAGCTTTAAAAGCTTTGTCCTTGGTTTCCATTTACATTTTGAGCAAACTGAATTAAGCCTATAGGTTGTTAAAATATTGACACCACGAGTCAAGAGGGATAGAAAACTTCCTTTTTTAATGAAGAATAAAATGGAAAAAAAGGGATAAGGCAGTGAGAAAGAGTTAGAAAGTTCTCAAGAAAGTTAAGTGATAAACTAAGTTTTCTGTTAATGTGTTGAGATGAGCCAGGGTACAATTTAAGCTGCAAAATTTCTCATCAGTTTTTATGTGATCGTGATTCCCCTGTAGCTTCATTTAATTTTGTTATCTTCCACTTCGACAGTGGTTTATTGAGTTCTCATGTCGGGCCAACAAAGCACCCACTGAACTGAATTGAGAGACTGAGACTGAGCGTGAGAGAAGCCCATGTTGCAGACAATGTAAGAGATTTAGTAAGACTGAGATAGTATGAGTATGGGGATGAAAGAGAGCACTGAGATGTGAGAATGGGATTGAGAAAGATGGGAGAATGTCAAGGGGCTTGACTTGTGGTGTGTGAGAGACCTAATTGAGTTAACAAACCTCAGACATGTCACAACTGGAGAATGTGAGGAAGTTACGCCACAGACTCTCCACTAGAAGAGGACTGCTGACCTATAGAGACACACTGCTTATGTATTTTTTTATTGGAAAGTAGTCTATATTAGAAAATATTTGATTTCATTTCAGCTTATTGGAAAAAAATGCTTTACCAACTGGTACAAAATGGCTGCAAAAGATCATAAAAGTAGACCATATGTTAGAGCTGTTGTATTGGATTGCATTTGACTGAACAAGTGTACCTAATAAAGTGACCAACGAGTGTAGATGAGCATATTAATGATCCTGTTTGTTTTAATTTAGCTAATAAACTTTGATTATAGTTTTCTTTATTTACACAGTGATAGGATAGAGATCAGTTATTTATTAATGTAATCTATGGTAGACTTGGCACCTCTGTGTTATTAAGGCACCAACCATGACCTCAATATCCTTGTTTAAAATGCTTTTGTTTACCCACTGCATGTTGTTCTCTCCTCATTTCCTGTCATCTCCTTTGTAAATTGTATTGGCACTAATATTTTGCTGTTGGTATTTTGCTGCATGCATTCAGGTACAGTTATCAGTAATGCAAGTGAGCATGAAGGGAGAAAGAGGTAACAGATCTAGAAAAAGACAATATGGTGAAAATAGAAATTTATAGAGAAGGGTTCAAGGAGGACAGTGGCAGCCAGTGATTGTTCAGAGGTCTTATTGTATGGATTAGAGTGAAACACTTTGAACATGAAGAGTATCATGTGTGAGGGAAGTAAAGTGATTGAGAAAGTAGTTGTTATTTTTCTCTCTTCTTGCTCCATTCCCATCTCTTCCAGTGGTAGCACACACTGACAGAATAAATAGGTTATTTCACATTTTCAGTTGCTTGTGATTATTGTATAAGGCACACTTTCTTTTCTAGAGGTTAGAAAGACCATTCTTTAACAGGAAAATACTACTGTACTACTCTTGGTTTATGTGATAGCTGGTTGATAATTGTCTGTAGGTTTGTCATTGCAAGCAACACCTTTCATATTTCACACAGTCATTTGATCCATTGTTAATACAAAAATATTTGATTGATGCAGCTTTAAGGACAAACAGTGGAGCCAGAAGCATGCTGTCACCATTTAACAGGGTTGTATGTGTTTTAAATACAGATGAAGATGGAGGGAAAAAAATGCATAAAAGGACTTAAATTTGTTGACTTACAACTGACAGGAAAAGTAGAAAACTTTAAAAGGGTGCTCAAAACTATGAAAATCAGATATAGACCATCACTAATATGGAAAACATCCCTCTTTGAAGAACATTATGTTGCACTGAGTCGAGATTTGGAGCTGAGATCATTCCATACGATATCTGTTGCAGAGTTTATTTATGGAGCAGACTGTGTCTGTGTGTGTGTTGTGGAGCAGGAATGTGTGTGTGTGTGAGAGAGAGGTGTGAGTGTGTGTGTGTGTGCGCGTGCGCGTGCATATCTCAACACGCTCAGTATGAGCATAACACTAAAATCCAAAACATGTTTTTCACTACTGTGTACAGGGCACACATGAGAGAGTGGGACAGAGAGGCACACACACACACACACAGAGTGGTTGCCGATTAGATCATAGAATCTGCCAGTGGTCTTGCTTCCTTTGGCCCCTGTGTCTCTTTTCTTTGTTATCCCTCTCTCCATCCCTTTACTTTGTTATCCATCTCTCGGTCCATCCTCTCTCCTGACTCAACGTCTGGCTGTCTTTTATACACGATCAAAGGCTGAACCCCTCCCTGTGAACACTCATTTTCATCATACCAGTACAACAACAGAAGTACGTGCTGTACTCCCAACACTCCCACTTTGTTCACACACACAAACACACACACACACACACACACACACACACACACACACACACACCTCTCACTTAGTACTTTTGCATAAACCCCTCCATAAAAAGCTGTTTAGGTTGACTTGCTGCGTTATTCATGTATTCGCACACCAAACATCTGCAGTAAGGTGTGGTTGCTCTGTTTGGTCCAGATCTTTATCTTGTTTTTAATCAGCAGACAGAGTGATGACTCCCAGGGGACTCAGAAAACTGACCACCATCATCCTCTTCTAATTCTTTCTTTATTTCACTTTTACTTTTTCACTCTCTCCCCTCAGTATAGTTAGCCCTGCGCTTAAACCAATTCCTGGCATGCTCTATAAAAACAAAACCTTTGGCTAATCAAATCCTCACCATCTGTTCCGCAATCTCTTTAAACTTTCCAAACTCACCATCTCTTACAATCCCTGCTGCTCTCACTCAGTCATACCTGTAAAAGTGTGTTTATTTCTAAATGTGTATACTCACCAAGCGGCTGTATTCATTTTAATGTTGACTGCACAGTATCTTGCAGTAGCGTTATTACTGATAGATGTCCTCGCTGCAGCTAATATAAAATTGGTATAGTGGCTCACATCAGAGTGAAATTTAGACTTAAATAAAAGGAAGGTTAAAAGCATAAAATATGAGCAGTCTTGTTCAAATGGACACCTATTATACAAATATAACTGCAGTTTTCTCTGCTTTACAGTGCATACATCCATCATTTATACTGAAGTTTTTTTGTATGCTTAATGCATTCAAAATCAATAAATTTAACAACAGAATGGATTACATAGCTGCATGTATGTGAAATAGGTTCCTCATAATGACAAAGGCACACAGATTAATCACCCAACTCTCCAGTTACCCTTTGCTCAGAGTGTTTTAGTGTCTTTTAGCTGACCACAACTTTACTGTTTCTTTCACCCTGATCACTGTGTAGTTTCTGGTCGCAGCAGGCAGTTGTTTACAGCAAAAAAACTCTGATAAGTTCACTGTATGCCAACTGCCCAGCAGTAAACAGGTGATGGACAAAGCTAGCAACTAGCTGTATGCCAAACATTGGCACATTTAGCACCTTTAGATGCTTGCTCAGATTGGGAGAGAGATGGGAGAGTTTGGAGGCCAGGTCAATGCCTGAGGCTCTTTGTCATGTTCCCTGAGCCATTTCTGCAATTTTTGCAGTGTGATGGGCAAATTGTCCTGCTGGGGGAGGCACCTGTCAGTGAGGAGTGCTGTTCCCATGGGGAGGTGTGCTTGGTCTGCAACAATGTTTAGGTGGGTGGTACATGTCATGCAGCATTCAGATAAATGCCAGGACCCAACGTTCCCAAGCAGAACATTGTAACAATGTTTTCTTCACTTCATCTGTTAGTGGTTTTAATGTTATGGCTGAGCAGTGCATATCTGTGTATATGTACAGTGCATTTGTGTGTGGTTATCCAGCATCTCTTTTGGGGTTTGCAGAATTGTATTTTCTTCTTGGTAAGATGACTACTGCACTTCCTTTCACAGTTTAAATAAACGAGCACAATCAGACAGACTAATCATAGCGCTGAGGCAGACAGGTATGCGAACATTCAGCACTGAGCCTGAGAACACACACATATTCTTGGAGAAATGTGTTAAACCATAATAAGAAGCAATATTCACACACCTAGCGTATATAAAACGATGAGAACTCGTGATCACTGTATATTTAAACACAAAGAAGAAGAAAAAATCCATAAAATTTCTATATACTTTGCACTTTGTTACTTGTGAGAACACTGTATTGATTTACCTTAACTAACCCTTACTGCACCCATTTCATGTCTAACCACAGCCCTTACTCTAAACTTATCCTAACTATTCTAACCCTAAACCAAATCTCACCCTTGAATAAGTGGTAAATCTTATGCTGACCAGCTTTTTGTCCACACAGTGCCACTGTCCAAACACATTTTTGCCCATAAAGTCCACCAGTGAGACACAAATAGTACACCAGACAACAGCTCCCTCTTCCACTATCATAGAGTAAATGTCAGTGGTGTGGTTTTGTTCTGCAAGTTTCCCGTGAGGTTACCTCTGGTGAAAGCTGCTCAGAGTTGAAGCAGAAATACACTCTGCTTGATTCCCGTGCGAGGTCTTACAACAGAGGGAATAATTGAGCCAACAAATTTAACTTAATACTGTAAATTATACTATGATCCTGATAAGCAATCATGAGCTCCAGGCCTTTGCTGCAGTTTAATAATGCTCCTTTGTCTGAGGAGTGTGTGTGTGTGAGGAATCTAGCACTCAGCAGTGGCGATAGCATCTCAACTTGGCAGGCTTTATCCTAGACTTGTCCTGTCTGTGAAGGTGTGTTTTAGTGTGTAATTGCCATGCAAGTGTATTTTAATGATTTTTGTCCATTTATATTTATGAGTCTTTGTGTTTACTTTGGTTTGAGAGAGAGCTTGTAAATATATTTTTTAGAGGCTCATGTGTGCGAGTGTGCATTTTTTTTGGTCTTCTCTGTGTTGAGTCTGCTCTGACGTGTGTGTGTGTGTGTGTGTGTGTGTGTGCGTGCAGGTTTATGTGGACATGAAAGAGTGCGTGGTTATGTTGGCAGAGTGTGTGTTGTGCTAGTCTGGCCCCAGTGGTTTTTACGATGTATATCAGGCAGCTGCTTGGTCCAGCATCCAGAAGATCAGAAATAGAGCTGTTATTCTAGCAGAATGGTAACTGTGAGATACAGTTTCACACACATACACCCACATAAAAGTGTACTGTACATACACAAGTGAATTATGCATGCTAACAGATGAGCACACACATGCACACGCACACTGCCAGTTGCTTCTGTTTCCAGCTCTTTCTCCCTCTCTTGATGCATTCCTCAGTCTGCTTTGACCTTTCTACCGAGAGGTCAGATAACATCTCAGGGGATGTACTCTACCGGCTGAGTTTTCCTTGAATTGTTGACTTAGCAACAGTAATTGGTTTGAATTGAACTTCATGGAGGCATTTCATGGAAAGGTATTCACCACAGATATTTCTGACTCGAAGGCTTGGGGGATTTCGCTCCCCAATATTTTGGCTTTATTCCCCGCTCCAGGCTATCTGAAAGAGGAATGTACATGCATATATGAGCACACATTATTTTCCATAAAATGTAGTGTTATGTTTATGGAGTGTGTGATACTGTAGGTGTTATGACCCAAGTCCTATTGTTTGTTTTCAAAGATAAATGTCAATCATATGATAACCTTTGTTTCCTTCATTCCTGAGAGAAGAAAATCAACAGAGAGTGTTCTTTTTATCCAAAAACAGCAATATTTGTGCGCACAGAGCATAAAGAGATGGACACACACACACACTCACTGAGCTGCAAGTCATGTCTCAATCAATGTAAGCTGATCCTTGTCATCTGGTTTTGGTTTAGACAGAGCCCATTTCAAGAGTGATTTGATCTAAGTTCACCCCGTGGTGTTTCTATTCTTCCAAGGCCTATATAACTCGCTCACACACTGCTTTTTTAGCTGCACATTACACACACAGACACACACAGAAATGCTTGCACCGGCAGCAAGAGAAAAAGAGATATTTCCTGCACACTCCAGTCACTTGACCCTGTGTCTCAATATGTTAATCATTTCCTGCTGTATAATCCAATGAAACGGTTGAATTCATTGACTTATTAGATTAGTCAGACTGGTGTCCATGTTGAGGAACCCACAGCAGATCTGGATCTGGATTCAATTCAGTGGAAGAGTGCTTCCATCACAGATTCTTATCCCTCATTTTTTTCAATTTATGAAACATGTAAATTCTTTCCTCACACTTAAAACCTATTCTCATCTCTCCAGCATCACAAGGAATCATTTAAGATTAAAAGAAACAAAATAGTCTTACCCAGTTAAACGGGAAAATGTCATTACATGTGCATCATATAACAATAGAATAAAATATAATGTTAATATTGCCATAGTGAGATAAAATTGAAGTGATGGAAATTCAACTAGGGTTTGCTTTACTTTATATCCTAAGGCCTTGTCACAACAGCAGTTAAAAGCAGTTAAATCTGCACACAGATTTTGTATTGATTTCTGCTTTGTTGAGCTTTGACATTTGAATTTGCACAGATGACTAACAGCAAATTGACAGTGCTGACCTCATAGGTAACGCTAGGTGGCTAACATTAAGGTAGTTAGCTTGGAGAGTACTCGTCCCTCCTTAATTACCTTTTATTGAGTGACTTGTACAATTCTGAGAGCAAAGTGTCTGCAGGAGAGTTAACGGGTGGAGTCTGACGTTAGCAATTCAGGAGAGAGCAGAGGAATGGAAACCTACCGCTAAGACCGACCACTGATATCCATGTTCAGTTGTTCGCATTTAAACTTTGACCCACGCAGTGCATTCCCTTTACCTCAGGGACAGCCCCAAATGTCTTCCTCCTGTCTATGTCAACCAAATAGTAATTGGGGTTCCAGGTCTGGTCTCCCCTAAGGCTAAAGAAGACAAAATGGACATGCCTCACATCATTAGATGACACAGCTGTGGCGAGGAGCAGCTGCTGTGTTACCTCTCATAGTGCAGGAACTCAGAACTTAGATACCCTGCTCAATATGAATGGACTGAGCAGACCTGTAACAGTGACTCGGCTGTATTGGGACAGAGAATGCACACACCACCCATTTACTCTGCAGTAAATTCTCCACTTTCACCTCTCCTCTCTCCTTTTTTCTCCCAGTTATAGTGTTCCCCTTCGACTCCTCTCTAGCTCCAGTTAAACAACTCCTCTGCATCATTTATTCATGGCCTGTTTGCAGCGCTGGGATCTGATTGGCCGGTTGTTCCTTTTTGGGTCTGGTAGTTACAGCTCCATCAGGTCTCTGTCTCATATCTGTGTGTATATGTCTTTCTCTGCGTGTGTGAAGAGAAACACTGGGAGTTGAAACAAGTGAAAGAGAACATAAAACAGAGGATGACATGTAACCAGAGGAGAGACATAAAGAAAATTGAGCGAGGGATGCTCTGAGAGTGGGCGAAAGAGAAATAGAAAAAATGGGTGTTTGCTGTATGGCTCTATTCTTTGTAATGAGATCCTGACAGCTCTTTGTTTGTCCCTCTGCACCTGGCTGGGGGGTGGATGTAGGCCTGAGAGGCTGATGTTGTACAAGCCCTTCTCTTTGTGTCCCAGCGTGTCTCTGTGTTTGAGTATGAATGTGTGTATTTGAAAAACTGTGCAATTATATTGTAATTCATGGGTTAAGATAAAGCATATATGTGTGCATGTGTGGCCATACAGATGTGTAGGTGTATTCTGCAAGTCTCAGACCTCTCATTAGCTCCCCTTTGTGTGTCTGAATGAACTAATTCAAGCAACCAGAACAGAATAAAGACACACATCAGCATGTAGGACCAACATTTACTGGTTACTCTGAGGAGGGCAGAGATCTTTAAATATAACTTTTTTTATTACCTTTTATTACCTACCTTTTATTACCCTTTAAAGCTAATAAAACTAAGATATAAATAAAGATCAGACTGGTTGTGCACAATAAGTAAAATTTGCATATGTTTGGTTATACTAGACAGACACAGAACTTTCCGTTCTAGGAACTGGAGGTTAAGTTGCCCTGCTCAGAGCCAACTGGTCTCTGAGGGTATCTATTTACTCACTCACAAGGACAGAGCTCTCCATCTCCATAACAAAGGGACCACATTGCTCCAGCAGGTGATTATATATGTAAGCTTATTAATTAATTAAACTGCAAAACAAGATTTGGTAGCAAGCGGGGACAAATCTAAAGTGCAGAAGTAATGCTGGGTAAATCAGATTCTGACTGCTTTAGATGGTGACTAAGGGCGCATGTTACCGTGCATTAATTTCATTCAAATGACCACACATGCTCAAAGTCAGCGTGATGTTGTAAGTGTCTCTAACAGAATGACTCTTCACTTTCAGGACAAATGCACTTGATTTTTCTTTGCTTTGAGTTTAAATTTGTATTTGTGGATAAGACCTACATAGGTAAGACTGTGCAGCTTTGAATATCCTAAGCAAAAAAACAGACAGCAGTAAGGATGTGTCCACTGGTCAGCCTCTTATACTGAGCGTTGGGCTAAAATGTAAAAATAAAATGGAACATTCAAGCTCTAAAGCAATAACATCCTAAAAAAATGTGTATGTTATATGATGCATTAGTTTTTTAATTTCTTTTGTTCATCTTATAGCCATGTGTGTTTCTGTCTCTGTTGTCAGCAACACACACACCGATTCTTACTAACATTCTTTTGTTTCTGTACTTTATGTGCAACCAATTGCACCAGTCTTTCAGTTAGGAGTCTTTTCTACAGTGTAGCAGTAGAGGAAATAACTCCTCTCTAATGGCTTTAACTGCAATTTCTTTTAAGAAAGAGACCTTGACCAAGGCCTGCAGCACTTTCACACAAAATGATGGAGAAGGTTATAAAGTACATGTGTATCAGTGGTAGACGAGAGAGAGAAAGGGGAAAAAAGTCCAGCTAAGATTGATTTTTGGCATGCCAGTAAGCCACTGAGTTTCCAAATCAGTCATTATGTCGAGATGACAGCAGTAAAGGGCAAAGAGATAGATAGAGCAAAATAGTCAACATTAGAAAGACAAGCAGTGATGGAGAAAGACAGAGGAAATGTGAAGGGAAGACAAAACAGAAAGAGCTGTTTCTAAAGGTAAGGCATATAGGCAGCAAAAATTCTATATCATTCTTTTACTTACTGTATTTCAATGAAAATCACAAGTGTGTGACTGACTGTTTACCTGCATCCTTTTATGTGTGTGTGCTTGGTTTCTCTTTCAGATTAACCAAGCCTATAAAATATGTCTCTCACTATCCCCTAGTATTTAAAAAATCACAAATACAGTTGTAAGAATGTATTATTTTAACCAATAAATGCTGTCCATACAGGATATGAAAGCAAATATATAAACTAAATAAACAGACAAGGTGGTACAACCCTGCTGGCTGAGGCTGGCTTTATTTCAGATCTGAAAGGCAGAAGTGACCTGTGTTGGTGTGTGGTTTTAACCAAAAATAGAAAGTGACCCATGACAATCTTATTACCACCCACATCTAATTACTGTACAAAGAAGTGTATCTGTTTATACATGTTTGTGTGTGCACATGATGGATGTAGAGGACATTGTGTCATCACCCTGGGTAAACACAGTATGACTCACAGCTGGCCTTGGGTGGATTTCATTAACGAGCAAACGGCGTCTATCTTTATCTCACAAATCTGAAAATGAGATGAAGAGACAGACGCGGCAGAAGAGGGCCGAATAGAAGGAGACTTGATGATGTGGCAATGACGTGGCAACTGAAAGTTGTGCAGACAGAGAAATGAAGATATCAGAAAATAGACTGATATATAGAGAGAGATAATGAGAATGAGAAGGTAGGAAGAGATCAGCTGTGTTTTGTCTGCATTTTCATAAAATAGAACATAGCCCCTCCCTCCATCTTCCATCTCCATGGTGATCTGTATGGGAGTGAAGGGGGGCAAACAGAGGAGAGAGAGAAAGAGAGAGGGAGCAAAATTGTAGGAAAATATTATGGGAAAGAAATAAAGAGCGCATGATAGGAGAATGGTCAATTTCCCCAAGGTAGAGGCGGTAGATTACCTTTTTTCTCCTCTCTGACAGAGCACTTTGACTGCAGCTTACAGCAATGACTGTAGCGGATACACACATTATCACACACCACACACACAAAGAGGTGAAAATGCTGCCGCACTGATCTCTCACACCCCAGTTTTATTTAATTACTGCTAGGGCTACAGAAATATTAAAATGCCCCACTCACATATTGAAAATAATTTCCCCCTTATTTCCCATTCGTTTTCTCGTTCTTTCTCAATGTTTTCTTCACATGGCTGCATGACAAAAAAAATGATCCCCCCATATTAGTAATAAGTTGGCTGTAAATTAATTACACTGTTGTGGAGAAGCTGTCACTTGGTCTCTGTGTGATTAAACGCTTGGCAAAACAGGGATAAAGGCATGCATGACATGCACATACACATACATATGCTTATATATAGACAGTCCCTCTCACAGTCATACTCCCATGGTCACTCACAAGCTGGAGTGTAATTTAATAATTTCAAAATATTTTATTTCCCGAGCTTGTGTGGTGAGAGGCTTACAGCGTGTTGGTTGCTTGTATTCTAAGGAAACGGTAACCATCAGAAGCAGTGCCATATTTTGCCATATGCTTGTGTGAGTTGGACAGCAGAAAAGTGGACAGGAACAACATGCCCTTATACCAAAAGTATTTATATTGTCAGTACATTCAAACAGCATCTGATCTGCTGCCTCTACAGGTAAGGTGCTGTTAAGTTAGGCAACTAAAACTGCTGTGAAATGGTTAGGGGAGAGATTAATTCTTCTTCTCATCTATCCTGACCTACCTAAGAGTTTTTGTAGTGACATAAACCATCATACCAATTCTGACCAATGCTGTCTCATTATGACCAAAAGAGATTGCATGTTAGGAAAAACATATGGTTTGTTTTAAGGGTCTGAACAAATGAACCTTTTATAGAAGGTTTTCCTGGTAAGGAAACTCTTATAGGAGTGGTTTGAGAATTGTAGATGGACATTGTGGGAGTTTTTCCATGGTGAAAATGTATCATGTCCACTGTGCATAATATGAATTCAAACTAAGTGCTGCTACTGCACAGCTTTATTCAGAGTGAAGAATGAAACTGCAAACTGTCAACAGCCATCTTTCAAGCATGCATAGGTTGAGTATTAAACACTAAAGGGGCTTTCACTTTAATCAGCTTTGTAGTTGTCTTAAAACATTTTTATGTATTTTCTGCCTGTTTAGCACTTCACACAAGCCACACAAAATGCTTGTGCAGCAGCATTGCATAAAATTGTCATTTTTTTCCTGTAATTTGGACCTACTGATGACTGACTGCTGGAAAGGTTCAGGAGAAGGTTCTACACAAGTTGATTTGCATCAGGAAGATGTTACAGCGGTTCAAATGTAGACAATGTTTTCACTGTGGCCAGAAAAATGTGACTTTAAGTCTAGATAGGATAAGTCTGTCACCTTCTATTTAAAATTGCTGCATTGGAATATCTCTCATCTTTGGAAATATATCCTCTTGACTTAGCACTACTTTACTTTCCATTCTGTTGTTAGAATATGAATGTACAGTCATACTATAAGTATACCTTTCCTTAATTTGACTGCTACTTAATTTGTTATAGAATCATTATTATTCCTGTAATTACTTTTAAAAACCGCTGTGTTTAATCATGTTAAGGCTTGACACTAAATGTCCTGTTAAGATGGATATTGCTGCTGCACTGACACAGACGCTGATGAAATTAAATCTACAGATACAAGGACAGCATGTATTTAATATAACAACAAAGATATATACCGTGCCTTCATCTCTTTATGTGTGTGTGGGATTATGAGTGTGCTAATGTCTACCACACACATACACTATATTTGATGCATGTGAAGTTGATAATCAATGAATGTGTGGATGTGGATAACTATATTTGATTATGATATTATTTACAAAGTGCTCCTCCCATGGTCAAACAAGTAGTTGCCTGACACACTAATATACACCTGCACCTGTATTCAGTGCCAACACACACATACACAGACACGCACGCATGCAGTTACCATGGTTACCCCCTCTGTGTGCTCTGTAGATGTCTGTGGTATCACAGATCATCTACATTTCAGAATGTTGAAGGCAATTAGCATGAACCTGACCTGACACACGCACACAAATTATCACACACCACACACACACACACACATCAGTTGAATCACTTTAATGACTCTCTTGCCAAGCAGAACCCAGTGCAAACTAAAATTTCAAGAACTCATCTGCATCTGTCAGAAAATGAGGTCGGTCTTCTCACCTTTTGAAAACCTGACTTTACGGAGATACATGGTTTTCATCCAGCAGCAGTGAGCTCATTGTAGAATTTCACACGCACACAAGGGCGCTTCCTCTGTCTGAGCTGAATTTGAAGCTGAACCCAGTGTATGAGAATAGATCTGAGATATCTTCATCTGGGAAATGTACAAAGTGCACTGATAGAGGGGGAGAGAGAGAGGGAGAGAGAGAGAGAAAGAAATAGACAATGATGAGGAGACAGCAACAGGGAAGTGAGAAGAATGTGAAACAGAGAAGCTGCAAAATGGAAACTCTGTTAATCCAGTGCAGATACTGCAGTAGATGTTATCATGTGTACAGTATATAGAGTGTGTGCATGGGTGCTTGCATGAAAGAGGAAATTAGTAATGATCCTACCAATCCACTCTATTAATCAATACAAAAAAAGATAAGAAGAAATTTCACGATGCTCCTTAATACTATGAGTTTGCCTGTGTTTTTGCCTCCACATCACAATTTTACATCTCTCCTCATCCCTCCATTCCCTCTTCAGACTTCCTAATGAGGAGTGAATGGGTTCTGCAGTTTCTTCTCAGCTGAATTATGGCCATATGGGGAGACATTTGTCAGACTAAAATGCACTGTTGAAGCCAGCTCTCTTGCTCCTTAGGTGGAAGCACTGTATGCTGTTAATCACTTCTGAAACACACAGCCCCCCCCCCCCCAACACACTTATACACACAAAAATACACAGACGCACAGACAGACAAACTAAAATGCAAGCACGCGCACACACACACACACACACAGGCCGGTTTGGATCCAGCTGTACGGAGCTGTTTGTCTGTTCCTGCTGTGCTGCAGAAGCTGTTTATTGGGCCTGTTTTGTGTTGTTTGTGTATGTGCTTATGTGCTCGTGTGTGTGCAGCTGCTGAGGCAAAAGAGCTGGTGGAGCCCATAACTAATGACCCCATCCGTGGTTCGAACACCTGTGGGAATGGCCGACCTCAAAAGAGCTGAAGAGAATCATGGGACAGGACCCACCATGCCTCAAAGAGACTCCAGAAACCGTGGCATTAACTCACAGCACTGCCAATTAGTGGTATTGCGCCTCTCTAGGTTTGCATTTGTGAACCAACTCTGTGTCAAATTGTTATTATGAAGCAACATGGGTTTGTTTCAGCTTGTTTTTGAAATTGTCGAATTGAAAAGAGCAGCCAGGCAGCACAGCACTTTGAAACACAGTGTTTAGAGAACCAAAGAAGCAAAAGCTATTTTAGGCGTTTATTTAGTTAAAAGCTTGTTTGATATTTATATTTCCATTCAAAGCTGGCGGTTTTGTGAGAAAATAATAGTCTATTTTGGAAATTCACTTATTAGTTAGACAGATAATGGATACCAGTACATCTAGCTAGGCACATACCAAACAGGGTTAGCTCTATCCAAATCAATTTCCGTAAAGATAAGCTCATTGAGCATACTTTGTTATGTTTTCCTAGTTCTTAATACATATAAAACCAGCACTCAGACCATAGCTTAAAATTCAAATAGATAGGAGCTGATTTTGGCTCCTCTTTCGACCTTTAAGATGTAGGGAAAAGATGAGTTTATCTTGAGGTTTCATTTCCTAAATCAGATCCTGCAGACTGGAATAGAAGAAGGGCTCCAAGAAAGACGGGACTGCAGTGTCATGAGCAACCACAACCAGCCAATCAAAATAGAAAACACTTCTGGCTCAATTCATCCCTCTTCCCCAACTCTCCTGTTTGTCTGTTTACCCTCTTTATATCCCTGCCTCCTATTTTATCTCTTTGTTTCTATTATCTCCTGTCTCTTCACCTTCCCATTCCCCTCACTTTCTTTTTATTTTATTTTGTTCTCTTTTCAGTCTTGATCTCTCAAAGTCCCCTCTTCCTCAAGTCTCCTCCTCTATCCTCCTCTACCACCGTTTGGAAGAGAGGAGTAGCAGAGAGGAAGGCTTCATCAGGGGATTGCGTTGAATAATACATGCCTGTTAGAGCAGAGTTGAGGAGGCTGACATGGATGGAGGAGAGACTATTGAGCTGGATATAGAGTTTTGATAGCGTGTGAATATGGAGCATTTATTATGATGAGATATGAGTGGGCAGGTTAGTTGCAGAGTGGAAATATGAGGTGTAGTACATCTATTATATTCACACATGTAAAAGGGAGAAGTGTAGCAGCACACAGTTATTTCAGATGCAGGCACAGTACTACACATGCACACAGACACATCCATTGACACATAAACAGGCATTGGATTGTGTCAATAGTTAAGCCTCTCCTCAGTGTATGTGGTGGAGGTATTGACCATACTCTAATCTGACATATGAGGAAGCAGCGGTGTGTAGATGTGTGTGCGTCCATTCCTGCAGGTTCAAATCTGACAGATCTGAGGGGTCAGTCTCGCCCTCTAGCCTAGTGACCTCATCAGACAGTGTTGAATTATGGGTAGTGGCACTCAGGTCTCACAGCTGTCTCTCTGCTAGGGGCGCAGTGATAGTGAGTCATCTCTCACTCACGCACACGCAAACACACACTCACAAGAACTCTTGCACTCACACAGCAGCTGGACTGCAGGGTAGCTGACATTTAGCAGTGGAGGGAAAAGCAGAGAGTGTGAGCTGGAAAAAACAACAACAGAGCTGCTGCCATGATGGTATGAAAGACCTCACTGTGCAGAGTGGGCAGCAAATCAGACATGTATGTTACAATGAACAAAATGTGCCTGGTTGGTGCCTCATTCCTGTGTTTACTAGTTCTTTGTCAGCTGACCATTTGCTAAAGCTCTGCCCCCGTTAGTCAGCGTTGCTACAAACTATCAAGCTTCTGTATTTGCTACAACATATGCAGTTGTGACACTGTCACAAGTGTGAGAGCAGGAGTAATATGTAGAGATATAGATACATTGGCTAATACAAAAACTGCTGCAAGGTTAAAACTTTGCTTATTCTCTATCCCTGTCACCCATGCTTTTAATTTGTTGCTTAGTATAGTTTCCTGTCCAGGTTGTCTGTTTCAAAAGCAGGAACACAGGTGTGGGGTGTGGCCTGGAGAACAAGGAGAGAGAGAACTGTTTGGGGATACAGGAAGATTAAGAAGCGGCTCTGAAAAATTGTCTGGTGACCTGTTATTAGACAGAAAAGGCATTAGCCTCTTTTACATGTGAAGCCTCATTCATGGTGGAGATAGATTCCAAGCGAGCTGCGGACCAGAGATCAATCCAGGCGGGATACTAATTCCCTGTCATCCCTTTTGTGAACATATCAGGTACTCCTTGAGAAATTTCAGTACATTCACTTTCATTCAAGGATGAACTGATTAGATTTTAATTGTCGGGTCCAAGGTCAAAACCACTGTGACCTCACAAAATATATTTTTAGTCTTGTGAATGCAACATCTCAAGAGCATGCAGGAGGAAGCCCTATATATTTGGCTTTCTAAGGTTCACCGGACTCCAGAATGAACTGATTAAAATTTGATAGTCAGCGTCAAGGTCACTCTGATCTCTAGAGACATATTCTGTGCTTGTGAATCACATTCAGAGATTTGAAATTTCTTCAATTGCTAAACATTCATGAATTCAAGAATGACTGATCAAATTTGGTTGTGTGAAGGCAAAAGTCAAGGTCACTGTGATCTCATAAAACACGTTCTGTCCTTGTAGATATGACTTGACTGCATGTGGTCGTGCCAAAATTCACCGCTAATTAACTGCAGTTGGACTGGTTAGCGAGAGGATACAACTGTGTGTTAGTAATTCTAGTTGCAGAGAACCTCGGTGCATTTTTGTTTTAGTGATTTGATTGGAAGTAGTTCTCTGCTGTTTTAGATTTTTTAATGGGATTTATTTTTGAATTGAACCAATCTTGAGCGATCAAGTGGACACAGTAACTTCCATGTGAATTTATTTTGTGGACATCCAGTGTGTTTTCTTGATAAATTGTGGTGTAATTAACCCAATTAAATTTACCATTTAGTATGTTCTTTGATTACTGTCAAAATCAGATTTCCTCATTTAACCAGGACATAGTAAATAATACAGTAGCACTCAAATGAACTAACTACTTACTTACTAAATGTAGCTAGCTTATGAACTTAAGCTGATTGATGATTGAGTAATGATAATATTAGTCTCAATTACTTGTTAAAATTCTTACTGTTTTTCAACATGGGTCCTTGATTCCATATTTTGATTTTTCAGCTGTAATGGCATATTTTGTAGCTCTAGCTAGCTTGATAATTAATTTAACTAAGCTAAAGCCTAGCCCCATGAGTTAGTTAAGAAATTTCATGTAAAAAATGAATCTTGTAAAGGGTCATAAATGTGCATGGTGGATAGCTATATGCATGATATTGTAAAAGACTGAGGAGACTAAAACTGTAGGCTATATGCTCAGACAAAACATCGATATCCTCACAGTTGATGATCAATGTGGAGATATGTAAATAAGCACAGTGTTATTTCTTGTTGCAATGCAGAGTTAGGTAGTCCTCACATGCTAGCAAGCAAGTATATAAAAATATAAGACTGGCTTCATGTAGTGGAAAATGAGTACCCTGTCAAATAGTTAAGTGAATAAATATTTTATATTTTTAGAAATGTTCATTGCTGCGATGGAAACACCTCAGATGAAGTAGCATTTGGCCCATGTGACTCTAAAACCTCTGGGAAACTGCACAGATATGAAAATGTGTGTAAGTGGTGGATTACATCTAGTGAATTGGATCACTGCATTTGCTGGAAATGTTGTTTAATATTGCAAATGCAGACATACACAACCTCTCTCTGCCTGTAGATTCTCTCTTTTCCTCCACACAGGCACACACAATGCGGGCTTCAATAGGGTAACTATGGCAAATAACTTGGCCGTGCTGAATATTTGATCCAGAGACCAGCACAGGCTTAATAATTTGTAGCAGGCCTTTACATGACTCTCCTGCCACTGCTTTTGAAATGAATATAGTGGATCTTGGGGATGCATTTCACCTCATGTCATTAAACACCGTGCAGTGCTCAGGAACCCCCCTCAAGTCATAGTATCTTGGAAAATGTCCATGCTAAATATCAATAGCTGTGTAATTCTGACATCATTAAATTTGACACAGGGCATGTTCCAAGTGACCTGTACCACCCACTTGCGATAGTGAGATGTTTTGCTGCAACTCTGTGTGGTTTACAACCTATTGATCTCTCCCATGACTGGCTAATCACCTGGTAAATTGGGAGACTAAACTTCAAATGAAACTATAGAAGAAAACGATCCATCACACATAACTGCTGTAGTGGTGGACAAATAAACCCTGAATTTTGTGTTTGAAACAGTAACATACAGACTTGTAGCTTTCCTTTCATTCTTTTTAAAAGAAAATTAAATTGTAATTTTGTTGTACTAAAATTAGGTTAAAAAACTACAAAGTACAACGCATAAGTATGATGCTGCTATAAATAGCATCAATTATAGGATATTATGGTCACGTATGAAATAATTCGAGTGTCATGGCTGGATCAGTGCGTCACGGGGTGGGCTGGAACAATGAGGTCCCGGTCAGCTCGGTGTTCCCTGGCTGGTCGAAGAGCGATCGAAACAAACCAGATGAATAATACACCGAGTCGGCGGTCACATGTGTCGTGCGGCGGGCTGATTTAGGCTTTTTTTACATCAATCGGCCTCTTTCTCTTCCTCCCCTCCGCGCTGTCTCGCTGATGCCGCGCGGCCCGGAGATGCTGCTGCTGATATGGCGACCGACTGCAGCATCCGACATGGACATCCTTTAATCCAGCCGTGCCACGGTAGTGTTTTCCCCTCGTCGCTTTTCTCTTCCTCATCCTCTTCCTCTCCAACTGAATCCTTATTCCTCCTTTCCATATACTTACCCCCCCCACACACACATACACACACCTCCTTTCATAATCCTCCTCTCCTCCTCCCTTTTGTTGTCTTCCTTTGTGCAGTTCCTTTTTTTTTTTCCACAGTCGCTGGCGCATAACGCGCGGCGGAAATCGTGCGTCCTCACAGAGGTGATGTCACTGTGATTCCGCAGGTGGATCATAACGTCGGGAACGGTCCTTCTGTATGTGCCTGCGTCTTTAAGTGAGAAAGAAAGAGAGGACGCGAGTTTAGGGCGGGTGTCATCTCACCGGACTGGGCTGCGGGAAGCTACGTTTTGGTCGAAGTACAGGAAGAGACAGAGGGGCGGCTGGGACCCGACAGAAAGAGGTGGGACGTTTAATGATGTGTTTTATTTTTGGGTGAGATCATGCGGTTGTGCTTATATGGGCTGTGTCAAGAGAGGGGAGAATCCAAGATGCCAGAATTGAGATTTGTTGTTTTGCTGGGGAAGAGAGGAAAAAGGGCTTTTTATGCTGTGTAGAGGTATATACTGTTAGCTTCTCTGCTGTTGTCAGTATTTATACATGAGGGGTATGGTGAGCTGCAATAAAGATTGTTAGTAGACAAGGCGATTTTACAAAGGGCTAACTCTATATCTGATGGGAGATTTGTCTATCTATCTATATCTATCTATCTATCTATCTGTCTATCTATCTATCTGTCTGTCTATCTATCTATCTATCTGTCTATCTATCCCCCACACAAAAGCGAGGCAACATACTGCTGTGCTGTTGGATGCATATTATGTGTATCTTTATATTGAGGACAAGAGCACTCCAGACACTGAAAACTCCAAGCTGTGATTGGGCTAATCCCTAATGACATGGCCAGATCTCTCGCTCTCCTCTCTCTCTCTCCCCCCTCTTTTTCTCCTCTTTCTATCACCATAGGTCTTGTCTTTCTTTTCTTTCCTCCTTAATTCTTTTTTGTATCCCCCCATATCTCAGTTGTGATATTTGTCCGTGGTGCACAAAAACAGTCATCAACAGATCTCGCTAATATGCTGAAGCTTGATGGCTGTCAGCTCAACAGGTGCCTAATACTCTCTATAAAGAGCATGCACAGAAATAAAGTTGTTCAGTTTAATTAGTCCTTTTAGATGGAGGTTGTGTTTTGCATGTTAGGCTGGTGAGCTATTGTTGACATAAGCCTGCTTTAGTTAGGGCAGCAATTACAAAGGATGAATTCTAGACTCTAATAATATAGTATCAAACAGCAAACCTATGGGCTTGGTCTGCAGCAGTGTTTAGGTAGGTGGTATGTGTCAAAGTAACATCCAGATGAACACCAGGACCCAAGGTTTCCCAGCAGAACAGTGCATTGTATTGAGGTGATCACTGTTATTCACTTTTCCTGTCAGTGGTTTTAATGTTGTAGCTAATCAGTTTATAATGAACATCCAGCAATTCCCAGAATTTCTAGTTAAGTCAAAAGTAGTTCTAGTCAAAACAGTCGATGCCAAACAGGAATAAGAGAAACACTGTGTTGCTGCTGCTGCTGCTGCTGATGATGATGATGATGGGGAGACTGAAAACAACAATAAGAAGTAGAACCAGAAGATTACACAACTGACCAATTTAGCATCTGCAGTTTGTCTTTCTGCATATCCCTCACACACACACACACACACACACAGGTCTCAAGACATACGGAGGTCTCATCAGAGCTCAGGAGTCACGTATGAGGCCACCTGGACCAGCTCAGTGTGATGACTTTGCCTCCTTGCTCAAGGGCACTTCACCTGCAACAGTGGGCTGTTTTTTTTTTTTTTTTTTTTTTTTTTACCATATAGTGATAGTGGAGATGCTGACTGAGATCAGCCGCAGAATGGTTGGTGTCTTACCCCCAAGCCCACAGAGGCATGGCTAAGAGCCAATCTTGGTACTGATTCTTATTTGTTCTCAATTCATATACTGACTAAAAATATTCCTTCTAATCTGATAATGCCTTTTTAACACTATTTCTCATGTGATGGATGCCTTCATAACTTTTTATTAGCAGTATTCTTTGGCTACAACTACAGATAAATGAATAATGAAAAATTTAATAGCAATGCTTTAAAGCAGAGAAATTTATAATATTAATGGACTCAGTAATTTTATAGACTATGACATACTGTTTCCTTTTAAAATCATAGTCTTCCTTTCGTCAACAGCCTTAATGAGAAAGCTCAAAATACAAAGTAACATATAACTGCAGGGGTTTATGAATCCTGTTGGCACCTCATTCATCTTTATTAGAGATAATGGATGCTTAGTGAATATTTGTGTGCGTGTGTGTGTGTGTGTGTGTAATGGATACAAGATAGAAACTAGAGAGAACTGTTTTCATCTCATCTTTATATGCCTGTTTTGATCATGATTTTATTATAGCAGATAAATGCCTTTATGTTGTGATGTGACTTATGCGCACACACACACCACCCCCACACACACACACACGCACACACACATACACACAACCATCGGCCTTTATATTTATGAATGGCTGACTGGCTCCCACCACCCCTTCTCCATCAGATGTTGCTCAGCACTGACGTCAGTGAACCTGCCTGTGCGAAAAGGCTAATATAATCAGACCCTCACACACACACACACATACGGCACACGTGCACACATTGCATCCTTTTCTTTGTCTCTGTTAGCAGCACAGACTCACACACACACACGCACACACACACACACCTCTAGTTATTGGTTCAACAGGCACTAAAGAGAGAGAAAAGAGAGGGAGAAGACAAAGAAAAGAGCCTGGAGGGCCAGTGTGTGGGAGGTGGGCAGCCTTGATCACTATCATTACAATGTAATTTGATCTCTGTTATAAATTAATGACTGTGGTTGCTTCCCTATAGGTATAGTTTTGCATATATTTTCTGTTTTTTACCTTTAGCTCTTGTCATTTTGAGCGCCTTCTAGACAAAATGCACTAATTTTCATTTTATTGTATTGATAGTTACCAAAACTAAAGACTGTTGCATTTTAAGCTCTTGAATTTAAGCCACAAAAATAATCTTTCTAAAAAGCAGATAATTATTATAGATGTAGAATAATACCTGTAATGTATGTGCTGTTTTGCCTCCATATGCAACTAAAGTCTGCACCTATTAGTATTTGCATAACAAAATAACAACTATCTGTTCAACTGGTACCTTGGTCTCCATTGAAAATTGACAAATTCATTTTATTTGCACAACAAAGACAGTCAGTCATTTTACAGATGCAGGTACGTAGTTTCTAATACAAGCTGACTAAAGCTTTGTCCCAATATCCTATAATAGTCCTCCTTCCCTCACACCAAAGCGTTTAGAAGTGGACCTCAATAAAGGCTATAAGAGGTAGAGTGCAACAAACGATATTTAGTCTTGACATTCTCCAGAAGAGCGTGGCAGTGTACAGTCACAGAAAAGAACTTTTAAAATGGCCCCATTGAATATAATAATTGCTCAAATATACCGAATGATGCGCTTTTCAGCACTGATGTACTACTTTTTAACCGAAATAGCAGTAATTGCAAGTGTGCAGGCTGGCTTGGCGATAGTATCAGTCTTGCAGAGGCAACAAGCCTCCTAACAAGAGCAGACATTAGGAAATTCAAACTGTGGTGAACACACAAATGGTCATAAATATGACAGGAAAGAATAAAATTACTGATACAATCCTTTCTAACATTTGATGATAAATACGAAACTTGATCTGTTAAAGCTCAGAAAACCATTGTTGCCGCTGAGACAAAATGCTTTTGTTTAGAGTTGTTGTTGAAAAACTTGTTGGTGGATAAACACTAGTTCGATTTATCCATTTAGTTGCCATATTAAAACCTCCGACTATTATCTGAGAAGAGACAGAAAGAAAAACAGAAACAAAGAGGGTGAAGGGAGAAATACATGATCTGAAAGGGTAACAGGTGAAGGTGGGATCGATGAAATAAAGGACCATCCAACTGTCAGAGGACTATTTGAACATTGTAAGTAGTGCACATAGCAGGTGCTGCACTCGTTGCTAGCGTGACATAAGCTAACATCTCACTGCACTGTCAGAAGGCTGAGAGTGTACGAAATGGAGAAACCAGAGGAGGAAGTGAGGAGGTGTGATGGCAGAGAGACAGATGCACATGATGGTCTGATAAATGTATTTTCATAGGTCTCTCCGTCATAAATAACCATAGAAAAATATGTTTTCCAATGCAGTGATGCTATATATAAGCTCTCTCGGATACTAGAGGACAATACTGCCCGCATCAGGAATGAGGGATTATAAATTATGGATCGATAAAGAGACAATTCTGGCCAAGAAATTAGATATGTTTTGGCAACCACTGGCAATATTTCCTTCTTCCATTATGTCTAGATGTTACTAATATTTATAGTATTAGGTTCCTTGTCAAAGAATTAGTCAATGAGATATGCCTGGAAGTCTGAACTAGAATCAATGAGCCAGTTTGCAGCCAGGTTTTTAGCCTTGTCTCAGCTGGTAACTTCAGTTGGGTTTTTTATCCAGACATCGGATGCGTCTACAACGAGGGTTAGTCCTGAGCATGTGAAATGACCCTGTTGTTTTTTAGAGACTTAAGGCCACACAGACAGAGATGTCATCGATATGGCTGGTTAGCCCGCAGACAGAGGGGAATGACACCGTTTGTTTTATTTATCATGCAGTCTGGGCAGATCCATTGTGCTTTGGGCTTTGAGCTCACCTATGCTGCATTAGGCCAAGATAATTAGGATGGCAAACCAGATTGTGAATGGGGCTGGCTGACAGGTCAGTATGAAATTTATCTATTACCAGAACCAACAGTTTCCACCTTGAAACTTTTGTCCGGCAGGGATAATGCACCTCAAACAGCTAGGCAACCACAGTAGTATTTTTGCTCACTCATTTCTTACAAACATATTTGGAAGCAATAGTCAAAATCTAGTGAATCAGACCCATCAGCAGGCCAGAAAAATGGCAGTCAGTCAGTAAATGAAACAAACTGGTCAGACAGCCAACTAAAGTAAACAGAGGACATCCTTGTTTGTTATTACCAGTTCCAATAGTGTTGTCAGGAGACATTACACTAACTGGATAGGAGTGACAGAATACTGGATAGTCTGTAGCCATTAGACTTGCTTCAATTTGTGTAAAGCTTTATATGAATCTAACGTTTGTCCACTTCCAGTTTTGGACCCTATTTCCTATAACATAATCTATGCATCTTGTTGTTCATCTGGCACAACTGATCATTTACTGTGTGGTGGACTCTTCAAATTTCAAAAGGGCACTTCTGCTGATCTGCCAGGTTGTCTTAATTTTGTCTCGTGTTATTAGGTGCGATCCAGCTTTGATGATGTAAAACCATTTACAAACAGAAATATCGTTACATGCTGTAATGTATAAAAACCATGTAAATCAGAGTTACTAGCGTCATCATTTCCTCATCTCCTTTAATGATAACCTAGCCATTGCTTTACAAAACATTTGTTCTCTTTCCAGATAAACATCTTTTCACCCACTAATTCTCATCATTTGAATCGGTGGTAAATTTCTTGTGTGTGTCTCCATGTATTAGAGTAAACAGTGATTAGCCGTCATGAATAACAAAATTGAATTAGCACATGTGAATGGAAATGACACGACTTAGTTAGGACCTCAGTGTCACCCTAGGGTTAATCTCAAAGGTCCCTTAACATACATATCAGGATTCTAGTGTATTTCATTTAATCATAATGTTTTTTGAATAACGCTTCAAAATTTCCATAATGCAATAACATTTTTCTTAAATTCTGACTTTGGATCTCTATAAAACAAGCCTATTTTCTGCTCCTCATAGAGCTCTTATTAATAAACCCATGGCTTCTAAGTTTTACTAAATCAATCCAGAGGAGCAGTAGAGTTTTGCAATTACTCTGATCACTGTTTTCTTTTCCTTTAGCATGAGCACACTGGTATGGTGGGTCCCCAAGACACTCTGCTGGTTGATCGATGCATAGATCGTTTCACATCAGTAAATCAAACAAAGAATCTATCAGAGAAAGTACTTGGTGACCTGTTGAATGAAATTGAGTAGAACATCACAGTTCTTATCTAAAAATCAGTGAACAGTTTGGGCGGACAGGGACGGTTGAAGTGTGACTGATGAAGGCGAAATCAACCTGGCAGGCAACAGTTTCTCTTTTGTGTCAAATGAGAAATCAGATTCGATAGGCCTGTCAGATGGGATACTGTGGTCAGCCAGCCAAGGCTGAATAAGCCAGACAGTCACCATGGTCGATCAAGCAGAAGATAATTTGGATCAACATCTCCTCTTTACTGTAGCCAATTGCTGATATCTGTAAGACTGCTCAGCTGGGTACAGTATTACAATGGACCGTTTTCAGTGTTGTAAATATGTACTTTGGAAGGAAATTACATTTAGAATTTTGCATAGGTTAGTGAGTTGGCGTTTTGGCCTAAAGAATGTTTAAAATCAAATTGGTTTCCTACTTCAGGACCAGACTGGTTGATCAACAATAGGGCCTACAGAAGTAGGCAACTGTGATTAAATGAGCATTGATATGCTGTTAGTCACAGTGACTGATAGTAATGTATTATTGTGTCCAAGGGTTAGACTGTAGGCATGAATTGCTCTAAGCACCAGTCCACAGAGAGTTGGCCTCTAAATCTTAATACTGAGGCACTGAAGTAGAGGCTGTGCACACACATGCATTAATTATGCACAGTTGTATTCTATCTATCTATATCATCTTCCACGCTTACTAGGCTGGTTGTATAACGACATCTTTGATGCCAGTTAGACGGACAAACCTTCATACAAGCTGATGATGACAGCTCAACTTTAATGAAATATTATCTCTCCGGTTTTGGAACTTCACTCAAATGGTCACGGTGGTACAAGATAAAGTCAGGTGATCCCCAGATCTGTTGGATCTGTCATCTGGTAACAAGAATGTCTGTATGGTTTGTTATGGCAATCAGTCAATGGTTCTTAGGATATTTCAGTCAGTAAGTGGTGACAACGACGATGCCTTCCAGTAACATTTATCTCAGGCTGCGTATCAGCCATCAGCCAATTTAGGGCTGATGGTGGCAGAGAAATGGTGATACTCAGAGAAAAAGTAGGAAAAGAGGAAAAATTCTGGTGATTTCAGCTGATTCATTTAAATGATGATGAGTTAGCTCCTTCCTGTCTATATAGCTATGAGAGCAGGCAGGGCCGCCCCGGGTTTAGGTTTTTTGTAGGGACAAGGCGTGCGATGCAGGCCGGTTGCCAGGTTGGTTTGAGTGAATCAGAGAACTCTCAGCTTTGTTTAAACCAATGCTTGGCTCTTACTGGAGAAGGCAATGAAACCAATCAGGTTCAACCTTGGTAATTCCAGTTGCAGGCAGTAGGACACAGGGAGGCAGGCTTGGTGGGCTTATTAGACAGAAGGATGGATGTTGCGTGGCTCTCTTATCTGGAGGAAGATACTAATGCTAAGATGCTAGAGGTGGTGTTGACGATTTATGATGACAGGGATTCAACTATTGATCTTTAAACAGCGGCCTCATTGGCAGATAATGGGTGTTTATTTAGTGCTATGATATTGAAGAAAGGTCTTGTTCAAAATTCTATTACCTGCTTGTCTTTGAATCATAGGCTGTAAACACAACAGTATGTGCTTACACACTGGGAGACAACAGCAGTTTAAAATCATAGTCATACTCAGCTGTGTCTTGTTCCTTTTCCATTCTGTTCATACATATTCTTATATTTCAATGACCTTGATGAAATGCAATATGAGTAATTCCCATTACTAGAGTTTGGAAGTAAATACTTGAAATTTATAGCTAACCTTTACATTATTAAATAATTCAGTAGCTAACATTGCTACTAGCACTTCAGTGTGTGCTCTGTAAAAGCGAAATACAGCACTGTACTGCAACTCTTATTCTCAGTCGAGGATGGTGCACCATGGAGATATTGCCATTGGAGAAAGTACCACCTGCTGCTTATACTGTGTGTAGTGTAATGAATTCTTAGTAATAGAGATTTTCTTTCTCTCATGGGAATTGTAGTAATCATGGTGTACTGGTATTGTGCAGCTTTGGACGGTGAACGTGTTCCTGTCTTCAGCCACCAGAAAGTCTACCTTAAAGGAATAGTGTACCGTTTGGATAATACACTTATCTCGGTAATGACAGAACTCCAGAACTTGGAACAGAGCAAGGCTAGCTACTTCCCTCTGCTTCCCTGTCTTCATGCTAAGCTAAACTAGTTGCTTCCCGTCTTTAGAGTGGTATTGATCTTATCATGTAACCTCTTATTTCACAAATATTTGAATAATTAGTTTTGTGCTTACCTTTATTACAGTTTCTGATTTGTGTTTGTTATTCTTGATTAGTTCTATTTAGTTTCCAATCATTTTTTAGGATTTTAATTAAGTCATAAATACCTCTTAAGTTCTAGCACAAACTATAGTTGTAGCAGGACAGATGGTAACTGTAATGCTGCTATTAGTTTTAGACATATTCACATAAATCAGTTTCTACAAGGTTCTGATATTTCAGACTAACCTTTATCATAAGTACTGTTAGTAAACTGGTCAGTTTTGTGAGCAGATGGAACACCTGCTGCCACAGTGCTGTGCAGCTCTGTTTGTTGATCTACCACTGTTCAAATAGCGCGCACTCAACACAGGGCAGGTGGCCGTTGCTGTCAGTGAAACTAGCCAGAGAATAGTAAAATGTAACAGATGTTTTGAAAAAGAAGCTGCTCGCATGATTTGATTTGTGATATGGACTGATGAAAGGCTGTGTGTGTGTGTGTGTGTGTGTGTGTGTGTGTGTGTGTGTGTGTGTGTCTGTGTGATACGCATCCCATAAACAACAGTCTCAACCAGAGCCTACGTCATCCCAAGTTGCCAGTGTTTGAAGTTTTTGAGTTTTGCAGCATGTGATTGGATTCGTGTCTAGGTATCAGTCTCTCCAATTAAAGCTGTTAAGATCTGAATGGTTGTACCACATATGTTTGCTCGATCTCTCTCTCTCTACACACACACCTTTACATTTATTGACAAAACAGGATTATTAAGCCCACACACACACACTAATGAGAGAGAGTAATGACCAGTTCTGCTGACTGTATTTGGGATGAGTGTGTATGTGTATGTCATTAGTATGGTTGAACAATAATATAATATTATTATTACACAATACATATTTCTGGATTTGTTGTATATTCCTTTTTGAAATCAACAGTTAATGGACAATCAGCAGAGGAGTATTTGACTGAAGAACCACTGTAGAATTAAATTTCTTTAAGATGAATTGTTATACGTGAGAGAAGCTGGTATCATGATAGAATTATGCTGCTGAATTAAACATAGCAGACTTTTGAATGTCCATGGGAATATCACAATTAAATTCAGTTTTGATTCTCTGCTGTCATGAGTTGATTCAGAGATTTATGCATGGGCTACTATCTTCAGCTTTCTATTTTAGTGAATATGATAAACTGTTTGCTCTAATTTGCCATATGAAAAATAACTGGTGGGTAAAACTTGGATGTCAAAACTTCCAGTCCAAGCTAATTTAGTAAGAAGGAATCATGATGCAATTAGCAATGTACAAGACTCAGTTTTCACCTCCCTCACTTTTACTTTTGAGTTTGATCACGGTTCATATTTTGACTATGACTTATGCCAGTTTTCTCCATTACATCCCTGTAGTTGAATAGACAACACATACTGTGCTATGTGTCCCTGTGCCACTGTGTTTGGATCAGTTTCATGTCTCATTTCATGTATTTCTTGGCTATTCCTCTACAAGCAAAGTGTAACATCTGATTTTATTAGTGCGTGTGAGTTGACCTTGTGATGGGTTAAGAGCCCCCTCCCTGCCCGACACTCACCATCACGCGCAAATTAAATCACCTTTTGAGCTTTCTCTAACACTGCGCAAGCTCGTACTCTCACTAAGTGCAGCGATAACAGCAGCACTGGCCTGCTCTGGTTAAACAACCGGGTGATTGCTTTTATCATTTGAGTGTCTCATATTATAGCTGGGAGGCAATGTGAGTGTGCTGTATGTATGTGAGTGTGTGTTTGTTCAGTAAGTTGTGCTTGTTGTTCAAAGTGGATGAATGGTGAGTGTTAGTTCACTACTATTAAGAGAGAGGGGAGGTGAACAAGGGCTACAATTGATGGCTTCTCTTATCTCTCTTTCCAACAGCATCTCTTGTCACTCTATTACTCACATGACATCAGAGACACAGATGAAAAGCTGTGGAAAAATATAATAAAACCTGTACAGCTTGAAAATGCTCTATCATTGTTAAAACATAATACATAATTGTTACAATTATTCAGTCTAAAAAATCTCCAGGTATTAGTTGCTTCACTGAGTGCTTACTTTCGTATTCAGCAACATGTTTCTTTTGTTCACTGCCGCACACAAAAATTACATTATTCTGACACAAAGCATTTTCAGTTTGTTGAGTTCATATTTTCTAAACATGAGGAGACATTTTAATGGCTTTTTGCATTGGTACGGCATAATCATACACAGTTGTATAATCATAATTATTCAGATCCTTTATTTGAATAGAAGCAGCAACACAACAATTGAAAAAAATACTAGAAAAAAAAGTGTTTAAAACCTTACTTCTACCCATACAGAAACGTGTTATAGTTTCATGCTTCATATACTGTGGAGTAATTTATAATAATGGATTATTTTATGTTAATGATGTGCTTTGGCTAACCCGATAAGTTACAAGCCAATATATACGTAATTCTGTAAATAAACTAAATACACTATTAATATATATCCAAGGAAACTTGGATGTCAAAACGTCCAGTCCATGCTAATTCAATTAATGGACAGAATTATGGGGTAATTTTTTTGTTTATTTACAAATGTTTGAAGGAAACTTTCCTATTTAGTAGTAGAATGTTTTTTAATTTCTGGCTTTTTTCACAGTCTTTGGTTGCAGTTTTATTTTAGTAGTGGACAAATTATCAGGTCATCTTTGTGTGAATGTCAGCCTGTAATTTCTAGGTTTTCATATGTGGATACCATCTTCATCGTCAAAGAAACATTTAAGAGCACAATATTTCACATAATGAAGTAAAGGTGTAAAGGAGCATAATCTAGTAAATGGAAGTACCTGAGTATTACTTAAGTGCACTCCTACACTTAACACTGATTCTACATATATCCATAATGTGAGAACTGTGAAAATTAATCATGTTATAAATGCAACAACCAGCACTATAGAGTCATATCATTAACTATGTATATGTCAGCTCTGTTCGCTCAAAGAAACTTTGCGCAGATTGTTAGAGGTTAGATGGAATGATATAAGTATATACATATGATTAGACATATCACTCTCTACAACACCCCTGCAAACAAGAGAAAATGATTTGGTGTCCATTGTCATCACTCATGAGCTTGGCTACTATAGCAACAGGGCTACAGGGAGAGGACTGCTAATTAGCTGCTTCCTCATTCAGGTTATGCTTCATTTGTGGAAGAATGTGTAATACATCTCCACCGTTGGACTCCTGTGTCTTGGTGTGTACACTCAAAAATAAGCTTAGTCTCTGCTGCAAAAATAAATCATCCCACCTTTTGTTTTTCAGATAACTCTCTCTCTCGCCATGTGGGGAAAAAATGAGATGGCATTCCACTAAACCAGGACAAGAGAGAGAGGTTGCAGAAAACTGAAGCATAAGCGGCAAAATCTTCTTCCATCATTTGGATTAAGAGTAATCTCTTCTGTGTACTACGCAACTGTTTGCTCAAGAAGACTGGGAAAGAACAAAAAGAAAAGGATCAGAGAATCAGCATCCTCCTGTTCTTCCTTTTGAAATTCTTTCCGGTGACTCTGTCCCTTGACCTTCAGCCCTCAGTATGAGCGGTCTGGTGGGGAAGCTGGACCCTCGCAGGATACAGTGGGGCTCGACATGGAACACCTTTGCGTCCCGCGTCCTGAGGACCAAACCCGTGGAGTCCATGTTGGATTCAGCCATGTCAGGCACCAGCTCCCACGGGACCAGGCTGGCCCGGGTGTTATCTACGGTGGACCTGGTGTCGCTGGGTGTGGGCAGCTGTGTCGGGACGGGGATGTACGTGGTCTCGGGGCTGGTCGCCAAGGAGATGGCCGGTCCGGGGGTCATTGTGTCCTTCATTATCGCCGCTGTGGCCTCCATACTGTCAGGTGAGAGTGGAGCAAATGTAGACACACACATACATTTACTGACTTTCTCCTGGTCTTAGACACTTTCTTACTGTCTCTCACTCTCTCTCACACACACACGATTGACTTAACATACTATATACCACAGTGTAGAGGTCAGTCTTATCACCATTACACTGATATGATTTATATGAAGAGCCTTTTAATAACTATGCAGTTATAACAAGGGCAAAGACATTGTACGGGCAAAGCTATAATATGAGAGGCACTCAAGGGATATCTTAGTGCTACCTTAATGTTCCTATCAATACCTTCAACTCTCAGTTTTTCATTTGAAAGATAATGCAGTCAAATCACTGGTATGTGTGTGTGTGTGTCTATATCGGTCTCCCCGTCCCACAGGAGTGTGTTATGCAGAGTTTGGCGTGCGCGTGCCTAAGACCACAGGTTCGGCCTACACATACAGCTACGTGACGGTGGGCGAGTGCGTGGCGTTTTTCATCGGCTGGAACTTGATTCTGGAGTATCTGATCGGCACGGCAGCGGGGGCGTCGGCTCTCAGTAGCATGGCAGACTCACTAGCCAATCACAGCATCAGCAACTTTATGATTACGCACATCGGGACGCTCAATGGCTTGGGTGAGTGGAACAAGGATTGGTCTGATTTAAGATTTAATATTGAATAAATCGTATCATTGTTGTCACTCAGTATTTTTTTGCAATGTTGCTTACTTTGTCAGCTGAAGCACAATGTCATCTGTATCATAGAAAAGATGTTGTATGACACTGGTGAAGTGGGCTATTCTATGTGAATGGCAGCACATCCTTCAAATTCAAATATAAGTATAAAAAAATCTAATATAAAAACTGAAACAAACATCATCTGGGAAACCATCCAACCCATATTAGTTTGTTTTTTTTCCAGGGAGCATCCAAATGATGTTTCACTGATTACCCTGGAAATCATGTCATTATGGAAAGTAACATCTTGGCTCTCTAAATGATTCATGCAACACAGTTTTCCATGTCATAAACTGTACCCAGAGGAGAATTCCTGCTAATCTGGTGTAATACTATAGTTGAAGTATGTGCCAACTGTGTTCCTATCTGGATGATACTGTCCTGACAGTCTCTTCCTGTTGGACACTGACAAAGGAGTGGTAGTGGTCACATGACAAACAACAAGGCCAGCTGTTCCACACCATAATGGAAAGTTGGATATTTCCTGTTCCTGCTGAAGCAAAATGCCTGTTTCTCCACACCCTGAGGAAATGTGGAATGTAGCTGAAAATACATCTCATTAGTTTCCAAACAGACACAGAGTAGGTCCACGTGTTACATATACACTGCTGAGCTGGGTTAAATAATTATTATTGATAATTATTGATAGATTATTGACAGAGTTCATCTTATTTAGAAATTCACTGTAATGCTTTAGTGTGATTGACAGCTTACCTGACGAAAATAGCTTTGTTAATGTGGCAAATATAAATGTGTTTCCAGCTGTGGCACTGCCAAGAATATTAAACTAATTTAGAAAGCCATTTGATGTTTTACTTAAGAAAATGGACTGTTTTTTTGGCAGGAAGTGGCCTGATTGTCAGCTATTAAATACCAAACACCAAAATTATCCATGTGCCCCTAACAAATTGTTCACTGTTGTGCTTACTGCTGAGTGACAGTACGAGTGTTGTTTAAGCTTGAACATCCCTGGAAAATAATATCAACATAGGGTTGAACTTGAGTTTTAGTGCTGTGGCTTTTGTTGTTTAGGTTAACTACTAAACCGTGGCTTTGATAACTAATGACTGATAAATCATTTTAATAAGTTATCATGCAAAAATGCCAAATATTTGCTGCTCACGGCATCTCAAATTTGAGGATTTTCTGCTTTTCCTTTAAAACGGAATATCTTTAGGTTTTGGTTGATCAGGCAAAACAAACACTATGAAGATGCCACTTGGGCTCTGGGTGATTGCGATGGGCCTTCTTCATCATTATTTTATGACATTTATTAGACTATACAATTAATTGATTAATAATTTCAGTTCCAGTTGTATTTGCGTTTGTTCTTTGTGAGCAGTTTCATATCGCCCTCCACAAATGCGAATAGATGGCAGCACTTTATGTCTATGTATTCAAGTGGCTGTGTGTTTCCTCTGTAGGTAAAGGGGAGCAGTCGTACCCAGACCTGCTGGCACTGCTGATAGCGCTGCTGGTGACGGTGATCGTGGCTTTGGGAGTGAAGAACTCTGTGGGCTTCAACAACGTGCTGAACGTCATCAACCTCATAGTGTGGGTGTTCATGATGATCGCCGGGCTGTTCTTTGTCAACGGAGAGAACTGGGACGAGGGGAGATTCCTGCCCTTTGGCTGGTCTGGGGTACGCACACAGATGCAAACACACACACATGCTAAGTCGCTAGCAAGCAAGCAAATAAAACATGAGGATTGACAGGCAGGTGCGTAGGAAGATTATAACCCATCTGCTTGTGTTCTTTATGTAAGCCATCGTTCCTCTTGCTTCTTCTGTGTCTCAGGTGATGCAGGGAGCAGCCACCTGTTTCTATGCCTTCATCGGATTTGACATCATCGCTACAACAGGAGAGGAGGCCAAGAGTCCCAACACCTCCATACCCTATGCCATCACTGCCTCACTCATCACCTGCCTCACTGCCTACGTCTCTGTGAGTTACCCCGGAGACCACAGACATACTCTATACACAAACACTAACAATAAATGCTTCATCTGTTTCCTTCTATTAGCACTGGAGAGATAAAAAGTAATTGGAGGACATTAAAGAGTGCAAAACACTTTAATCTCGTTACTCAGAGTGTCACTGCTGCAGCAACTAAACACATTTTTCATAGCTGATTTGAGCTTTTATTGGCATTCACAGTGTGAGGTGAGGTAATGACTCAGGTCACTAACTCCAATGTTAGAAAATTTAATTTCTATTTCACAATAAATCTGATCAAGTAGGCTATAATCACAACTTCTAATTCATACACCCACATAGTTTTTTTGAATATTTTGAAACAAAACTTTATGTGTAATGTAAGGAGTCAGTATGTTGAGAATAAAAGAGAGAGTTCACTATTTTGTGCTCCCACGGGTTTATTATTTATCACTCTTCATCTTCACACCTTCAGCTTTACCCTCACCCTTTATCGACTTACTTGCGAATACAGACAGAAAGTGTTATCCCAGATTTTGAGAAGTATCTGACAGAGAGATGGAAAGATCAAACATCAATATGCTTCCCCCTGCACTCCAATACGTCTCTGATCTTTACGTATTCAGCTCAGCACAGCCCACCAGATTTCTTACTTTGACACATTTGTGCTGGATGTTTGTTGCTATGGGTACCGTGGAACAGCAGCCTATCAGGAAGGAGAATTTTTCGGCATTGCCTGGGGGGCAAAGATTGCATCAACTTCAGAACTCAACTTCTTCTCTTTGAAAACCCCCATCTCTCTCTGTCTGTCTCGCAGTCGTGTCTGGTCCTCTATATCAGCCCTCTCTTGTGCCCCAAAATCTATTTTCTCAGGCTCTCTTAATCCTCATCTTTATTTGATCGAGCTCACTCTCTAACTTTTCTGCTCCCATTAGGATCCTCTAGCTGCTGCAGGTCAAGATCCATTGTAGCTTCAATTGTCATTCAATGCTGAATTTCCTCACACTCATGCGCTTAAGTTGGCATCAGTTCAGATTCACTAAAGATGGCCATTAGGGAGAGAATCATGTCGAATGATGTTTTTGAACACCTCTCAATCACAGTGAAGAGTCACATCCATGTGTGAAAACTGACAACTAGCTGACAGTGAGCGAAAGTGGGAACTGTAGGATGCAGTTTTGGATCAGCGTTTGCCCGCTCAAACAAAGACATTTAACCAGGATTTGCTGTGGTATTCCCTCCAGAATAGCATAGTCCCCTTTGACTGTTTCACACACACACTGTCAGCCGGCCCGTTTCCGGATTGGACAAAGGGTTAAAGGGCACTGGGCTACAAGGGAGAAACTGATCTCTCTATCTTCCTCTCTGTGAGGGTTAGTCTTTTTATTATTCCTCTCTCTTTCTATAATCTGTTCAAACAAATCCCTCCTTTGCAGCACAGTATCTGTGACAGATGGCCCTGCATGATTTCACACGTCAGACGCGAGGATCACAAAACGCACACACTTGCACATACACACACACACAGTAAGAGAGAGGCATGACCAATGAATATTTTGCATGTGATGTGATGTGCCCATCACTTGTCAGTATTTAAATGTATATGTGATTATAGCATTCTGATGAAGCCGAGAAAACTGTCTCACCACAAGGTCTATTTAGTAGCTGTTCTGAAGCTTTCAGTCATATATATGATCTTCATCAGCAGATGAAGTTTATACTGTAACACTGAATTCCTATGAATAACCAGCTCTGTGTTTGTATTTAATCCTCCTGCAGGTTTCTGTGATCCTGACTCTGATGGTACCGTACAATGAGATCGACGCAGACGCCCCGCTCATGGAGATGTTTGCCATGCACGGCTGTATGTTCGCCAAATATATCGTCGCAGTTGGCTCCATAGCTGGACTCACTGTCTCCTTGCTGGGGTCCCTGTTCCCCATGCCCAGGGTCATCTACGCCATGGCAGGGGATGGCCTGCTGTTCAAGTCAGTGCACACAGTTATTTTGCGTTGTTTACTTTTCTTATTCAGTCTTTATGACGTACGATTGTATCTCAAAATACTCATCTTTATTTGCGTATAGGTTCCTGGCACATGTGTCTTCCTACACAGAGACCCCTGCTGTTGCCTGTGTAGTGTCCGGCTTTCTGGCTGCCCTGCTTTCCCTCCTGGTCAGCCTCAGAGACCTCATAGAGATGATGTCCATAGGAACCCTGCTGGCCTACACCCTGGTGAGTGGTGGATAATGATGGCTCACACATACATATAGACCATATGGGTACTTGCAGGGTGTTGCTGGCTCACTATATTTAGCTCACTGTATTAACGAGACTTATTCTCAGCACTTTATGAGCTGTTTACATACAGGGATGGTTATACAGTTAAATTTATGGGTTAAAAAAGCTCTGCTGTTTGAAGGAAGTCTCAGTGAGAGCACATAGCAAGAGGGATTTTGCTGTGAAAACTAATCCCTCCAACACATGAATTATACAGAATGATGTCATGGCCGTAAACATACATAAATTGAAGGTCTTAGGTCAACAATACTGAAGGGTTTAACATATAAAGAGGAGGTTGTGATGATGGAGGGAGCTGCAGCAGTAAGAAGATCAGCCAAGTAATAGTCAGGTTATATAAGCTGCTCTGTGCACTTGCATGAATGTGACTGGATGATGACCAGACAGCCACTCAAGTGTTTCCCTCTTGGTTGCAGGTGAGTCTTTGTGTACTCCTGTTACGCTACCAACCCGAGGGCGACATCCACGGCTTTGTGAACTTCCTCTCCGAGGAGCAGAACAACAAGAGGAAGGAAGGTGTCCTGGCTGAGTGCGAGAAAGAAGCCTGCTCGCCCACCAGCGAGGCCGACGAGTACGGAGGCCCGCCCACTAACACCTGTGGAGCAAAAAACCTGCCGTCACTGGGTGACAACGAGATGTTGATAGGCAAACCAGACAAAAACGCCTACACGGCCAGCCACCCAAACTACGGCACGGTGGATATGACCACTGGCATCGAGGCAGAGGAGTCAGAGGGCGGGATGTCCCGGCGGTTGAAGAAACTGATTGGACCACGCTATTACACCTTGAGGATCCGATTGGGCCTCCCGGGAAAGATGGACAGGCCAACTCCCGCTACGGGGAAAACTGTCACTGTGTGTGTGCTGCTGCTCTTCATCTTCATCTTCGCTTTTTGCTCCTTCATCATTTTTGGTGGGAAGACATAACAATATTCACATTTACAATATGTAACTAGACTACTATAACTATAACTATATATATAAACTATAAACTGAATCTTTCTCTCTTGATTCCTCTCCCTCCAGGAGCAAGCAGTATCGGGGAGGGTCGCTGGTGGGCTTTGCTGCTATTAATCTTCCTCATCATCGTCAACGCCCTGCTCGTCATCATCATCCTCCAGCAACCTGAGAACCCCAAGCGGCTGCCCTACATGGCGCCCTGTGTGCCCTTTGTACCTGCTTCGGCCATGCTGGTCAACATTTACCTCATGCTTAAACTATCTGCCATCACCTGGATACGATTTTCAATCTGGTGCCTCGTGGGTAAGTGACTAACTCACTGAAAGATAGTTTGTCCCGCATTAAAGTTTTGTGTCTTTTACTGCCAGATTTTAAGACAGGTTTCATATCATTTCTACCATCCTGAGCAGATGGGAACTGACCTTGTTTTGAGTTTAAACAATGACTCACTTCAGTTGATATTAAACAGTGGAGTGTTCATTTCAATTCTCTTCTAAATGACTCATTTCTTATTGGCTCAGTGAGCCAGTAAAACCTAGTGTGTGTCTCACGTACTTGCTGTGTTTGTTTTTTTATGGAAGAACAAGGAAATCTCATTCCACTTTTATTTCCTGTATCAGTTATATCAATCTGTGCATCTGTATTTGTCTGAGTGTGTGTGTACTTGTGTGTGTAAATATGCTGCACATGTAGTCCAACTTAGCATTAAAATTCTGTTGCTCCTTTGTTGTTTTTTTAACTGCTTATGTGAAGTCAGAATTAATGCAGACTGGTGTCCAGCAGAGCTGTTTTTGCTCGTATACAAATACTAGTGTGTACTATCTGTGTATTTTTTTGTTTTGTGAGTAGGATTGCTGTGTTATTCTGACTCACTCAGAGTGGGATGAATTGTTTTTACGATGGTAGAGAGTTAACTTTTCTTTCTACTTTTAAATTTGCATGTGAACTCTTAAAATCATGCCACAAGCTCCACTACACTGTTTTTGTGGTTATCTATGTGTGCATGTATTGATCGATCAGTCAATCAGTTCACATGCAACAAATCTGTGTCCTTTCAGGTGTGCTCATCTACTTCGGCTACGGCATGTGGAACAGTACGCTGGAGATCACGGCCAGAGAGAATGAGGTGCACGCCTCCACCTACCAGCGCTACGATCAAGGCGTGGACGAAGGCTTCTGCGGCTTCGATGACGATTTCTACCCGCCCACCACCGACTCCTGGGGCGCGCCGGAGGGGGGGTCGGGGCTCACTCCGCCCCCTCAGGCGAAACCTGAAAGCGAAGGGATCTCATCAAAAGGTGGTGGCAGGACCGTTGCCAATCACGGCCTCGCTGAGGAGGATCCCATGGATTTCTGAAGGGACTGACTCTGTGTTACCCTGAATGTACTGCCTTGTCTGCTGCCTGGGGGAAGGGAGGGGAACAGTAGTGTGAGTGCATGAATGATTGTTTGTGCGAGTGCGCGTGTGTGTGTGTGTGTGTATGTGTGTGTGCGCATGCCTGCATGTGTGTGTATTTGTTTGTGTGTCTAACCCTTGGGCTAGATTGTTTCTTGGCAGTGGAATGGCTTTTCTTTCACCGTACTCTACCACACTTGACTCCCCCCTTGCTCACACAGCAAATGGGGATGTCAAGGTCATGGGTGTCTTATCACAGTCACTTGTTATTCACTTACTGGATTCTACATCCCACACGAACAAAAGTCAGACAGAAAAGTGCAGACCTAGCAAGAGATAAAATATAATTTGGTTTACTGCACTGTGAACCATGCAACACTGTGTAGTGAGCAATCAGTCTTAACTGCTAATGTCTAAGAATTCACGGGATACAGGAGAGAAGAAGGTGATGAGCGAGGGACAGATGAATCAGCACCTCTCTTCCTGTGTCAACACAGACAGGCAGGAAAGTTAGATGACAGCATGCTAAGCCCAAACTATTTCCTGTATCCAGGTCAAACTTTCTCTGCTTGTTTTATTTCCAACAGACAGGAAAATGGCCACACATGCTCTCAAACACACCAAAAAACTTTCCTAAAACTCAAAAACCACTTTCTGGGTATCTTTAAATATTTCCCCTGACCCCTAACATCTAGCCCAAGGGATTCAGGAGTGGATTGGGAAAAAGGGTGTTGATGTTTTCTGTCACAAATAGTACTTGGACTTTGCTTGCAATAGTGCCTTCATCTACTGTAGGTGTACGTGAGTTTCTGATTATGTCTGTTTTCTACTTTAATTTTTGCCTGTGTAAGCGTGAGGGTGTATGTGCAATCAAACTCCACCTTTTACATTGATTCTCATGTCTGTGTGTGTCAATATAAAGTGTGTCCCTCGGATTGTTTTACTGTGTATGTGTAGGTATTTGTTTTCGTTTTGTTCTTCCCACTCTCAGCCCCAGCATGAAGCTCAAAATCAATCCACCCGCAGCAAAGCAACTCACGATGCAATATAATACACGCTTGGCAGCTCATCGGTATAAGAGAGAGTGGAGGCTGTAAGCAGAGCGAGAACAGGTTGAACCCCTAATTGACAACCTGCCTGGTTTGTTGTGATGGATGTCATATTTTCTGTTCCGTCTCCTCCGTGTGCTTGTCTCTCGTTTGATGCAGTTCTCACTGTTTACCGGAGCTGGGAAGGAATTAATTTTCAATTCATTCAGTTCAGAAAATGAATTTTCTTCATAGCTTGTGTCTTTTTTCCCACAGAAGAGAACAAAATTAGGAACTGTATTTTAAATTATTAGAGAGGGATGGGGTCAGGGAAGGGGGAGGATTGTTTTTTTGTTTGTTTTTTTCCTTCTTTTTGCTGAAGGGAGGGTAATCTGACTTTTAGGGGTAAACAATTTTCATACAGTCCCTTACTGAATAGGAATGCATTATAAATAAGCTGGAATTTTACTTTCATATTTAGTGAACTGAAATCTAATTCCTCCTCTCCTCCATCTCTCTTCTTTTCTCCTCCCCTCCTGCTTTTTGCTCCTTTTCCACTTTCTTGTCTGCATATTTCTTATCCTCTACTTCCACCACTCCTCTGCTCTTCCGGCCGAACTCTTCCTTCATCTATTTGCCACCTCACCTTCCTCTTGATATCTGTCGGGCCATGTCAGCAGGGAGTTGCCACTGAGTCACAAGTGATACAGCCGAGATTGGTTTTCAGCATTTTGTTCGTGGCCTGCCGATCCATTAGCTCCCGTTTCACCTCAGGGTGTCTGCTATCGCTCTTCTGATTTGTAATCGGAGCATTTTCTCCTCTCCCTCTGGTTCTGCTCTAACCCAGGCCCAGACTGGTCTGAGTGAACCTCCCTGTTGCCCGCACCTCTTCAGTTTTTATGCATGTAGCTAGTGTTGAAGTCCCACTTTACATGTTACCTACACTGTGCTGCACCCCGAGGTATTGTGAAAATCAATCAAATTAAATAAAATGGTCCTGTATAGCTCAATGTGTAGGACATGTAAGCTAATGCTGCCAAGGTTAGGGGTTTGATTCCACACTAAGAATGTATGCACTCATGGCACTGTAAAGGATTTTGGCACACACCAAATAGCATACTATTGTGTTGTTAAGTTGAGGGTGGGGACACGTCTACAATAGCTGCTGCTGTCTGCCCTTGTCCTCCTTGTACCTTTTCCTTGTGCCCCCTGTTGCTGCATCTGTCCCTTCCGGGGAAGCCTTACTTGTCTAATGCACTAAATCAGAGGATGCCACGCTGAACATCCCCACCCCACCCTACCTCTGCTCCTCTCACATTCATCCACACTCAAAAAAACAAAAAGTATCATCAGTTAGGAATAGGTCAAAGTTGGTGTCGTCCGGTGAAATATTTCTGGTACCCATCCCAAAAAAACAGCCCAGTATCCTGAGGAATGACACTCATATTGGATGATTCTACAGCTTTCCAATGCAGGGAGTAGTGTCCCTATAGTGGAACATACTGTAAGGGTGACCCGTCTGACTTTGATGGACAGACTGGAATGCCTGTCAAAGACCAACCATGGCCATAGCTAACATTAAGGTCATGTCCTCCGTATCCTCTTTGAAGGTTTGGGTTGTATAGTGACCTGGTGCGAAAGTTGGACACTACCTTTACGCTAACAAAAATGACTAAATCAACAACAATCATCATCTCCCCAGCAAAATTGTACCCCTGATAGTGTGGATAAGGCTTTGAAACAACCTTAGATTAAGTAAGATGACAAAAAAATATTGACTTTTCTTTTTGTGTCTGGTCAAAATGTTTGGAGGGGAGTAGGGTTGCGTTGAGGGGACTTGAATTCATGATGTTGTCAAAAGTTGTTAAAATCCTGACTAAGGCCTCGAGACCAACAATTAAAGTTACAGTAACCATGATCTATCCATGACCTTAATAAGCGGTTTTAGCTGCCAAACCTTAACCATAGCTTATTTGCCATGACCACAATCTTCTCCTAAACTTGCTTTTACTTACTGTTGTTGTAATGTGTGGATATTGTTGAAATGGACGTTTAAGAAATCAAAGGGGTCAAATACTTGAAATGTTGCCATTCGTCGTAATCTGAGGTTTTGCAGAATCATCCAATCTTGACATTCCATGTGGCGACAGGGTTGGGCAAAAAAACAGTACATCCTAAAATGTTTGCACACTATATCTCACACACATCCCAAACACACAATATATTCCCCCTTTTGTACTATTCAGCCAAAATACCCTCCCCACCCAGATCACTCCCCAGCTCAGACAACTCAGCTTTGCGTTCATAGCTCTGCCAAAACAAGAAGGCAAATTCAGGCGGTGCCATGCCTCTGACACTGAACTGTACAGTCGACTTTCTATACTATCTGCTCTGTGTGTGTGCATAAGAGTGTGTGAGTGCATGTAATGTATGTGTGTGTGAGTGTGTGCGTGTGTGTCGGTGGTCTACGCCTGCGCCTCAATGTGATTGTGTCTGGTGAATGTTTAGCATGCTGTCATGCACGAGGCCCAAACTGTAAATGTCGTACTTGCATGTGGTGACTGATCGCAACGAGACATAATAGAACACTAAACCAAACCACACGCAGGCTTAGTTCTTATACCTGGGACTGTCTGAGCTCTGAGTTGTATTACAACTGAATCAGCCTCAAAAGAAACACCATTGTTTAGGATACTTACCAGTGAGCTAAACTAAAAGATACTGTGTTCATTGTACACTGATCTCATTTCTATTAAGATTTGAAGCCTAAACCATTCTTATATCTTACAGCTCAATATTATATATTACGTGAGATTCTGAGCTTAAGATTGTTGCTGGATTCAATCCAAATCTTTACATATTCTATCCTATACTGGCTCATTAGAGCGTCCAGCCAGGTATGGGAACCAGGGGCTCAATTTGGAAGGAGTAGAACATGTAGCAGAACACGAGTGTGTGGGGTGACTTCTCTCACATCCTCCCTCAATCACCCACAGTATACCTCTTCCTGTATATCCTTTATCAACCACAACTCTATGACCAAAGTCACAATGTTTGTTACTTTTCACGTACAGGAGACTATGGTTTCTTCAAAGAACACTTAAGATACAACAGAATAACGATTTTTCTTGCTAATAAGCTACTAATGTCAGTTTATCACGTGAGGCAGTTTTGTTTTTTCCTCACAGTGACTTTAGACTATGGTCATTAAAAAATCCTAGTTATAAAGTATTTCGACAGAAAGATTGAAAGTGTGCCTGAACTCCAGCGACTTCATCAGATGTGTTCATCCAGCACTAATATTTTACAGTACAACTCAAAGGTGGAAGAATTGAAGCGAAAGAAGTATTTTTCTACAGCTGTTTCCGATCCTGAACCCTCTGGGTAGAATTGTGCACAAAAGAGCTGGTGGAGTTGATCAGCCTTCACTTCCTGTTTGTTTAATGACAATCACAAGGCCTGGGAGAAACTGCTAAAAAAAATATTTTAACAACTGTAGTCTCTCTAGAAAGATAAAAGCTCATTTATGAAACCTTCCAGTCACTTTCCTTTGAAGGATTTTGAAATGGTTACTCCTGAACAATAGTCAATAAGTAGAAGGTTTTAGGGTAAAATTACTACATAAAACAAGCAGAAACTGACACAATACGATTCTCGGGTAAACTCCGCATAATCAGATGTGCCACTATTGCTTTTAAAGTCAGCTACTATTTGTTTTATTTGTCTCCCGGAGAAGGCGTGCCATGTTCTTCCTGTGCTCTGTGTTCACTGTGGCCAAGTGTCCAGTCAAATTATTATTGTCGAACTTGTTGAGATTGGCTCCTCTTGCAACAACTAGATATTCCTTTCTCTTTTGTATATTTTGGCACAAAGCTGTATAATGTAGTTGTTTTATGTTGACTCTTTTTTCTTTTTTTAATGGTTTCTCTTCATACGTGTAGTTGTTGCTCCTGGTGCACTGTTTTTTGCTGAGTTGATATTGCTTCTGTACAACAATGAAAGTTATTTATTGCAAATACCAAGAAAAGGCTCGCTCATTTATTTCACACAGATAATGCTACTTATATGCAATGACACAATGGTATTAAACATGGTTGTGGTGGGGGGTCTAGTTTCAGTTAGTATGACACAGATGTTTCAGATGTGGCTTCATAAAAACAATGCCTTTCAGGTCCTTTTTTGGGCTGATGAGCTAAAAATGGTGTCAAAATCCCTCCTTAAACTTTTAAACAACATCCTGTCGTATTCGCGCAGCTCCAACTGTAACAGACAAACAAGACCCCATTTTGTCCCACAAGATCAGCTGATTAGCATCTGATTGGGCCTTTAATCCTAATGACTTTTTCCATCACACGCTTTAAGATCAGACTGGCTTTGTCACCCAGTTCCAGCCAATAAAACATTCTCCCTTCAGGCCCGTCCCGAAGTGACTGCAATGATTGCGTAATGTCACATTTTGAATATATTTGAATTTGGATAGTCGCTGCTTGAGATCGTAAGACAAGCTGGGTATACCCTGACAACAAAGATGAAGAAAGTAAATGCTCTCCCTCCCCATTACAACTACTATGAAAATGTCCTGAAGCATTTATCAGGTGCTTATTCCCTATTATCTTCATTGAAGCCGTTCAGCAGCTGATATTTTATAACTGTAATTGTTCCTGAAAATGCCTAGATGTGAATGTTTTTAACTATCTAAATAAATGTGAAGCAGAGAGCTACTGCAAAAAGAGCCTAAGTGCTGAGCAAACCTTCCCTGGATAAATAGAGATTAGAAACACACATACACATGGACACACACACAGTAGCCAGCAGGTCTTATGTGAAATAGACCAGACTCAAGGCGACTACCAAACAATGCAGCAAGGAGCGGCGATACTGTAATTTCAGGACAGGCCTGAGTAATTCTGCCAAAGGAAATCCTGATCTCGCATCTCATCAATCACTTCTGTACAAACAGCAGCACCTGCGTGTGTTTTGTTCTCATTCTGTTCAGTTCTGTAAACTTCCTGTCTCCTGTGGGGGGACGTTGAGCTTAATTCATTTCTCCAAGGAAGCAATCTGGCTTTGGGCCCTTTAGTGGAAAACCAGAGGCAGTGTCTCCATCATCCTAATATTAAAATGGCCCACATCCCTCCCTCTGCCCCTCATCCGCTCTGGCAGACACGCCCCAGGGCCGTTTGTCACACAAACAGCATCTCATATGAGAGTGGGGTTGACATCAGTCCACCAGGAAAGACAGATGACACATTTCACTACACCTTTATACAATTGCAGAGGCTTGTCCGTCAAACTACTGCAGAGAGGAGGAATGAGAGAAAACCCAGCGGGTCAAGGCACGGAAGAAATGAATATTGGTTCTGATTAGTCTTTTCTTTTCTTTACTCTGCTGCCACCTTCTTTGCACTCTTCATTTTTTGTTTCTGTAATGCCTTATGCAGACCCAGCACACCCACTTCACTGCTGGCTCAGAAGCCATTACATGTGGAGGCTGGATGTGTTCTTGGATAAGACATCAGGGTTTGTTTTTAATCATTTTCATGTCCTGCAATGCAATCTTGAAATTACACTCAAATGAACACAATGGACACTGGTGGCTGGGCATTTACAAACTGATCATCACTGATGTCTTTGTCAATTAGCAGACTTGTCAAATACTGTGGATCTTTACTTTTGAGGCCCTGGGCAGTCTTGACTGCTCACCCTTGATGTGACTTGCTCATGCAGCAGCTGTAAAAAACAAAACAAAAAAAACTGTAATTACTTGTCTCATTGAGTATTGTTTTTTCTTAGAATTCAATTTGTAGAATTATAAGTAATTTTCAACTATTCAACTACTGAAAATTTATGTAAATACAAGTTTACTCCCCCTACCCCTACCCTTATGTGACTGAACTCTTAGGGTGGCTTATCATTGAAGTGATGATGTTTAATAGATCAGTGTCTTGCAGCATTACAGTTATTTTTGTATAAAAGAAATGGTGCAGAGCCAAAAGTATGGAAAGCTGAAGAATTTGAATTCAACGTTACTATCCCTGGTGTGCAGCTGACATATTTTTTTTTCCTGTTTTTGTCAAAATCTTTTTTTCGTCTCCCTCCCTCCTGCAGGCTGAGGTAACTGTTGGAGGTGATTTAGTGTCAGAGGAGCTGGTGAAGAGGAAGAAAAGGGGCAGTGGGGGAGTTGTCTAAATGCGAGTAATAGATGGACGGGCAGGGATCAGGAGGAGACACGGGAGGGCCGCCGAGCTGACACCGAATCGTCTGAATCAGGGTTTCTCAAGGACTTTTGTAATTCACAGTTTGATCTTGGCCTGGGGGAGCGTTGGGAGACTAATGGAAAGGAAGGTGGAGGGGAGCTAAGGAGTGGTGTGGAGGAGGAGAAGGAAGGGAGGGGCTTCCACAGGGGCTGAATAAATTGAGGGAACAATCTGGTATTTTAGGAAGGGGAGATGGATTGGTATCTGATACAGTGCAACTATGATGACAAATGGGCCCTGTTGTTTTCCGGAACCATAGAGAGCAGGTGATACCTGGTGCTTCTCTGTTATGAAAGAGTTCAGAGAGGTGGCCAGTGCTGACAATTAATGAGACAGAGGGGGCTGTCCAATTCGGGAGATTAATGTTGGATATTCAAGCTTGTAGTGGATAAATCAAGCCTCAAGCTGCCAGTTTGAACCACATAGATTACTGAATAGCAGTGGAATACACTATTCAGCTAAAAACAGCTCAATTGTTACTTGGCACATCTGTTAGGGTTAAAAGCACTTGTATAAGTGGCCACAGTGACAACAAGTGACCCGTCATCATACTAATTCAATAGTGTTCTCTGTTTTAACTGTGCTGCAGCAACTTTATTGATTGTAAAACAACAGAGCACTAATTGTCTCTTCCATTTGCAGTGTATTTAAGTCTTGAGAGGACCGTGTTCTTATCAGCTTCGAGCCAGGCACCGGGAAATGGTGTTGGAGTCTCACACAAAAGCGTGCCCCAATGGATGTATATACACATATAAATAAATAAGCACATGCAAACAGAGCGTGCGTGCATGTTCACACAAGTGCGTAGAACTTGACTACACATGCACATATGCCTACGTGGACACACACAAAGACCCACATGGACACACACACAGGCCTACCTGCAGGTGGACCACCCCAGAAGCTGTTTCGTCTGTCCAGTCATGTATGTGTGCATTTGAGTAACTCAAAGAGTTGTAGCCGAAGCCCACCACCACGCCGCTCGCTCTGCAGCCCTAAGCTGCCAGAGGCAGAAGAAAAGGGATTTGCGAGTTCACCAATGCTGAAATGACTGCGATGCTTTGGCGAGTTCTGCTCATGTGGGATTTAAGTGGCTGAGAAATTCGAGGACAGTTTTTACTCCTCTGATTCAATCCACTGACTGATCTGTCTTTGGCAAATTTAATACACGAGTGTAAGATTTAAAACCTCAGGAGCGAAAGAAACTCTCGACTACTCCCTTTTCAGCCGTTTGTAATAAAAAGCGTCATTGTGAGGGAAAATACCCTCCATATCCCAAAGGGTGCAATTTACAATATATTTGTATATCATGAGCCATGCATAAACAGCCAGTCGACAGACCCAAGTCACAAATGTTTAACACTATATGTTTACGAGGCAATTATACAATACATTGTGGAGTAGCAGAGTTAATCATTCTTGGTTGCAGAAATTCTACATTACAGTTTTTTCTTAAATCTATCCAAAGTGTCAGTTCCAGTGGTTTCCTTTTGCTTATCCTTAAGCCAGGACCGGCTTAGACTGATAAGAAGAGCTGGCCGAGGGTCATCGGCTGCTTAGCCTGTATAGGCCTGTGTGTGTGTATGTGGGTCCATATATGAACATGTGCATCTGCGCATTTCAATATGATATATTACGTCCATGTATATGCATCGATATTCATTATGTGCCAGCATATGCACAAGCATTGTGTGTGCTGTCAGCAGTGCTGATGTGAACCATATACTGTATATGCAGACATATTCAAAGAGGTTAGGCATCTGCTTTATCTCAGCTCTCAACAAATCCCTCCCTGACCGCTTTCAGGGACCGATCCCACATACTGCACCTGCACCTGCACTGAGATATAGTTATACAGGTAAATAATATTATGGCTGTTTCAGTATGCTGGAATGTACTAGTGTGTGCATTCCTCCATATTACTGTAATTGTATTCTGTGCAGTGCTTATGACCCTTGTTAAATGTACTCAGCGTTTAATTTTACTTACTCTGAGTTTCCCTGTTCAACTGTATGTCATTATACCATAATCGGTTTTTCTGTACCCTAATTCCTCAATGTACTATTCTTTATTCTATCTAACTCTACCCTGTTTCTGTCTTTTATCTCCCTCCGTGTTTCTCAGAAAAATTAAATTAGGGTCTAACAAGATGTTGCAGATGACATGAAAATTGTGAACAAAGTGAAAAAATGTAGAACAAGTTGTGCTGGCCAGGCTGCACATATTGTTGCAATGAAGGCCAAATGCAGCACTTTTATTTGGTCTTGAACTTTTTTTTTGCTCGTGAAGAAACACCAATTCAATTTTGTTTAGTTTGGAGAGTTCTAGAGAGAAAGTTAAGCACAAAAGTTAGTTAGAAAAGGGCTGAGACACAGTTGGCTGTCTTAATTCCACAGCAATAAGATTATGTGAAGAAGAACTTGTTTGTACCCAATCAAGACATTCAGTATACCGCAATTAGCCATTAGGGCTGTTTGCAGCGATGGAGTAGCCTCAAAGTCATAGTAAATCAAATGACTGCCTCTGTGATTCCAGTGTCTCATTATCCCATGTCTTTAACATCTGCTATTTGTCACCTAATATGAAGTTATATGCAACCACTAAGTGGTGGCAGATTTTGACTGAATTAATATTTGAAAGCCTCCTCATCCCTTTCTGATAATTAATGTAAAGAAAGCTTAAAAAGGAAAAAATTGAAAGAGGCTGAAATGTTTACTATACACACAGTAAGGGCTTGTGATGCTGGATGTAAGTGCTGTAAATGTTTCTTCAAAGGGGTGAAGACACAAAGCTCCACTCTACTCAGTTCTGCCTATAGTGTGATCTGCTGAAGTGCACTCCATTCTGCTTTACTCTATTTTCAGATACAACATCCATCTTGCCATGTAATTTAGCCCTAAGTATTTTAGTGAAACAGATCGTTTAACTTGTTCCCAATGCAGTTTCCGTGTCTTAAAAAAGTGTACTGTACAAATGAGTATTTTAAATGCCATATGGAAGAGAATGGGAATATTTTTGAATGATTATTTTTGTTTATTTGTGTAACCCTGGTTATTTTCTGTAGTGCGCACAATTACCAGTGTTTCTTGAATGCAGCACCTGTAAACTAGCGCTGTTCGAGCGACTGCACAGTAAAGTTTAAATCCTTGTCCTGCCGAGACAGGTGTGTGACAAGACTCTGCGAAGTCTGGAGAAAAGTGTAAAAATTCTAAGCACTGGAAGTGGCACTGACTGAAGTTAGTAGTGTTGCCAGAGGGAGGAAACTACTAAGCTGCCGAGTAGCTGTGAGGGAGAAGTTATCAGCAGGAGGAACTCCTTCGGACGTTTCCTCTTCCAAGTAACGTGGATTATCCTGGTGAGTTAGCCACCTGAGTTGATTGATTAGCAATAAAATGTCACTTCAGAAGAGTTCAGTTGTGTGTTAATTTACTTAAGGGAATGTCACAGAGCAAGACCAGTCAGGATACTGTGTGTGATATGAAGTGAATACACTGTAGTTGACTGTATTGCGTTGTTTGGCCACCCACTTTGTCGGTTTAATTTCAGCCTAGAAGCTAAGCTAATGGCTACATTCATAGCCACTGCTGCAGCTCAAGTAAACCTGAAAGAGTAACAGGTATATTTGCTGGTGTTGTAAATAGCTGATAATATGGTTTGTATCATATGAGTCATATGACTGGTTCCCACTGGACTTCTCTAACAAGTCTTTCAGCTTTTTGTGTGCTGTTTACTTTTTATTTTTTTGCTCTAGCTTTTCCAAATTTCTACACACAGATATGGTAATTTTAATGTTCCAAAATTATATGAAATTGCATATGTTGGAAAAATTTTATTTTTTCTTGTGGGAGGACCCTCAAACCCCCCATTACATACATGCACCTAAGTCTTCCACAAACTTAGGGAAAACCCTGTGAATTACATTGGCTTTGTATTCACTGTGAAATGTGGATGTACAATAATGTTTTATTATGAAATTGAGGAACAAATTGAAAAAGACTGTGGAGACAGTGTATTTCATAAATGTTTATTGTAGCTAATTTAATGCATTGTTTGTTTCAGTATGAGGTGAAAAGAGGTTTGAACTATAAGATAACTGCTGCTTTTTAAATTTTTTTTCTCTTTTTTTTTCCTTTTTTTTTTTAAAGAGGAGTAATTCTTTCGGTTGACAATGGTGAGCCTTGTCGCCTGCTATCGAGATCATCATCACTGCTTATGGATGCCTTCGTCTCATCTGGACGCTGGTGTGTGGATGTTGTCCCACTCCAAGGGGAGGTAGGTCTCCAGTACTGAAAATAAAAAGTAATAATGCGTAGCGACCTAAGGGATACTAATAACTTTGAAGAAGCTTTCAGAGTAAAGGAACTAAAAGTGAATAGACCCATAACCTTAAGGAACTTCAAGGGACAAACTCAAATTTGGAACAAAGACCGGTACCTGAAACACTTAAGAGGATGCATTAAATTTTTTTGCATTGACATTTATCTGGTTCTGGCTGGAGGTTTTACTGCTCTTGAGAGTCTTCTGCCACCAATGTCCTTATGGAACCTAGTTAATCCAGTAAGAGAACTGGTAACCAAACCAGTCCCTAAGATCCTGGATCTAACTTATTTTAGAAAACCCCCGATATTAATAACTAAGAACCCTGAATGTGGGACACAGATTTGCTAAAGAAAGATTACATGTCTGTGTTTACATTTACGTTGACAGTAAATGAAGTAATCTCAGCAGACTTTTTTGCTTGTACTTTTGTCATTGAGCCAGCTAAGAAATGAACCTTGTAAATTGCATAATAGGCATATTTATACTTCTGTTTTTGTGCAGATTAAACAAACAAGATATACAGTGTTAATTAGTGAGCTTTAAAGGTGCATGTAGGTAGATTTCGTTACCTGTGAACAGAGCCAGGCTAGCTGTCTCCCCCTGTTATTAGTCATCTTTATGTTAAGCTACGCTAACCAGCTTCTGGTTTCTTTAACATATTTCTGGTACAGAAATGAGAATGGTATCAGTCTTTCTCTTTCAAGAAAGTGAATTCCCAAGATGAATTGAAGTGTTTCCCAAAATGTCAAACTATACATATTTTAGCAGGACATTGCAGAACTGTATAGGAGAGGAGAGGTCTTCATAATGTAATGGAGAGCAGAGACTGCAGGAGAAAGAGAAGCAGCAGTGGCCATAAGGAAATATATTGGCTTTTAGATGATTTAGAATTTTCCTTTTATGGTATTTCAGGACAATCAGTTCTTGTGTAAAAATTGTTTACGGCACGCTTGTAAATCTTGTTCCTTGTATTCTCAGATTATTTACTGTGCAGATTCATCTAAGACTCAAGTGTCATTATTCTGGGAGGATTATTATCCAAGGTGTTATGAGGTCTGAACTAACTTCCCTGGTGTCTGAGCTGAAACTAAATCTTTCCTACACTGCATGCAGTGGTGGTAGCACTGGACATAAATTACATCTAGTGCAGCTTCTTTGAGCACAAAACACAGCGGCATTGAGCAACACACAACTTTATGGAGCAATGAGTATCATCAGATGTGAGTTTAATACTTAAATTTACGCCTGTGGTTCATAAACCAAGACTCAAAGTGGCTGTAACTATTTCTGAACTGAGGGAATTAATTGGATTGCTGCAAAATAGTTAAAGTACATGTCGACCATATCTACTTTATATTCTTTACAGTTGGAGAATTTTCTGTCTTTGATGTCAGAATTTCCATGGCAGGATTATTGATTCCCTTTAACTCCAGCTGTGAATTAGACCCAGCGTGAAGGAAGACTCATGAATGAAATACGAACAACTCTTAAATGCATACAGCTCACTCTCCTGTTTGGTCATATTACACACTGTGCCCCCACACATTTGTCTTGATGCTTCTCAGTTCTATTTAGATGACAAATAATTTTTCCAATGTCAAGCGAGATTCCTAAATTAGATTTGCTGGGATGGAATCACGCTTCTCATTAGATGCTACTTTTACCCATTGGGATCAGTATTCTTCCTGTCTGTCTGACTGACTGAGTTCACACCAGTGGATCAATAAACGACTCTGTTTACTATGTGAAACAAACACACCCAGCAGGCCATTATTCTGTCTCTGAGTGTGATAGTAAAAATACATCATAAACATCTTCCAACTGGCTCGATTCCTGCAAATTGATTATGGCATTATTGATACCCACTGTAGCATGTCATAGCCATGGTAATGATATGAGGAATATTAGGCCACTGACAACACAATCTTCCATCTGTTCTCAAAATGGTTGACCTTGACTTATGTGCAGATCTGTACAACACATTAGATCTCAGTTAAAATGAGCCATGATATTGATATCAGGAATAAGCATGATTCATTTGTGCTGGTCTGGTACAGAAAGGGTTGACTATTTTTCCTCCTGGGAGATCAATATTCATTAAATGTCAGTTTAGAGCTTAATTATGAATGGTTATAATTAATGCTCTGCTTGTATGATGAATGGTTATCATTGTCCTGGGTGGCGCCAGGCACCGGTGGCGACAGCAGTTTACAATATCATTTCTCCTCTGAGCCCTTGGCGAGTTCATACGCCATGACCCTGTGATCCCCAAGCATTCTCTGCCCTGGCAGACTGACTGCTAATCGATAAGCTAAATTGTCTTATACATAAGAAATGATGGAGCAGCGCCTGAAGGTGATGCATCACAAATGGAGGCTTGTCAGTTGAAACTGATGTATCTTTTTTTCTCATTATTTAAAATTCATATTTGTTGTATTGGCAGTGGCATAACAGAGTTGCAAAGATGAGGAGTTATTTTGGGGATCTAGGGCACTTCAAAGGCTTGGATGGACTTAAAACTCACCCAGAAGCCCTAAGTATGGAATTTCAGTCATGTGTCACTGGGTGAATTTATGGGTTAGGGGGGAATTACAAAGTCAAGGGTACAAGCTTTGTGTACATAAATACATTAGGAGAGTAAGGCAATTTAACTACAGTTACCAGGCAGCATTTCGGTTAGAAACATCCATTCACAGTGCATCCTCTCCATAGAGCCATCTGACATACATGGTGTCTCAAAAACAAAGTTAAAATAATTTAGACTTATGGCCATAAGATAAACCTATTGTACCACTGACACATCTGCATTGTTATGTTAATGTATATTGAGGATATCTCATGAAGAATATTTTGAACTGGGAATTTATAGAGGAAAATCATCTACACCCAGCAGCTCATCCCACTTTGTAACTCCATTATACAGGAGGCTATACAAGGTTCACAGTAAAAATACGATAGCTCCAAATTTTAAAGAAAAAAAAATCTCTTCTACACAGCTGCTGAGTTAAAAACAAGTCAAAACAAATATATTTAAAATCATATCAAATGCATTTAGAGATCAACATCATGTCAACAATTTAATGTAATCTTAATTTTAAGAGGGAGGTCATGAAATAAAAATGGAAGGAAGGAGACTGGACAGCTGCTGCCTTGATAGTTGTCCCGCTTGAGTTTCCGTTTCAACAAGCGTTGAAGGGATAAACAAAACTTTTACTGCTTCTGGATGTATCTCTTGGCCAAATATTTGAAAGGGAGGCTGCAAATTTGTGAGAGGTAAACAAGTTAATGGGGTGACATGGGACCATAACCCAGGGGCATTGGTTCAATTCAGGTATGTCATGCTTTCTTCTCGTTCCACTGCTTTAACATTTGACTCAAAACATTCCTGTAGCTTTAGCACATGGACCAGAAATCTCCTTTTTTCCTTTACTTACTCTTATGCTGTTTTTTTTTTCTTATTTGTACATGTACACAGCCCTGATGTGTATTTTCCAACAGGGGGATTCATTTAGGATTGTCCCAGGAGATTTCTAAACTTCTTTGGACTAAATGGAGGCACTGGTCTTTAAATGAACACTGACAGTTTAGTTTATTCTTCCACCTCAGTGAGTTATCAGTCACTATCAGCTACCCCTAGAGCACCAAGGGAGGGGGGCGTGGAGGGGTCTTGTTGGATCTGTGTGTGTGTGTGTGTGTGTGTGTGTGTGTGTGTGTGTGTGGTTAGTGACTCCAGCAGAAGGACAGAAACACCCTGAGGTTGAAAGAGGATGTAGCATTCTCTGATTTATTTTCATTTCTAGACCATACCTCATATGAGTACCTCACAAAACCCTCATCTTCATTTAAAAAGACAGCCACACGCACGCACACACACACACAAACACACACTGCACAGTAAACACATATGCACAGCTTCACTGAAATCCAAGGATTAACAGCTACTGTTTGGTCACAAATTAAATGTGTGTGTATGTGTGTGTTATTAGAATATGATGAGAGACGGAGGAGGGGGAATTTTTGGCAGTGTGCTGAGCAGAGAGAAGGTTCAAAGCTGTGGGCTTTTTTTATCCCGTCTCCCTGCTTCAGCATGTGCACCACCAATGACCTCAATTAGCTCAGCGTCTGATAGACACACACACAGAGCATCCTTAGATCACACACACATACAGACATTAGCTAATACTGGGATATAGCGTAAAGAGAGAGCAGGGGAAAGAGGTGACAGTGAAAAGTGATGATAGGATTAGTGGAAGAATGTTTGAATATGCTGCTCAAACATGTTTGTGTGTCTATGTTTCATCGTTGAGATAAACCTTGACTTCCTGAGTCTTGCTGCCTGTTGGTCAGAAAGAGAAGGAGTGAGAAAATGAAAAAAGAGAGAGAGAGAGAGAATCACAAACCCTATAATCAAGTAGAAGTTTCTCATGGATCAAACAGAAACTATGAAGAAAGAAGAGAGGTTGCAGAGGAGAGAGTCACAGAGTCAACAAAGAAAAAGGAGAGCAGAAAAAGCGAAGGGAGATTCAGTTCAAAGCCCCCAAAATGCAAGGATGAATAGCACAGAAGATGGAAGAGAACTTAAAGGGAAGGAAGATGAATGAATGAAAGGATGGCGGTGAGGAGAATGAATGAAAACCAGAAGCAAAAAGTGAAAATACAAAGATGAAGGAAGAAGAATGAGCAACAAGACGAAGAGGAGGAAGTGGGTTATGCACAGATGTAGATGGAAGAAGCAGGGATCCGTCAAACGGCAGGCACACTGAGAAACAGTGCTCTGACCTTCACGGGACAAGCTGCTACCACTGACAGGAATTTATGCATGCTCTCACTTTGTATTATTGGCGTAGTACAGTGAGAGTGGATATATGTGCACATCCATGCATACATGTGTGGGTATGTGCAGCTTTTGAGTGCGTGCCCATATGTGTGTTATAGAGACTTTGTGAGTGAATGAACATAGCCGCATGTGTGAGAATGTGTGTGTGTAAAAGGCTGTGTGTGGGCGCATGCCAGCCACAGCGTGAGTAAGGTAAAGACTGAGGGTTTTCTCTTCATCACACACATTCTCCATCCTTCTCTTTCATTTTTGCTGTCTCTCTTTCTCTCTCTCTTTTTCTTCCTGCAGCCCCATCTCTCTTGGCTCTCCACGGGAACTCCATTAGACCTTGCACTATGTTATCTTATCCTGGAAAAATAGCCAAACCGCCTGCGGTTCAGAGCAATTATTGTACACCATATCTCAGGAGGTGTTACAAATTAAACATGGCTCGGGTCATGCACGTTTAGCTTTAAGCAACAGCATACAAGCAAATGTTCACACTGTAACATCCCACTGTATCACATGTTATAATAAGCATCCAATCCAAAGGTTGTACATGCTTCTTAGAAATTTTTCGATTTGTCACACAAGTAAGAAGCTGACAGCACCTGAGGTGTAGAATATAAGAAAAGGTCATCTCATAATGTTGATGAAGTTACAAAAACCCAGTGATGATTCATTGTGAACAGAGGATATTGTTAAATACAAACAAGAGGTTAATGTGTGAGGCATTGGTGGCTTTGGGAACATGTTAGTGAGTGAATAATTCTCTATTAGTGCAAAACTCCTGAAGCAATCAGTAGGAAAATGAAAAATGAATATTTGTCCAAAAGATTTTTCTAGAGGGTATAGTAAGTAGCTGAATTAACTGTGATCTAGTTGCTATCTTACTTCCCTTTGCAACTAGAACCAAGGTGGCCTTAAGCGAGGCAGCGGCTTTGAGCTGCTCAGTTATCTTCACAGTGGTCAAGACTGTAATTTTAACACTTCAGGAATAAAAATGAATGGAAAACATCTTGTGGGCTCACTACAGCTAAAGTAGTTCCTGGCAAAAATGAAACCTTATAGAAAAAAAGACAATTTCCTCTCCTTAAACAAGTGGTGAAAACAAGAAGATCATAAGTGAAGCGAAGCCTCACAACAAATCTTCCAGAATATTTGTGTACTGAACATACACAACTGGTCACACGATGTGAATACGCATTTCTCTCTATGTATTAAATTGTGGAATATTTTTTCTATTAATTTGTAGTGTGAAATGATATGAGCTCATTCTAGCTTATTCAGCTTATTTGCTGAATGTTTTCAAGTTCAGTTTTAAGGTTTATGGACAGTTACTTTACCACTCAACATTACATAACTGAATTAAATGTGGCCCATGGGGATGAATACAGATGAACTGGGGAAGACACATTTCAGATGCTTTCCGCACCACTGCTGTACTTACGGGGAATACTGTAACCAAAACAAATTGCTTCCTTGTAGCTATCCTGCAGTACTAATGCGGGATAGCTGCACGCAAGGCGGAATTTCTACAATAGCCACCACTGCAGGTTCATTTTCAGTGAATTGAATAAATATCTGCTGCGCAGCTCAAAATGTCAGGGAACTTAAATAAATGTACACCAAGGAAGCAAAAGGTCAGTTTGCAGACTCTGCTTTTTTATTGTTTATTCCCTCCGGGCTATCTTTTTTTGATCTAAGTCTGCATATCTGAACATATGTAGGCTCTTGTTATGTATCAAGACTCAGAACTTGTGTGTATTTGTGCGTGCGCCTCTATGTAATTTAGGGTGTGTTATCTTGATTGCAGGGCGCTTACGCTTGCAATCTGGCTGCTTGAGAAGCATCTGCATCTATGACGGCAGTCATCCACCTGTGGTGCAAGCCAACAGTACAGAAGGCTTTCCAAGAGCTTGGAGAGAGGGGAGGGGGGAATTATCACAAACACAGACTGATAGCTTCTGATGTCTGGCCATGAAGCCAGTTGGAAATTTGTGGCCACACCCCAATACTAGAAAAACCGGAGGACAAAACTTTTAGCTTTAACTTTAGTTTCTTTTAACTTCTTCTGAACTGCGCGCGCGCGCACACACACACACACACACACACACACACATACACATACAGACACATACAGATACCTGCTGGCCTCACATGAACACACCAATACCTGCAGACACTGAGCAGACTGCAGAGCCTACACACTTGAATAGCTGCACACACGCATACACAACACACACAGGCCAGAGGCTGTACTCTGACATGTGATTAGTGATGACTCCTAAAAGTTAAACTGGCCTCTGGTTGCACACACACACATGAACACACACGCTGTACACACAGACAGTCGGGTAAGTTAAAGAGGTTTTCTGCCCTGTGGTTGTCCTTGGGCAATATCATCACAGAGAGAATCAATAGAGCCATCGCTCAGAGTGAATGGAAAGACGGAGAGAGACATTGAGAAATATATAGGAGGAGACGAGGGGGGGGTTGTACAGAAAGATTGGGGGGAGAGGGAGAATAATAGATGTGAGAGAGGGAGGGAGGGTGCTGGAGCGAGGAAGAGGGAAAGACAAGAAAAAGCAGAAAAGTGAGTAAAAGGGTGTATCATTAGAGGGAGTGAGTAGGAGAGTATCACAGTGAGATGAGAGGAGGAGTGAAGCAAGGAGCTGGCAAGAGCACTTGAGGCAAAGGAGTACAAAAGGAAGCTGGAGACAAGTGACAAGGATGGATGAAGGGAGCAAATGAAAGAGGAGCAGATGGAGAGAAGGAGGGAGAAAAACGGGGGTGGGGAGGAGAAAAAGGATTAGTGAGTGAGCAGGTATAACTGAGCAAGTAGAAGAGAGTGAGTAGAAAGGATGGAAGAAGAAAGGAAGATAAAGAGGAAAGACTGAAGTGCTATGAATATGAGTGATTTAGTAAAGAAGAGGGAGAAAAAAGGGTAGAAAGGAGGAAGTGAAAGGAAGAAATGAAAAATAAAGGAGGACTGAGGGAAGATGGGAGGAAAGAAAATTAAGAGGAAATGAAGGGAAGATAGAAGAAAAGAATGAGTATTTAAGTGTTCGAGTGAGCCAGTGATTAAGTGAGACAAAGACTGACCCTGCAATCAAGTTTTGTCAGATTTATGGTGTACTGTACATGAATGACATTTTATTATGTCTGAGGATCAAATTGTGATGTAATTGCTCTTGTCAACATGGCCGATCAGAGCGGGGTTTCTGCGGGGGCAGTAATAAATTTCATACAATAAAAATGAAAGTAAAACACAGCTACAAATTTGGTACACAGACAGAGGACATTCACTGGCAGTTGAAGTCATGAAAACATTCAATTCCTTGCACCAAACCTGCACTTATCAATATTTCTATATTAATATTACGTTACATTATTACATTTTAATTAGCAGGTCCCCTCAGCTAAATCCATTTTTATGTTGTCCTCCACCCCCACCTGCAAAAAAAATAATGCAGTGTAATTTAACACCAGGCTGAAAACCAGTGTTTCAGTGCCCTCAGGTTGAAATTTTCAAGCAGGTTTCACCTCTGCAGGGTGTGGTCAGAAGTGTGCTCTGGTGTACCTTTATCCTCACCCAACAGTGATGTCTTAGGATCCTGGAGTACACCTCTACATCACTGCAGCATGTTCACTGGAGGGCAGCAAAAACAAGATTCTTGTGTTCATATTCAAAATTCTTCTCTTTAATTATGTGAATTAACCAAAGATTGTTGATTATACAGTAATTAATCTACTACCTGTATGCAAAGCTATACTAATGGTCAATGTCATAGCTCCATTTTTCCCACTCTTGTCTGACCCTAAAACATATGACTATGAACAAGTCACTGATCCTGACATGGAAAACAGATGAGGGGAGTTAAGAGGGTGGAGGAGTGGGAGCAAGAGGTGGACAGAGCGGATGTGCTTCTCTGAAGGTGTAATTACATTGGACTGGTACTGGCCAGGAAGGCAGCCTGTCTGTCGTCAACTTCATTAGCAGGTCCCATGTTAATGCAATGACAAATGGCCTACACGGGAAAGAGGCTGATTAGATTGGAATAGATCATAGAAGACACAGATTAGCTCATATTAGCCTCGTACGGGACCTCTCATTATTACCCAGCTGGCCTGTGCTCCTGCTCTGAGGTGAGCTCGGGCTCCCCAGCCCCCTTCCTCTCTCCCACTTCACACATTGCAAAGTGCTGTGAACGATTGGGGAGACGCATAGTGGCCTATATTAATGTAATCCCCTGCACCTAGCACTGCCAGCTCAGCACAGTACAGCCTTCCCTATGACAATGGGAGTAATGGGCACGGCTCTTACCTATTATCACAGCTCACTGTTAGCCAGGGGGACATTAACCTGTGGAACTCAACATGTACATCTTCCTCACCATGACAGTCTGCTGCAGTCAGATTTTTTCCCCCTGTGTACAGCATGAGGAAACTGATCCAAGAATGTTTAATGTAGGCTGCATTTATGCTGCTGTTTCTGTCTTAGAAAGAGAGAGTGTCGGGTACATTTATTTTTCCACAGCTAAGGAAACTGCAGTTGAAAAACAGTTGCAAGGTACAGCTAATCTTTTTACCCTGTAAATGAACAAAAAATGTAATTAACTCACACATCCCCCAGGCATGAAATGAAAAACACACACACACTTCAGTTCACGTGTATCAAGCTGATCAAAGACAATTAGCTCTATATTTGTTTAGATCTTAAAGATACACATTCTCTACTGAAATTGTTCTAAAGCTGAACTTTTAGCTCTCTTAGCTCAATCAATCGGCAAAGATTGTATGGAAATGGGCAAATATTGTGGATCAAAGGCTTGAATATGATGATGAAATGAAGAACACGATGATGAAATGAAGAAATTAAGCTTCTTGAGAAATATAAGGCAAGAATTCAAGTCAGCCGAACTTTACTTGAAAGACTAAACTTTAGGAATTTCAGACCAAGTGGACTCTCAGAAAATTAAAAAAGCAGGAAATGACTGAAAATAGCAGTGTGAGATACTGTAGGTGAGCGTTTGATAAAACTATATGTAATGACATTTTAAGACTGGATCCTATATATTTCACAGATTCTGCATGAGGAACTGAGCAACAAATGTTAAACATCGTATATCACTGTCAAATTAACTCTGACACCCTGCTGTAATTACCCCACACAAATGAAACCATGGTTGAGAGGATTGGTATAGACTCCGTCTCATGCTGGTAGTCTTGTTGCTGTAGTACTTGTGCTTCTCTAAATTAAGATCACATTTCCTGTAAACCTCATTACTTACTGCAGTAAAGCGACATTGCAACTTGTCACTCCTCCTCATTCTGAGTGTTTCTCTGCGCACATTTTTTTTTTCTGTTTTACTTAAGAGGATAAATATGTTGGAAGTGATTCTTAAGCTTTTCATTCATTCTCCTATTTGCCATCACATGAAACTCTGAGAGCTTTAATTCAGCTTCAGCCTCTTTCAGTTATGTGCCGTAAAATAATCTAAGTTGTCTGCCAATCTGACCCAGTGACATGAATAGGATGTCTACATTTTCTTGCATGTGGTCTTTATTTTTATGGTAGAGTCTAATTTCAAAAATTACTGGTCTCATATCGCTGCCAAAAAAGTATTGACTAAGTCGATTATGTCCAGTAAAGGATATGTGTGGGTTTTCCAATCAGTTTAAAGTAGCATTAATTTCCCTTTCACAACATTGACACCACCATATGAAGTTGTTACAGCCATCTGTCATGTTGTCATGTCAAATAGTTGCCTGTTTTTACTTCCACCAGTCACAGAGCAACATTACCATTGATTTGGAGTTATGTTTCAGGCCAGCTAATGAATGCAAGTCCAATATTCAGTTTCTCTTAAGGTCTAGGTTTTTTTGGTCTCTACAAGCTCCTGAAGGAAAAAATGGATCTTGAGCTAGATGTTTCATTATTTTCACTAGATAGTCTCCAATGCTGTCTGTTTGTTGACTGGTACTAGGCAGGTAGCATAATCAGTTCATAAGAGCTTTTTTTTTTTTTTGCTAAAAACACTTGGCTGCTGTAGCTAGAGGTTGATGAGAGTTATGAGACTGAATTAAACATTAAAGCGGCAGTATGAATAAACCAAAACAATAAGCTAAAAAGTGCTGTACAGCTGAGTTGGCCAATGAATACCTGTGGGTTTGTCACTATAGGTGAACCCTTACACATTACATATGGTCGTTTGAACTGTTGTTAACATGAAATATTGATTAGTGCACCTTTAAATCTCACTGAACTAAAATTTCCCTTGATTGTGTAAATAAATCATGTCAAATCACTATTTTCACAGCTGTATTTTTCTTTTAAGTTTAAGCTTGTGAGTGAATAATTCAGTGGCTGTCATACAATCCCCACCAGCAATGTCATGATTAAATAAAAAAAAATTACATTTAACTGAGCAAGTCTCTCATAATGCAGTTGCATGCTATTGTCAAAAACTGGAGTTACCATGGGATTTTTTAGTAGCCAATAAAATTGAGTTTGTGACAAAGAGGGACTACAATAAATGTCAGCAGCCTTGATGTCAGTTTTGTGTCCAAACGTCTCTGTGTCTTATATCACTGATGACACAAACCTTGTCTTTGCTCTGACAAGAGGCTTAGTTTCTAAGAAAAATGACATATAGCTTTCTCTGCAGATTATACAGCCGTTTTGTATAATTCCTTTATCCATGGCTTATAGTAACTCTTCATTTCCAACAGTTCTTTTTTTTTTTTTAATCGTACGTTTTCTTTCTTCTGTGAAAATGACAAAACAAATCACAGCAAGCTGTTCAAGTGTTGGCCCACCACAAAACTGCATCTGTCAGTTTTCTGTCTTTGGTGTACATCAGCAACAGGTGTTGTGTGCATTCATCAACTGAGATAAAAGACAGATAAAATCTTCAGATGTCATTTGATACATACGCATCTTTTCATTGTTGCTTATTATTAGAACAAGACTGTAAGGTGTCTGAAGCCTTATTCTGAACACATTGTGATAATCAAAGAGCAAGGAGGAGCATAAAGAGAAAGAAGCACAGCAAAAGAGCTCCAGGCAAGCCCAAACCTCCACCTTGGGAAAGTTTAAATGATTAAAAAGCTCACAGTATAACCCCGTCCACCATCCTGCTGCTCATTATGCATCGTGTCCTACTATTGGACCTCATCATTTTCTATAATTGCCCCCATTGGCCGGACTCCTATCTGGCCTATTTTGTCCCATCCTGCTGAGAAATTAAGGCATTCCTCTAGCGACCCTGACCTGTCCCAGGCCTTGTCGTTTGACTGACAGCCCATTAGCGTGCCATTGATTGGTTGAATCTTGGAATGTGTGAGCCAACCTAATTAGGGCTGAGTCCCTCCTCTCTGAATGTCAATTGAGACCCTTGGAGGAAACAAAAGTGCAGGGAAATTAGGCTTTTCTAATCCTCTGGAAGGAGAATGCTGTTTTTACACAACAAGATCGGTGTAATTTACAGTATAGAGACTCTAAAAACAACAAGCGTGTTTATGGACTTACACACACACACACACGCATAATCTTGGAGAATATTATGTAGAGTACAGAATAATATGCATATTTTAATCAGCCATGTCCAAGCATGCAACTACGCAAATGCATATTCACTTGGGTATTGCCTGTATATTCCCCCTGTTTCATCCACATACACACATATATATATTCATTGAAACATTGCCAGAGGTCCTGATTAAAACCTCACCTCTGTCACCTACACAAACCCTCAATGTCTCATAGGGAGGTGATTGAGCGGGCACACACACTTAAGAACACATTTGTATGCAGACACTCAGAAAAAAACTTGTCTTGCTATCTGTCTCCTTTCTCCTGCAAACACAGACGCTCATTTCGACGTGCGTAAGTGTGCTTTACTGTGTTTAAACAGACACACAGACATCCATGATAAAATACACACACTGGCTTGCTGGGATAAGATTTGTGCATGCATGTTTTTCTGGGAGCTGCCTTTTGCCTACAGCACTGTTTCAAGACTATTTGGGCTAATCAGTGCAGCTTTCCAACACAGATGGTCCTTGACAAAATCTACTACTGTCCTGCCATTAGTCATCTGGCCTTCTCTCTGTTCATGCAACAACAGCAATGCATTCCTCCCAAAACTTACCTTGACAGTTTGGGTTTTAATGGGTTTGTGAATTCAGTCATGAAAATGGAACCACTTGTTTGGGCACAGCAGTTTGTTGTTGTTTTTTTTTTTTTTTCGCTGTTGGTGAGATGCTAATAAGATGTGTTGTTGATGATGCTTTTCTTATGAAAAATCGGTGCCACTGTAGATGACAGTTTGTCACATTTGCTTGGGATTAGTGATATTTGTTTGGCAATCATCAAACTGTCAAACATCAAATGTTATCCAACTGTATAATTCTAGTATATATTTCTGGTATTGAGTGTAAATTTCTGCAGTGAAATTTCTTTCTCTTTTCGTGTACAAGACAGTGCTTTATCTGTGTGGTTTTTTTTGTGTGTGTGGTTTTTTCCAGCTTTGTTTTGTGTCTGAGGGCCCAAGGTCTGTTTAAGGACACCAGCATAACTTGATTTGCTGATCAGCCACGGTTCTGGAAACAACAGATCAGGAAACACACTGGTCAGTACAAACACACGTTACGTGAGTATAATACACCTCTCAAGTGACATATAAAATATTGACATACATCCTTTTTGAAAAATACATAATAAAAACACTACAGTGCAACACTGGCCAACTCTACTCTGCTGCATTTGAATATTTTATTTCTATAATTAATTGTTAAAGCTTTTTGTGTGAAATAATTCAACACTAAACGGAATTTCTTTGTCACAAGTGAGAGTCAGTTGAGAATTTTGTTATGCCATGGTCGAAAACTGTTTCTTTCCAGCCATTAAAACAGATACTTAAGACAGTCATTTCTTAAGTTTGCTAACTGAATTGGGCTTAATGTTTCACCTCTTACCATTTAATGCTAATTGGATGTTTTGTACTGACTAAAAAGACCTATGGTTAATCTATATCACATTTCTAGCTACCTAACAATCTAGAAGAGCAAGTTGACTCATTCGAAAACTCTGCTTAACATTTCTGCATTTGAGAAATGGTACATCATGTTTTACTTACATCGATCTTAACTGTGTTAAATTGGGGTCAATGCCTGCTGTCAGTAAAATTAAATTGCATTACCAAGTGATAAAATCTTGTGTTAATCACGCTGTGACAACATAAATCTCACATTATTGAGGGACCCACATTCTCTTGGGTTACCCATTACATTTTATGGGTTGACTTGGTTTTGGTTGACCTTATTGTAAGCGTTGGGGTTAGGCATGTATAGATTATGTTTGCGGTGGGGTAAATCTCACAGGCCTTAGTGTAAATTTATGCAATGTCTCCCTGTTGGTCAAAAATAAATGTTGTGCATATGTGGGTGTGGTGTTATGATACAACTACAGTCATGCTAGTGACTCTGGAATGTCATTAGTTGCTGGTATTTGGTCATAAACCTAATCATAAAGTACTTGACAAATTAAAATTGTGCCTGTTGATGGTGCTAAATGAAAAGTTAAGGGAACACCAAGATTATTAAATTCATCCTAGACTGATGTCAGCCTTATGGTACTGTAGCCTAGAGAATATGTCATCTGGGAAACATACATTTTTTTTCAGTAGATCCAGTAGATTTTACTGAATATTCATACAAATTTTCATGACAGTTGTTGAGACATTTCGGGCCAGAGCAATGTGGTGGACCGAGCGACCAACAGACTGACGTTGCCATCTGTAGATGTAAAAATAACATACATAAATACAGTTTTTTTTTCCAACTGCCTTCACAATAAATAATTAGAAAATTATTTTTAACGCCTGTAAACTATAAATATCAGTGAGTGTGTGAGCCAGCGTATTGAAATCAGTATTCGTACTAGCCTTCAAAAATCCACAATAGTGAGATGTTTGTATCACCTGAGTGCTACATGAGCAGTGGCTTAAAAACAAAACAAGGAAATCTTGGCATAAAATGGAGAACACACACACACAAAAGCTGACACAATGCTTGCACTTTGCCACAGACATGCATGTTATCATATACAGTACACACACAGACACACGAATACAGTGCACACAAACCCACTTGAAAAACAGAGGCACACACACATACTCACACACAAAGACACACGCACACACACATGCAGGGTGCTGCTGTTGCTCCCAGATAAGTCTCTCTCCATAGACCAGTGTCTTTGTACATCAGGGGGAGCAGAGAGGGAAAGGAACTGAGAGGAATGAACTCATGTCGTTAATTTGTTTCAACTCAAGACACAGCCCACGCCAACTCCAAATCTTCCCTAAACATTCCCACTTCTTCCACACTTCTGTACCTTCTCATGCTCCCTACAACCCTTACCAGCTTTGCTACACTTGATTATTTGTCTCTTTCTTTTTCCTTTTCTTCCCTCTCTTTCTCTTTGTCCGTCCCTCCGTCTTGCTCAGTGTTAGTGAGCATTGTGCTAAAAGGTGATATTAGTGCCTTTAGTGCTGTGCCAGGAATACTAACTCTCAGCTCTCTGGCATTTCAGCAGCCTCTGTGCAACCTGGGCCTGTACTGCCAGATTACTTAGGATTACATTTACACAAACACACACACAGACACACACAGGCACAAACACAATGGGATGCACACATGCACAAACACAAACTATTCCCCCTCACAGAAGAGCACTCACCCTTACTCACATTGGCAGTTGTTGTTGGCTCACCCCTCAGATGAACCACTATGTTCTCCAGCAGTCTTTTACCAGTGTAATTGCAGTTTCGGTTCAGGAATGAATCACTGATGTGGTTTAATGGTGTGGGTTGTATGTTTGGGGGCAAATAGCACATGCGCTGTCTTCCTCAAAAGAGACGCAAAATATGAAGAAGTGAGAGAGGGGGGAGTGGGAGGAAAAGATCAGAGGAAAAAGGGAAGACGGTGAAGGCAGGAGGGGTGGAGCAGGGTAGATAAACGGAAGGGAAATGGATGAGGGGAGGATGTGTACACGTTTAAAATGCAAAGACAGAGGGAAGGTAGAAGGAGGCGCGGAACAGACAGAGGACAGGAGGTGTCGAGTGAACAGGAGGAAGGATCTCACACAGTGAAAGAAAGACATGGCTCCTGCTAGCAAAGATGAAGGGCTACTTTAATTGGGTTTCTGATGCCTGCTTAATCCTATTCTCCATATTAATCCCTTACAATGTACATAATCAAAACAAATACACCCATGGGGGAGAAGCCGTTAATATGAAACAGTAATACAGATAAAATGTGCATGTGGGACACCTGTATACAACCTTTGGGGACAAACTAAGGACATGTCTCAGCCATCAACTCTCCCTGTGCAGCAATTGGGCACCATAGGGGGGTTTGCGATTATACCCGAGACCCTAAATAAGAGTCCCTCTCCTGGAATGTGTTGTGCCGCTGAAATGTAATTGTACTGTCATTCTATTCTTGAACACAGCTTTATATCCATGCAATAGAGCAACAAGTGGAAACAGTCACCTTGCCCAAAAATAAAATTACGTCTGAGTGTACCTTTTTTCAGCTGTGTTTCTGCTTACTGCTGAAAAATATCTATTCTCAGTGCTCCCAATGTTTCGATTCGTCAGACTGCCACTTACCAGCCTCTAGAGTTGTGTCTATACTTAACAATGCATATAATTTTATTTCACAGTTAATTCTTTTCACTCTCATGGTGGATTTGATTTGGACTGCTTTCTCTATATTGTAAGCCTTACTCTCAAGTGATTTTAGATTGGTATGTGAATTTTAGAGGCAATGGGGGAAGATGCCCTCCTTAAGAACATTACAGTGGCAAGAAAAAGTGAACCTTTATGTGGATTTATATATAGATTTTTCTCAAAATATGGGCAGATCTTTGTCAAAGTTACAATTACAATTATTCTAATTCATAATACAAAGATTACTGAGTTGTCCACACTGAATACATCATTCAAACACTCACAGTGTAAGTTGGAAAAAATATGTTAATCTCTACATTAATGACGCCAACAAAAGCTAATTAGAGTCAGAAGCTTGTAAACCTGGAGTCCAGTCAATGAAACCAGATTGGAGAGGTGGGTTAGAGCTACTTTGATGAATCTGCTGATGTGAACCATACCACACAAAAAAGAGATCTCAGAAGACTTAATGATCAAAGGGTTACAAAGTCCTCTCAAAGAGTTTAGATATTCATCAGTCCACAGACAGACAAACTGTGTATAAATGGAGACAATTTAGTGCTGTAGCTACTCTCCCTGGAAGTGGGCACCCAGCTAACTCTAAAGGCACAACGCAGAATGTTCAATGAGGTAAAAAAGAGTAAAAACTAAAGGCTTAAAGAAATCATTGGAGCTGGTTAAAATTCTCTGTTCATGAGTCTGTGATATGCAAATCATGGTGCATGGTGTCCATGGCTTGACACCACAGAGGCCACTGCTCACTAAAAAAACACATGATGTCAGCTCCTGAAGGTTATTTAAGTGCACTGTGACTCTCCAGCACTCTTGGGAAAATGTTTTATGGACTGATAGAGCTCAGTTTTAATTGTTTAAGGAGAACACACAGCACTAAGTACGGTGTAGAAACCATAAGAAGCTCTTGTTTGAGGTTATTGCTGCCACAGGAGGTTCGACCAGTTATTAAATCCAAGAGCTCACTTTTTTTTCACCACCACTATGAATTTTTAATGGATGTGTTCTATAAAGACTCCAAAGATTGTAATTTTTTGTGTGTTCTTAGCTTAAGTACGTTGTTTCTGTCTGTACTTGTAACTTAGATGCAAATCAGGTCACATAGTACAACAAATTAAAAGCTGAAAACCAGGTAATCCAAGGGTTCTTTTTCTTGCCACTGTATCTATTTTACTGAAAAGGGGGAAAAAAATCCTATTTGAGTCAAATTTCACTTTGTACCTTTGTACGCTCACACCTATTTTCCCTTACAACATCATGTGAGTTATCATCTAAGATCTAATGTCAGTTCACCTCAAAAATTATTGTAATCATATGAGCAAGTGCACTAAGTGAATTTCATTCAATAACATTGATATGCAGTATTTAACATGTAATCATCCTCTTTACCCTGTTACTGATATATAGTCAAAAGAACAAGATTTGTAGCTCCCTTTTTGTCAAATGAATGTGACATCAAATAAGACTGAAATACCGCAAAGATGATTATAAGGTTTTGGCTGTTGGAGGATTTTTTCTGTCTTTGTGGATGAAATGTAACAGCATGGTTACTGAACAGTCTGGTGCATTCAGACACTTAAACATTTTATATGAGGCACCTTGTGATAAACTTAACTTAACCCAATAATCATCTCATTTCAGAGGATAAGCAGACAGAAATACATTAGGAAATGCTTAGTTTGTACTTGGGCCTGCACAGCTTCAACAGGTACCGGAGGGAGAGTGTGTGAAGAGCCATGCAAGTTTAATGCTGCTAGTTTCTGCAGCGGAACAAAGCCCACAGTGTTGGTTTTCATCTTTTCTCTATATCGAGCAAGTGGAGCATGAGGAGGAGGAGGAAAGGTAAGAAAACACTTTCTGCCCAACTGTCTTACATTTGTCAGTAAACCGCGCTGGTATCACACTAGGTCACCCAGCAGGCTGTGAAATGACTTGTTGATCCCCGGGATAGTGTGTCTGTGTGTGTGAGAGAGAGAGAGAGAGTGAGAGAGACAGGGAAAGGCAGTGATACCTCTATCTGCAGGTTTGCCAAAGAAACCTTTTCATGTCAGACCTCTCATTGAAATGGCCCTGCAGCTTCACCCCATGCCAAATCCTCAGAGTCTGAGAGAGAAAAACAGAAGGAGGAAGACATTTGAAGTATCAGTGCTGTCTGACAAACAAGGAATTATCAAAAAAGGAGAATGTGGGGACCCAAAGAACTGCACACCATTGGGCAGATTTCTCTTAGTGGACATAGAGATTTACTGAATGTTCTGCTCTAACGATGGCAAATTAGATCTGAGGGAAAGAGAAGTGGGTGCAGAATGAATGAAGGGAGGAATGAGTGCTGTCCCCTTGCATGAAGCCAAATTAGCATGCACAGTAGATCTCTTTTATGGCATTGGCGCTGTCCATGGTGCTGAAAAGATGTGGTTACACAACGGATAATGTTCTCTACTTGGACGGCAGGGAGGAAGTGGGAATAAATCTCTGCGGAAAATTGAGATTTCAGCAAGCTATTAGCTTTGTGTTAGCCAACCTGGCAGGGACATTGGTGGTGCAAAGGTGCTTAAAAGTGGCCTTATTACCTCACACAACAAATGACTACCATTTATAACAGCGTTCAATTTTTTAAAAAAGCATAAAATTTCTAGTTTTTTTCTTAAAATCAATCTTTATGAAACTTGGAGCAATTTAATTCTGCCTATGCTCTAAATGTATGTGTGTTTCAGAGAGATTTCTGCTTGCCTTAGGGCAAAGTATTAAGGAAAATGAAGGAAGTGAGTTTATACCCCCACTAAAATGCACAAACACAAGAGTAAACTCTGGTCTAGCAGGGGCAAACTAATTTCTGTATTGGATTGTCTATCTTAAAATAAGAATCATAAAATAATTACAAGGGAACGTCTTCGATTGCTTGTAGTTTCAATTCTGTATGAAAAAAAATTAAGTGCAAATTCTCTCTGGGACCCGGAGAAGCGGAAGGAAATGTTACCCGACGAATTTCCATTAAAATTCAACAAGAGGCAGGCTCCGTGAGAGGTTAGATTATTGGCGGGCAGGCGCATGGACACACACACATACACGTACACACACACACTTCACAGCTGGTGTGCCTTCCTCCAGCAGAGACTGACAGAAGCGGGGCGACCGCTCTAAGCTGTGAGCGCTCATCTCTCCTCTCCCTCACCAGCGCGTCTTTTACTGTTGACATAAAAACTTTGAGGAGGTGAGAGGCGAAACGTCAAAACGCCGACAAATCACCGTCGACAGCCCGCATCAACAAAGAGAAAGGGGGGAAAAGAAAAGAGCCATCAAGTCCGAGGAAAGCGGTGGAGCCGGGAGAAAGAGGGAGCTATGCCATCTCCCGCCGAGCAGAGCCCAGTCCTCCTCTGTTGTGTGTCGGAGCTGCAGCATGGTGTCTCTCTCTGGACTCTGGACCTACTGCCTCGCCCCCGGGAGACTTCATCTCCTCATCCTCTCTGCCAGACCGCTCCTGCTGCTTCTCTTATTAACCGTCTTCTGCTCTCCCGAGCCTTGTTTCCTTCACCCCGAGCCTTGCCACATCCTCGCCCGGATAGGACACACCGTGCGCCTCGGTGCGCTCTTGCCGACCCGCCAGCCGGCACGGATACAAAACGCGCTCAACCGCGCCCTGGCCAGCCTCCGGCACCAGAGCGGAGGGGCAGACTCGTCCACGACTACCTCCCAGGCACCCCCTCTGCTCCCCTACAACCTGAGCCTGGAGATGGTGGCTCGGTCGCCCGCGGGAGGGGACCCGGAGTCGTTGTCCCGTAGCGCCTGCCAAGACCTGGTGGTCAGGGGGGTGTCCGCGGTGCTCGCCTTCCCCCGCTCCAGAGAGGAGCTGATCCAGGTGGAGTTCCTCTCCTCTTTTCTGGAGATCCCCTTCATCTCCATCCTGGAGGACACAGAACCCCTTGTGACCAAGGTATGGCTGTATAGAGTGTGTGTTTCTGCGTCTGTGTGCTGTCCCTATACACCTGTAGCAGTAAAAAAAAAAAAGAAAAGAAAAAAAAGAAAAACAAACCACTGAAGGTTATTTGGATACATTTCATTGTGTTAAATCCTTTCTGTACCTTGCACCTTAACAAACAGCAAGTCATGGCCAAACATATTTTCATTTGGACCTTCATCAGGTAGTTGGAGCTCAACCCCTGACTGACCTTTTACCCTGTGGCAAGGATTTTGGTGTCTGAGTTGGTGCAAAACTGTTCTCACCAGCCAGATATTAAAGCTGGCTAAAGGCAAAGTAGTGGTGGAAAAAAATAATTGTAACAAGCATGATAAGAGCAATTATTCTTAATCTCAATCTTTAGAATGATTAGAATAATATGAAAATATAATATAGATAATTTGCATAATAGATTAAAAGACTATTTAGTGTCTCAGATTCTTAAACTGCAGCACTAAATGTCTTCCTCCAGCAAACTCAGATGTTCAGATTGATCTCAGCCAAGCTTTGCTGGTGAACCTGCAGGCCTTTCACATGCATGTTTAATATCTGGTAGCTCTGCCTTGGTATTGGACTGAACTCTCAAACCCTCCAGCAGCAGAGGTTTAAAGTGAAATACTTTTTTTTTTCTTTAAGCTCTCTTCTTGAGTGTGTGTGTCTGTTAAGAGAGCCCGACTCCGTATGAGAGTGTCTGTATGTGTATGTGTGTGTGTGCGCGAGTGTGCATGTATGATTGAAGATGGCTGTGTTTTGGCATCTTTCAGAGTGAATCATTCAAACAGTTGAGATCCTGATAGATGGATGCTGTGTAGAGGTGTGGCGCCTGCAGCTCCTGCTATTAGTGTGCAATCACATACGTGTGTTTATGTAGGAGTGTGTGCGTTTCCCTATGAGTGTAGAAATTTGTAGGAAGGCAATAAACACGTGTGAGTGTGTGTCATGTTAGTATTCCCAGCAGCAATCGAGCTGCCTGCCAGTCATTCAATCCAGCTCCAGTCATATCCGCCTCTATCCAACTGAGCAGCCAACTGAATCTCTCTGTCACACACACAACATGTGAGTGTACACACTCGCATACCACGGACACCACACACACACACAGAGACACATGCACAAAAAAGAGACTTTCAACTTAAGTACAGGTTGAGCTCAAACACACACACACAGGCTAAACTAAGAGGCAGCATTAGGGAGACACTGAGGAGAGAAACGCGGAGGAGTGGTGGAAAAGATCTATAGTTTAAGTCTGAAATCTTTGTCCCGTCGCGTCTCTTTGTCAACAATGGATTGCTTATTCGATTTCAATAAAGCTTGCATGAATGAGAAGTCACGCCACTTGACAAATGTGTCGGCAATGCAAGGAGATAAGCAGGGGAGAGCAAAAGGAGAGAAGAGAGAGAGAGAGGAGAGACGAGGGGAGAAAGAGAAGAAGGGGTAGGCTGGGAAAGAGGAGAGGTTTTTTGAGCTATGGGAGGCCTTTCAGTTCTGCATAACTGTGCCAAGCAGTCACTGGGCAAAAGAGAAACAACCATCATCCTCTTTCTCTGTGCCTCACTGTCTCCGCTTTTCGGTATTTTTAGTCATCATTTCAAGCAGCATTTTCATATAAATGAATGCCTGTTTTGGTTAGCTTTTGTGTTTATGCTACTCACAAGCAGTTCAGCCTTATATTAAATTCATGACATCTTTTTTTTTTTTTCAGTGTCAGTCTAGTCCTCCTCGGTTATTGAAGGTGATGTGTTCTAGGTGTCTCGCAGCTGCAACATCTGTTTGTTTGTAAGCAGCAGAGGAAGAACAGGAGAGGTTTGAATAGTAATAGCTAACAGCCCGATGAATGACTCGGGCCAGACACTGGGAGCAACAGAAAATCCATAGTCAACAGTCACAGTATGAGAGCACTGTGTGAACAGGAAAATAAAGAAGTCACAGCCATTTTCAAACTGAAATGTCACTAAAATAGAATACAAAGAAGAATCCTGCATATTAGGAATATCATTAATCCTTCTTCTACTCTTTTAATAGTGTGTGATTGGTGCTATGGTGCTGGAATGATTATTTGCCTTATCAACAGCCCAAAACGCCCAACTTCCACTTGTTTTCAGCTTTTCAAATCTGAGGATTTGCCACCTTCCTCTGTTTATCATTACCAGTAAATTGAATCTCCTTGGCGCTGTGATGTTGTTTTGGACTGTGGTCAGATAAAACAAGCAATCTGAAGACACTGCCTTTGACTTAACTCGAAATTGTAAAGGGCATTTTTCACAATTATCTGGCATTTTGCTCAGTAAAGGATTGATTTGCCACAAAAACACACCCAACTGCTTTATTGACAATAAAATAGTCAGAAGTTGTAGCCCTAAAACAGGATGAATTTCAGAGGATTGTAGTATGTTCTCTTTCTCTAACACTCCAGGATGCACCTCCATAGAAAGGGAGCAATATGAGAAAATAAAAGGCTGGTAGGAGGTGGGACAGGTTTTTAAACAGAGAGAGAGGGCAGTGATGAGTGGTTTAGGTCAACAGGGAGGCAAAATGTTACCCTGTGCAAACAGGAAACAGTACACTGGTTTCTCTGCAGATAGCAAAACACACAAACAGAAGATATCATTCTAATTAAAATTGCTATTTACATTTTAGCATCAGGAGGGAGGAGTGCTCCTGAGAGGGGGAAGGAGGGCTGGAGAAATACAGAGACAAAACAAACGCCGCTGCCAAAAAAATTGCCGGATCCGTCACAGATTGATCCAAAAAGAGGAGGGTTTCTTGTGTGTGTTTGTTTTTGGAAGGAAAATCTTTTCCCCTGAGTTTTTGAAATTGTGGAGATTTTTCTGCAGGGTACTGGGAATTGAGCCCATGTTTCTCTGCTGAACAGATCCCTTCCCTGGACATCAGAGAGAGGTAGATAGACAGAAAGAGGCACTTTCTCATACGGGATGACACACTCGCTATGCTTCTTTCCAGCTGCCAAATAAATTTTACACAAATTTTAAAATACTCCCCAAAAATAAAAGGTGACTTGTGCAGCGTGTTTCCATTACAAGCTAAATAGACAAACTCAAGGTCAAAGAACATGTCCATGAGAAAAAAACAGTCTTTCAAGAATTAATTAGTTTGTGGCACACTATCATTTTTCTTTACTGACGTCTAATTTTTGCTATATTTCTCATTTCATCTAAAGAAAAAAACAAAGAAATGCACTTGGCACAGTCATGATAGGGGGGCGTCATACAGCATGTGTGACATCTCTTGGAGGTAGTGATAATAGATATTTTCCAGACTAGCTCTCTGTACGCTCAAAACCCCTGCTGAAGGGTTGTCATCATTATGTATTTGACGAGTAAATTTCACTCATACATTATAACAAAAGTCTTTTTTAGTGCCAAAATATTCCTGTATTGCAAATGCTGGGAAATTTCAACCCCGGCGTGGAGAGGGAGACTCAAAAGGACAGGGACGGAGATGGGGGGGGTCGGTTGTCCGTCTGCGTCCTCCTCTCTCTGCTTAGTCAGACAGAGCTGTGGGACTTGGTGATGCGTCTCAGCAAGGAAGTGCTTATTCCTTCCAACCTACTTAAGCTAATTAGAACCACTGTGTGACCCCTAACTGTAAATCTCTGCCGTCCATCTATGGCAGGCAGGATTGGGGGGGGGGTAAGAAAAAGGAAATGGGCTTCTAATTCCCATCAGGGCCATTATGGGCATTTGGGAAGGTGATTTGTTGTTGTTAGCCTTTGGATGGAATTAGGGTAAGAAATGAAATTGAGGATATTTGATGTTTAAGTAAAAGATTCCAAAAATAACCTTAGTTAACCTAAAAAAATGAATGGAATGGGTTTTAGAATTGGTATTCTGCAAGTATGATTGGGTGTGTTGGTAATAGTAGCACAGTCATCATAGAATAAAATAATTTGGTTGTGCAGTTGCCAACAGATTTAATTAAAAAGAATATCTCCATATGTAATCTTAGTTCATTTTTAATGCGGCCAGCCTTTTTTAAAGCGCTGTCTCACCAAACAATTCTAGATCCGCTGATAATATCACAGAAATTATTTTGTGGATCATGATTTCTATTCCAGAAATGTATTAGTAGGGGGAGAGCTGAAGGAAATGGTTTTGCTGATTCCTGAATGTGATTAGGTGAGAGGGGTGGTATGGTGAGAATTCATTATTTGTCATTCTTCACAGTGGAGGCTATGTTCCTGCAGCTCACTTTACTCCCAGCTACACTTAATACTATTGAAATACACCCTGAAATTCTTGCATAAAGCACAATGTACGGGACTGTATTTCACAGAGTCTAATACTGAATGCCATTCATATTTTTTTTCCTCTTTGTAGTTCAGTTAGCTCCATTATTTCCACTTTAAATGTTCTAATATTCCCTACATTTATTCATATTTCACAGACTAGCTTCTACCTGCTTTGTTTTTTATGCAGACGTTGATCATACATATGCATATTACAAGTACTAACACACATTTGCTTGCATCCTGTTGCTCTAGCCCCTTGCACTTGTACTGTACTTTTGGTAATGTTGATCATTTTATCTGATGTAATTTGTAATTTTGCTAATTTTGCAGCCGCAATTTAAGTCCCTCTCAATTGCAGCATTAGTTGAATGCCCAAACTGCAAATGTTGATGTCACTGTCATTATCCCTTAAACATAATCACTGCAATACACACTCAGATATAGTTCTACAGTGTATTATTCATAAGGTTTTCACTGTTTATGATTCGGAATAACCTTTATCGCTCTGGTGGGGAACTACTTTCCCGTCTGCAATCTATCCATCCCGCATTCTTTCATTAAGTCACTTCTTTTTTTAATGACATACCTCATTCTGCTTAGTAAAATGAAGATTAGTACAGTAAAAAACCCAATTTGCGACTTTGAATGAAATTACATTTTAATCCAGGGACCCTGCTGAATAAGACGCATTGTGGCTCTGAGCTAGCCCTGTTCTCAAAGGGACACACACACACTCGCCTACTCGCACACATCTGTGCACAGCGAAGCACATGCACGCGCCTCGCACAAATGTATACCTGCATATATGAGATTCTCACACACACACATGCATGCAGTGTCTGCTCTGTGCTCACTAAAGGTTATTAAGCCTAATGAGGCTTTACAAGGCCATGCTGCCTTTAGTGTTTTCTTTGAGATGATGAAGGGATTTGTGCCCCAACCACAGTGGAATAAACGAGTGGAAAGAGAGGGACAAAACTTGTGCCGAGCCAGAGCTGCAGGGCCAACTGACAGTTTCAGACAAGCAGGCCACTTAATGCAAACAGCTCAAAGCTTTTTCTTTATTAGTGTTATGATGACAGTTCAGCGCGGTCTTGACTGTGCCAGATTAATTGAGCAGAGCAGAAACAGCAGAGTATGTATTACCAAAAGGACTGTGGGCCTGTTTGAGCTGCTCAGTATGGCATTTGAGTCAGTGTTCTAATGTTTGGGTTGTGTTTGGCTTGTGTTTTTGCCTCTGGTGAAACAAATGTCTCCAGCAACTCCACACCAGTACAGCATTTCTCCATAGAGCTAGTAGTGATGGATAGAGACAGGGAGCAAAGGAAGGGCTGCATTTTTCAGGGAGAGAAAGAGACGTGGTTATCATTATAGTGAGTTAATAGAGGGATTGAGGGTGGTATGTGGGGATCAAGGAACAAGGGATCAAGGAAGAAAGAAGGAATCAGTTGGAAGGGAATGCCGAAAGGAGGGATCAAGATCGGAAGGAGGGATGGAGGGAAAACGGGAGGAGTCAGGTGGTAGGGAAGAAGGGATCAGGTAGGACAGGGACTAATGAGGTAGGGAACTAGGGAAAGATAAATCAGTGAAGAAATAGAGGAATCAGGTAGAAGGGAACATAGGAAGGAGAGACTGAGGGAGGATTGGAGGAATATGGAAGTAGAATATGAAGAGCGGAGGGTTCAAGAAAGAATGAAGAGTTGGGAGTAAGAGTGAGGAACTGAAGGAAGGGTCAGGGAAAAACTGGGTGGTGGGGAAGGAGTGATAAACGGAGGAAGAGAGAGATCAAATAAGCGAGGATTGAAGAAGGGATGATGGACTGTGGGGAGGGGATGGAGGTATTGAAGGAATGCAGGGAAGGATGACAGGATGCCTGGGTCTTGTGCTTTCTCTTCCATTGAGGAGTTTGATGGAGGCAGTTTTATCTAAACTGTGCTGGTTCATTAGGGGATTAGTGAGTGATAACTTCGAGCTATCTGTGATTGAAAAACACACTCACACCAACATGTGCACACAACCATACCGATAACTGAATGCACATATACACACGGTCTGTCTGCAGTTTATCCACACTGTGCACATATAGATTGTGCTCATGCAAACTTATTGAAAACACACAAACATTTGACATATACTTCCAAAGTTTCCACATCCTACTGAAGTTACATCCATCTTGCCCTTCTGTTGAACTAATGTTGATTGTACAGCAGTTGTTTGTGTGTGTACACACACATGAGAATGTGTGCTAGTGTGTTACAGTAGGTGGCAACTGAGGCATAGCACCAGAAATCTAGGCCAGGTGGGCTGCAGTGATAAGGACAGACTTGGAAACAACACACACAGTAGCCTATAGAAGCTCCCATAGGTCATAGGTGAAAGACAAGCAGACGGGAGAGTCAGACAGGAAGTGAGACAGGTGAGAGAAGGTGAGAGAGACATGTGCGGATGTGAGATTAAACAGATGCTGACAGATGGCTGTGGGACACGGTTGAGCGAGTGCCAAAGCGACAGGTTAGCCAAACACCCAGGGGTGAAGACGAGAAAGTGGGGTAAACGTCCAGAAAGGGGGAAGATGAAATTCAAGTAACAAAGCAGCAAAGTGTAAGCAAGAGAAAGAGATACAGAACGAAACAGGCTTAGATAGACAGAGTGAGCGATTCAGACAGGTTGAGAGGTGAAAAAAAGAAAGATTAAAAAACTGCGAAACAGACAGCAAAGTAAAGTGAGCAAGCTGGTAAGAGATAAAAGAAGGAAAAAGGCGACCGAGAGGTGACAGAGAACGTAACAGAGTGAAAGGCTGTCAGGGATGAAGTTATTTGAGAGGCGGGTGAGGCATAGACAGGGGATTGAAAGATGGTAGACCCCAAGGTAACTTCTGTGTTCCTTCTGGGATATTTATGTTGGGAGTTGGCAAGAAAACAGGCATGATTTAGAGCCCATCTGGATGGGCTTCAACACCACCTGCCCACAGAGGAAAAGCTGTCTGTAAGGAGACACACGACAGTGCACCGGTGGCACTGGCGTAAACACACAAACACGCATCGTTAAATCGTTTACATCACTTACATGGGTAGAAATGCAGCCGTTTCCCCCCATTTGGCTCTAATCCAGCTTGTTGGATCTGAAATCAAATAATCAACATCAGGTTTAAATGCTGTGTTTTAAGATCGTGCACTGTGGCAGTGATCCTAAACATACACACAGTGCAATCAAGGAGTTTTTTAAGGCCAAACAGTGGAATATTCTTGACTTGTTAAGTCAGTACTCTAACTTCAGCTAAGTTTAGAGTGTGTTTAACATGCTAAAGACAAGAGTAACGGCAAAATACCCCCACAGCAAGAAAGAAGTAGAGAAGGCTGTAGTACATGCCTGGCATACCATCACAAAGGAAGAAACCAGGTGTAGTTTTCTATTATTTAAAAGAGATTAAAGTCATATATTTGTGGCAACAGTGCCTTAGCCTTGAGCTCCTAGGCGGGCGTTTCAAATGGCCTTGGTTGACCTGCTGTCAACTTCATGTTGTGTGCAACTGACTGATGAACATCACAGTGTCAAACCTCTGAACAGTGAGGGCTTTTCTTCTCTTTCACAACAACATTGTGTCAGCCATTAGGAATTTTAAACTGTCAGTCCCCTTAACAGTATTCAAATTTTGGAGGACTCTCTGTGCTGTTATATTTGTATTCCACTTGGAATGTTAGCCTTGTTCGCTAACTTCAGCATTCTTACTAGATGTTACTTTTTGTTCACAGCAGAACACCTGCTGAGTCACTGACAGCCTCCAGACACATAGTGCTGTGTTTGTCCTGCATTAGAAAGGAAGGGGTCCAGCTAGCGTTGGCTGTCTTATTTTTATGGGTCTGCATATGGTGACGACAACTAGACAGTCAAAACTCACAACAGGCAATCCTTTGAGGCACTCAGTGATTTGAATCACAATGTTGTGTTAGATAATGGAATCATGAAGTAATGTAGGGACTGCTGAGGTCACAAACAGGGAAGCAACAGATAACAATGCCCCCCCCCCAGCTGATTAAGTAGCTGTTGGAAATAACAGGCTATTTTTAGCGCCTAACCACACAGACATTACACCAATCACATTACAACACTGACATTGTCATTGGAACAAAACATTTATGATTGGGGGACACCAATATAGGAGGCGCTGTTGAATGTCCATTCCTTCTTTTAATAATCATAATTTTGGGAGCATATATTTAAAATGGATTGAATTTCAGTCAGACTATAACTGTTAATGGCCAAAACTGTTAAATTAAAACTTAGAATCGGTTACTTCAACTTAACTGTTTCATTTCAAATCCACCTACACCACAAAAATATCACCTCCTGCTTTCTGACTTTTCTGAAACTCTTTGTCCACACACAGATAAATGCACACCGCACAGTGGGGAAACACACACTCCTCCTGTAGCACACCTGTAGTCTCCTCTAACCGCCATTTACTACGTAGACATGTTGTAGATGCAATCTCACACACATGTACCTGTGCGCAAAACACAGTGAAATACACACTTAACACACATTCAGACATGACAGTCACAGCTCTGCCCCACACATGCATGGATACGCACGCTCAGTCAGATTGTATCTGGGAGCATCCATCATACACACAAGCAGTTGTCATTTGTTGGGAAGTCTTGTATCGGTTCTCTCTCTCTCTCTCTTTCACTTTCTCTCTCTCTCCTCCCTTTTTCTGTATTGACCTCTATGTTCGTGCTGCCTCCATAAAGCAGAGCAGAGCGGAACGACAGATAAATCCTGAGTGATATCCTAAGCAGGCCGGTGTAGGGGAAACATCACGACGATCTGATATTCATATGCACAACATCTAACACATAAACACTAGTTATGGGCTGGAAGGAGATGCGCAGACATGCTACAACCGATAGAGAGAGAGAGAGAGAGTGACTGCTAGACACGGTAGTAGGGAGAAAAATTTGAAAGGGAGAGGATTTAGGGAAATGAGTGAATGAGGCAAGGAGACAATAAATGAGAGCTTGAGGGCGGGGTAGACACAAAAAGAAAGGAAGAGATAGAGAAATAAAGGGTAAAAAGTGTGACAGGGAGAAGAGAAAGAGGATGTGATCAAGTTTCCTTCCTCATTGCCCTTCACAACAGAGGACAGACCGTCCTCCAGATAGCGCTAAAGCAGCTTCCCTGTCGCACTTATCTCATGCCAAGTCACGCTAGAGAGTGGAGCAATATTTCACTCTAATTCAGGTCAGTTGCATGCATATATCTTGCATCTATCACCCATTCACTCTACTTTTTTTAAGGCCTGAAGAACACCATAAAATTACAACTAGGTACAACACTTTAGATTTATTCTATGACCAAGATCTGGAATATTTGGAAAGAAATCTTAAGATTAAATGACAAATAGCATTAAACAAAAACAAATCACTTGTGCATGACAAGTATACGGCTGAATGCCATGCTTTACTGAAAGCAAATTCCACCAGTCTAGGCTGTGTGCTCAAGTAAACTAACTTGACTTGGGTTTTTTTTTTTTGATACAGTCTTGGCTGAGGAAAATGAATGTTGTGTTTCCAGTGTTGTAAAGAGGCTGTTGCAGCAGGAAACAGTCCAAAATTGAGCAGAATCAATAAGTTCTGAACTACCTCAGGCAAGGAAAACAGAGCAGTGAAGATTTTTTTAATTGAGGAAAAGGGAATAGACACAAGAATATAATTTGTTTAGGTAAAACAGCAGGATAGAAATGTTTTTTCTTCTTCTTTCTTTTTATGAGCAGTAGAGTGGACTAACATAAGGGTATGTCAGGGTGAGTTTTTCCTAGAGGTAGGCTGTTTATTTTTTTCCAGTCATGACACAAGAGTGAACTGGCATTGAGGCATTCAGGTGGAATGGTTTGGTAGAAAGATCCTTTTCAGGCAGAGAACAGCTGAACAAAATGGTTGGATGGAGATATCTTTTTCAGGCAGCTCACTGGTGAAGACTGCTGTAGAGATTTGTCAGGTATAAAATTGGACCGGGGAAGAGATATCTCAATTTTGATTGAGATGCCAGAGAAGAGTGAATCAAAAACTATACTTTAAAAATGGAATTTCTTATTTAAGACTGTTTCTATAAATCATGTGATAATGTAACAGACATTAGAGCCACAGAAAGTAACTACTGCACTGTTAGTCTCACCCGTGTGGCTTTTGGGAGAAGCTCTTTGTGTTGCCTTCCTGTCTACATCAAGAAAAGGCATTCAGCACAGAGTCTAAAAATATTTTTTCCACCCTTTTCAATACAGTGTTGTGAAGAATGTATAAAACTCAAGTTTCTCAGCCTTCAACGAATACCTCTTTGCACTTCCTGGATGTAGAGAAATATTCTTCACAAGGGAGTAAAATTCACACCTCTGTCCGTGCCAGGCCACCATGCTGCAATATCATTAGCTATCAATAAATATAAATCAATCACAGGGCTACAGTTGCCAGAATACTGAAATCATTACGAAACAGCTTAGTTGTGCCAATGTTATGTAACACATTGTGAATTTATTACTCTGGGACTGGCTAGCTTAAATGTTGAATAATCACCTACAATTCTCCTGTTGACAATGAGACCATGAGAGATTAAGCATGAAAATGTTAATTTCATGCTTTGAATTTTTGTAAAAATTCTTTGCTCCAACTAAATAAACAGTTGGATTTTACATGTAAGTCAACTGGGAGACACGGGACTTCCTCTCATCCAGCCACTAGTGTACATGTTTATCCAGTTATGGTGTGATTTTTTGTTTGTTTGTTTGATCTTTTGGCAGAGGAAACAAAGCAAAGCTTATGACTCAGCAAAGCAATCACTAATACAGTGATTGCTGCATTCCAGCAGCAGTCACTCCCAGACTTTTAACAGTGCTAGTTCACAAAGTGGCACTACAGTACAGTTGCAGCATTTATTGGCAGCCTTGTCAACTCTGGTTAAAGAACGCCTTATAGACCTGGACATGCCCAGTCTGTCCATTCTGTGTCAGTCTAAGTCCATCAGACCATCATGACTGGAGCAGTGCCGTGTTACAGGTCGACTGCCAAGGCTTTCCCAGCATTGACGATGCTCTGCCAATGTCACTGTTGGTGTGCATGCGCATCTATTGTCGTAGAGCTGGATGTTAAAAATGCTTTGTGTGGTCTGTGTGTGTTTAGGAGTGTGTACATGTGGTAGTTATTGTGAGCGTTGCTTGCATGACCTGTCTTTTTTTTTAGTTGTTCAAAATTTTGTTGTTGTTGTTCTCTGGTTTAAAGTTAATGAAATACTTCATCAAAGCTTGAGTATTAAGTTTTAAAAATCTTTAAATGTTTATCCATCAGTTGATTTTTGGCTACTTGAGGGCAATGCAGCAAGTTGAAAACACAAAACTGAGTTATTCTCAACTTATAAGGTTGTTTTGGCAAATGTGTTTCATTCAACCAACAGATGCAGAGCAGCATCAGCATTCACTTGGACTTGTATTTCTCGGTGATGAATGCCAGTTCAGTATTTTTAGCTGTTTTGGAGAAAAATATGTGGCTCTTTAGATGCTACATGCTCCACTATGTTCACCACGTAGCTGCTAACATTGTTTGTCTGCAGTTTGGTAGTTTTGGTACAGTGGGCTAATTAGACCTTTCTTGCTGAAAACACTGGTGCTGTTTGAAACTGGGTTTCTGAGGTTGGAATTTCTGTAAAACCTAAACAATGAGCTAAAACTGCTAAAAAGCTTAGTAGAGCTGAGTGGCATTGCTGAGTTGAGTGAGAACTTTCTGTTGGTTTCTATTGTTAATTAAAAAGATACTGAGAAAAGCTTTAAGTTTTATGTAACTGGATTTATAACTTAGTTAAAATTGCCAATGGCCAAACCAAAATATATTTCATTGGGTATTTCAAAGCATTCACACACAGTAATTCAATTCAATTCTAGATTCAGATTTAAACAAATGCCTTTGGACATTGTCTACACCATTGAGAGTAAACAAACAGCTTGCATGTACACATGAGTGTACTGTATATAGGTCAGACAGTGTAAGGAGTGCTGGTCAGTTGTAATTCCTTGCTGGCACTTAAAGGATGAGATATTGATCGCAGCACACACAACTTACTTTCCTGCTTTACGTAAATCAGTTTGTGATTGACAGGTCCCAGACCTGGAGCTGTCCATCCCACTGACTGTTGATTTCATCAGCATGCCTAACTCTATTCTTCAGGCAGCCAGTGGGTTAACCCTGCTTTCAAATCAGCATCGGATGCATCTCCGAGAGCATTTATTAACAATGGATATTTTCCAAAACCCAATAATATTGCTGTTTTTTTCTCAATAGCATGCCTGAGATTGCACAACCCTAAGTGATTAGTTTCATGGAGGCACAAATCGCTTGGAGGTGGTTTGTCAGTGGAGAGTGCAGGAGGTCTTCGGGAGGAAAGCATTCAGTCCTCCAGCTATTTAATTATGAGGGTGGCAGACCCCTGGGTGCATGGCTTCATTCTCCCACAACAGTGGCTCGCTAACAAACTCCGCTGAGTGCCTTTGATTGATCTGAAGCCATTTGAGGTGGCCATGAAAAGACAAAGGCAGTGACAGAAGGAGGGAAGGGGGGAAGGAGGGGAGAAGGCAGTGAGGTTGGGAGGGGAGAGGCAGGAGGGATAGAGGGAGGAGAGATGGAAGAAAGAGGACAGAGACTGGGGGAGCATGGAGGTGGGGGGGAATGAGGGATGAAGGGGAGCAAGGCGTGGATAGATGGCTGGAGGGATGGGGTGGGGGGTGTCTTTCCTGGCACAGCATTTTCCTACACACACACACACACACACACAACATCCACATAACTACACACAGACCCAGGAGGTGCATTTACACACAAGCCCACACAAAAACACACTTTGTTAAACTGTTGTTAGGCCTTCCACAGTATCAAGGGGGCAGAAATGTGGATGTATTTGCATAAGTGGGTATTATACTCTGAGCCAGTGGACAGAAGCGATGGCTAAAGTAGATAAGATAAAGCTTTCATTCTCTCTTTCTCTCCCTCCCCTACCCTGTTACCACACACAAACTCTCCATTTATTGCTTACTCTCTTTTTTTCTCTCTTTCACCCAGGACAGAACCCTTCTCTCTTCCTCCATTTCCCACTTCCTGCAAACCCTTCATCGACTAAACACACATTCATCCTATATATTTGTTGTGCTGCTAACATTTTTCGCTCCCTCCAACTTCTCCTCTTATCTGCTTTACTTAACTCCCAGTGTGAGAACTTTTTCAATTATCCCTGCCTCTACCTCTGAGGGTTAGGGACGAAGGCACCGTTTTGGCAGGATAAAGAGTCCGTAGAGGAGAGAGGGAGAGGGGAAAAAAGAAGGATGGAGGCAGGAGGAGGCAGGAGGGGGAGGGAGGGATGAGAAGTTGAGGGAGAGATTCCGCAGTGACTCCGTTCCAACAAGTCATCTTTCATTTTTATGACTTCAATCAAGTGTCCTTGAAGCCTAAATATACTCAGATCATGCACTCTTATCCTGGCTAGAAGGCTGGGTTACCTTTAAGTATAATACCTGCCCTTCCCATTGTGTACACAGATTTTAGTGACTGTCACTCTAATGCTGTCATTTATTAGCAAACAGTGTCCTGTCCCTGCTCTGCTTTGGCACAAATACAAAAACGCACAACATTTACTCCTTTTTTCCCTCTTGGACAGTCTCTCTCTCTCGTGTCCCCTCCCACACCTTTTATTCTCCATCTCCACCTCTCTCTTTCTCTCTCTCTCTCTCTCTCTCTTTCTATCTTTCCCTTGGCAGGGGACTGATGCAGTTTGTCACACACTGTGCAATATGGTACAGATTGGAATCACTAGAAGAGTATTTCTATTTCTCTCTGTTTCTGTCTCTCATTTTCTCTCTATCTCTCTTTTGTGTTTGTTTGTGTGTGTGTGTATACGAGTGAGTGTGTATGAGGGAGACAGAGAGTGTAAACTTGCTGAAGAGGTAACCTTGCCCGGAGAACTCTAGCTTCAGAAAGTCAACTATCGCCTTTGTGTGTGTTCCAGGACAGTTACAGAGTTATAGGAGTGTGTAATTCCATCTGCCAGAGTCTACCTCACTGGGATGCATTGGGTGTGTGTGTGTCTGTGCTCATCCGAAAGTGCACACAGTAGGACTGACTCCTGTTCCCTCAGCCATTCCGAGATTCCTTGTCCCACTTCCATCACTTCTATTTCTTATTAAGACTTGTCTTGTCCCCTCTCTATTTCTCCACCTTTCTCCTGTTCTCCTTTTACTTCTACCTCCCTCTGTCTCGTTTCCCTCACTTCTTTCCCCTCTCCGCTTCTACTTCTCGGTCTATCTATCTCCTCACCGCTCTCCATTTTTTGTTTTACCTCTCTCAGCCTTTCTCTCCCTCTTATCACTTTCCTTCCCCCTCTTTTCCTCCTACTCATTTCCCACCTGTATGGGATTGCTGTTCAGAGCCATCGAGCCCAGAGCTTGTAATACCCTGACCAGAGTTATTTAGCCCTGCTATGACAGGTAGGGAAATGAAATCACCACTTGGCGATGTGTGTGTTTTTCTTTTCGTTACCCTTTACTGTTTCTCCTTCCCATTTATGAGACCCTGCTGCAGGGCTATTTTTAGTTAGCTGCCACCTTCTCACTGGCTTGTAAAACCCGACCGCCAGACGTTCACTTATGCAGAAATTCTCTATCATGATTGCAGGATTGATGAATGATGCTGTTATCTGCAGTTGTGTTTTGGCATGATTTGTAACTACTTTGGAGAAGGACTGAAAACATCAGATACTTAAGTATTTCACAGTAAATCAGACCTTCTGGTTTTGGCTGATGATTGATGCAGAAAAAAAAAATCAATTAATTGATCAATTTATCATCTGTTGCCCATTAACATGCATATTACATTGTTTTTCATCTTGCTGGCCGCTTGGCTCTAGGGATGGAAGTGTGGGTCTGTCTGTCGCCCACCACTTTGGTCTAGACTAAAACATGTTATCCAATATTAGATGGATTGTCATTTTGATCGAAATTTTGTACAGACATTTTTGTGCTCCCTTGACTTTATTATAATATTAAATATCTTCTTAACTATTGGACGCCATTGGATGTCATTGGATGTCTTTGGCGACCCCTTAGCTTTTAATCTGATATCATAACATTCCCACCAGCCTTTGCTAGCTTTTGTATTTAGTGCAAATAAGCACATGTTAGCAAGCTAAACTCAGATAATGAACATGGTAAACATTATACCTGGTAAATATCAGCATGTTAAAATTGAGATTACCATTTAGCTCATAGCTTCACTGTACCAGCAGAGTTGCTAACTTGGCTGTAGACTCTTGTTTGTTCTTGGAGCTTTAATTCTTAAGGTAGGTTCACCTAATCTAAGTACAAATAGGTGGGCAAACTGGTAAACGAGAGACACTAAAAATAAGTTCAAAGCCTGAGATTTTATTCTTGTAAACAACAATTTATGACACAAACTAACACACAATCTCACATATCCACACCTTTGTTTGCAGAGAGATATGAGACTTGCTCAAACCAAATAATTGCTTAGAAAAGTTCAGCAAAGATGGGCAGGTTGTTGTTGTGCTTCAAAGTAAAAAACTATGCCTCTTAGGAGTTGTTTGTATCATATTTGAATTAGGCCGAACTATAAAACTGTTAACATGAACCAATCTTGTCCATCAATGTCCGTCAATCCATGTAAGATGTCAGATTGAGGGGCTTGTGTGGCTGCTGTCAAAGGCTGTTTATCTACCAGTTTGCCAACTCTCCATTCTCATGTGTAATGTCATGCACAGAGTTTGTAGGTGTAACAGGCAAGTTGGTCACCCCACTTTTCAAGCAGAAAATGGTGGATTATGTTCCCTGTAGCTGCATGTTTTGTGCCTAAACAGAAAGTGAACCAGAGGTGCCTATTCCAGAGTTCCCATATTTCTTTCAAAACATTTCACACTCTCTGAAAGGATCCCATACCAGTCCTAGTACCATAAAACTCCTATGTGGATTGATTTGCTCATGCTTCCGGAAAGAAGTGGATGTAGTAGCCTAGAGGTCAGAAAGAGGCAGGTTTGGATTGAATGGTTGATTCTTGGAAAATGTGGGGAGAGTTCAGTACTAGGTGCTTTTTAAGCAAAGAGGTGGAGGATGGAAGAGGTCTGATGTGAAAGAGGCAAACCCTGAATGTGAAATAAGGTAAATATGATAAAAGGTTGTGCATGGTTGGTTGATATTCCCTGGAAAAATTTACAGTTGGAAAAAAAAGAAACATTTCTGAAATGTCTCTTTGCTCTTCTGTTAGTCAGAAAAGCTGGTGCTGTGTAGAAACCTTTTTTCCTCAGAGCACACTGTTTCCATCTGCATGTGTTTTTTTTCCAAGCTCAGAGGCCCAGCTGAGGTGACAGATCGGTCCCAGGGAAAGGACAGGCTGCCTGATGTTCGCGAATGGAAGACGTGTGAAGTTCTGATCCGTAAATGTCATTTTATCTCTTGGCTATCTTTCAAAAAATTCATTCTCTCTCTATCTCTCTTAAGGGTGTAGTTTTACATTCACACACGCTCTCTCTCTCTCTCCTACTCTCTCTCTCCCTCATCCGTCAGATGCTTAATCTGATATTAAATGTACTCCCAAATGCTACACTACCCTTCAGAGCTCCCATTTACCTCTGAGACACATGCGTACCTGCCAAAGACACTCCCTCTTTTCTCTTCCTTGCTACCTTTCTCTTGCTCTCAGTGTCTACTAAGTACTGGAACACACCTGCCAAAGATATTGATTTCTTCCCCACCTTCTCTCTCTGTCTTACACACACACACACACACACACACACTCTGACCTGCTAGTGCCACAAAGCACCTTTTCCCTTTGAGCAGCTTCCCTTCAAATGTCAGATGGGGTATTGAGGGGGTGCAGGAAAAGGAAGGGTGACTGTTGGGGGGGTGGGGGGGGGGATGGGGAGTGAGTGAGAGATGCACACATCAGACACGAGGAGGATTTCACTTTTGCGTGAAATCACGTTATCAGACTGGTGCAGGGTATGCCAGCCAGGGGAAGAAAGCAAGAGGAGGAGGAGCTGAGCGACAGGATGGGAAAAAATGTTCTAGACACTGTAGGCTCTCATATCCTGGCTACGAAATATAATACATATTGAAAAGCAGAGATTTTACATTGATGAAGTAGTACTAGAAAGGCTCACATTCTGTTCCCAGAACTGTTTAAGTGGTTCATTTGGATGTGGATGGGGTCCGGCCAACGGGATTGGGTGTCAATTTCATGGTTACTTTGTCTTGTACACCAACCTAAGCTTCAAAGAAATGTCTTAGATAGAAAGAGGAGCGTATAATCGCCAACATAATATGCACTCACACATGCTCATGCATACTATACACAGTGTTGGCATAATCTCCCCTGCTTTGGCATGTGGATGCACACTCAGAAGCGTGCACACTTTTATTGTATACGTATCATATTAGACACAGCGTTTCAGCACATGCACAACATGGGTAGCAGAGACGTGCAGTAGCGTATGTCTTTAAGAAGAAATACGCACATGTAGCGCACACACAGTCTCAAACTATGCACATACTCACAAATTCTGCCATGTGCCATTTATTATTTTGTTATTCTTCATTTTGTTTGGGTAATATTAATTATTCATTGCCTCCGGCAGCCCACAAATATCATCCCAGGAGATTAATATAAAATGTATCTGTCCCACTTCCTCTCCAGCGTGCTCACTTGGGCCCATGGTGTACCTGACACTGAGCAAGAAGCCTATTTGCTATGCAGGGGAACCTCTGACAAGCCGAAGACCTAAAGTTGAGTTAATTAAACATTAAGCATTAATCAAAATGAGATCGTTAATCTCGACACGATTATCTGTGATATTTTGTAAATTGTGTGTAGCTCCTCAGGCATACTGAGTGGAAGGGGATGCACACTCGGGCATGCACACAAGCTGACAGCCATACACACACACACACACACACACACACACACACAGTAAAGACAATTTGCATAGCCCCTTGTGCGTGCGTTTGGATGTGAGTGTGTGTGTAGGCCGACAAGCCAGCTCTCATTGCTCTTTGATGCCCTTTACATGTTTCAATCAACATCAATCAACACTTGGAATGCAGCTCTTCATACTAATTGAGACTGAAAAATGCAGCTGCAGAGAGAGGGAGAGGGAGGGAGGGCATTCACAGATCAGTGAATGCTGCTTTCCAAATAGGGTCAAATGTCATTGTAGACCACAGTAACTTTGCTGACCTACGTACACCACACTCACATACACACACAAATCACACAGACTCACAGCTGCTCCCTCCTAATTGAAAGATCACACATTCCGGAGGTGTTTGCCAACTAAGGAAATTAAGTTTGGCTCCTAAAAGTCCTAGTACTTAGGAAGATCTGACGCATGCAATCTTTTTTATGAATCTAAATTGGAGGTGACTTTGTGAAGTGTTAAACCCTGAGCTTGCATTTACAGAAAGATTATTGCTTTCTCTTTTTCCGTTTTCTTTTTTGCTCCTCAGCTTTGAGGAGCAGAGCTGTTGTTATCACTAGGTTTTGTCAAGAGACGGACTAGGTTTCTGGCTCCGAGGCAAGTCTGGGTCTTATCACTGGCTGACTTTGTTTCTGGATATGTCTGTTGCCTTTTAGCACGAGAACAGCTACACGCACTCCCCCACGCAGAGTGTTGATACTGTGTCATACGCTCGCACAAACATCAAAGATCTGTGTTTTGTCGCACATGTGTGGACACCCAGGCACATAGTTCCACACATGCTCATACACACAGGCACATCCAACATTCAGCACCACAGAAGTTGCCATCTAATTCCTTTATTTTTCTCTGAACTGACAATAGTCGCTTCACTCTAAGTGGGCCACCCTTGCGCCTTTGTTGATGATAACACCAAGTTATTTTCCACAACTATGAACTGCCCCAATTATACCCCCTGGCTAGAAGCACTAATGACAGATAAGTGATTAGGAACCAGTGCAGAGATTTGGCCCATTTATTTGATGCAGCAATTAATACTGGAACTGAAGTAACAGAGAGTTAGATTAGTGACTTAATTTTTCTGGAGCCCAAAGGGAATCGGCCAAATGCCTATTGATGGTACAGTGATTACATTTGGTTTAGAATCAAACGGATCATGGCACTGCTTTTCTTCAGTGTTTTCCCATGCTCTGCATCCAATTTAACTCAGCCTCATAAAAAGATGTCTCACTAAAGAGGAACTTCATAAGACACCTGGACTCTACCCGTACAAAATCCAATCAGAACAGATGTATATCGGCTAAATCAATCACACATCACAAATGAATGAAGACTGGAGTTTTTAGTCCATGATCATGAGTGGAAATTGGCAAATTCCCAGCGCTCCCAGAACCTCCAGGGTCTCCAAATACCCCGGGGACAGTAACTGTTCGGAGATTACACAGTTTGTGGCAATTTGGCTGGTTGCAAATTTGTTTGCTAATATGCACTAAAATTAAATGTAAACTTACATGATGAAGGTTATAATACAGCCCAATTACTTATCAGTCTAGATGCTCTTTTTTGTTCAGCTGTTCTTTGTAAAAATCTGATTTTAGTACCTTTATTCAGTGTATATTATGCTGACATGGTACACATTTCTCAACAGTCTATTTGCACTATCAAATGACCAAATGTAACTGCACACAGCAAACCAGGTATAGGGTAGTATTAAGAGTTCTAGTTTCAGCTCAAGGCAGAATGTAATGAAGCTGGCTTGTGCAGTCTGCCACGGCCAGTGCCCTCCAAACCCTTATAGAATAACTGTTGCAAAAACACATTCCACTGTGGTTAAGGTTTGGTTGCGTTTAGGCTACAACACAGTTTGGTTAGGGATAGATCATGGCTAGGTTGAGAGGTTAGGGAAACATTAGGGTTTGGTGTTTTAAACCTGTAGTACTGGGTTAGGGTTAGGGTTAGGGTTACATGTCATGTGTCCATGCATGAGTGCACACAGGCATGCGGGTAATGCAGTATAAAGCCCTGCCAGTGGCTTCAAGAAACCAATGGGGACTGTCGGTGGGAAATGGGAAACAAGCAGCAGTCTCCCATGTTAAAGTCTGATGTTTTGTTGACCCTGACCTTCAAACCCGGCGGCCACTAGAGATCTTTCCATTTGAACATAAACGTATTTGTTGTTTTCTCTTTGGAGGACAGCCTCTCTGCCATCTGCTTTGTTGCCTACCTGTGCATCGATATAAGCCCACAGCTCATTATTGTTACCAGGAATGCCAGTGAACATGGTTGGATATAAAAACAAGTTGAAACTGAAGGCAAAGTCTTGAAATTTTCTCACGTAGTTTCAGCCACAGGCAGCTTTGTGTGTGTGTGTTTCATCATGGTGTGGTGAACAGAAATGAAATAATAATCCATTTTTGTCTTATAAACAAACCCCTGCAGGTGCCTCTTTAAGGTTGCTTAAAGGTTACATCTGAAGGGAGAGGTTTCTGCAAACAATTAGACCTCTGTATGCGAGATGAGTCATCAAAATGACTAATGGCACATTTACAAGGAAAAAAAGGGCTCAGGGGCTATGTTAAGTGCAAAGTTCTTGTAATATTACTTGCAATTCTTTTAATCTGCATCATCCCCCTGGAGTATGTTAAGTATATCACTTGAGCCCTGAAAAAAACTCCTTGTTTATTTAATGGGTTCCTTAAGTGAGTAGAGTGACAACCTATAATCCTGTTGAACATATCTGTTACATTCACCATTTATGTATTTAGATCATACACAAATCTGATGTGAGTTAGTGTAAAAACTGTTAACGAGCAGGTAGGGATTCAGTGCTTTGCTTTTGAAAGGAAGAATGATTAATGCACATAAAACTGGGGTTGCATGAACTTGAAATTTTGTACTTTGTTGATCTAATATTTGTAACCACTGGACCATTTGACCAACTTCTTTTACAGCAACAGAATGTATAATGCTTGTTTCTAAACATCACAAGGTTTACAAAAGCATTCTGCATGCAGGTGAACCTTATTCTACTGAGGTTTGACCCTGAGATGAACATAAGCCGTGAGTGAACTGTACTCCTCCCTCTGTTTGGGTGAATAATCAAGCAACCTGCAAAAATACGACTGTTTACTATTATCCGAGGAGGGAAACAGGACAAAATATCTTCCTCCTGAGAGACATTTACTGCAGTTTGAAATCTGCATTTGACAGCTGCAGCGCTGTTGTTTATGTTTTGTAGTTTAGGCTCTGATGAAAAACATAGTGTGAGGGATGCATAATGATAATGTAGCAGCTTACAGGGCAAACAGCTGGCAGTCAAGGTCACTAGTTTGAAACTCACAATATGTTGATGTGAACACTGAATGCACCCTTTCCTGACCTGTAAAAATGACCACTGTGCTGTCCTTGAGCAAGGCACTTAATCCTGTGGAGTTACTCAGTTGTCAAGGTTAGGATGTGCCTGTGCTGCGCAGCTCTCTGAACATGATTCTGTGTAAGTGTTAATTGGGCATTCCTGTAAAAGAACATGCATGCTCAGCATAAAAAGCGAATCATCCCAGGATAAATATAGGTTTAAATATAGATATGACAATGGCAGCTATTGTAGAAAAATGTCTACAACTACAGTATCTTGAATTAGTGCCACTGCAGCCACTGCAAATAATCCTCTCTGGAAAGTTATTCATTAGGATAACATTAGCACAGTTTATTCACAGTTTATTGGCAGACTGAGCTAATGACAGGCCCAGATGCACAAAATTTATGCGGGCATGTGCCTTATGTTTGCCCATGTGTCTAGATGGGAAATGGCAGTAAAGGAGAGCCCAGCTTTTAAGGGAAATTCTGGTTTAATACAATCTGAGTTGATCATACAGGTTTTCAGCAAAGTCCCAGGTTAACCAGACTTAACTGTAAGAGTAATGTAAATGTAATGAAATCAAAGTTTACAGAGAAATTTCTTGGTTCATCTGTGAGCTACTTTTGTTGTGTAGCAACACAGCTTTCCCATACAATGAGGGACTATTAATGCCAGTAAAGTGCACTCTCCCCTCAAAATAATAGAGGTCAGATACTCTGTTTTAAACTACCAGTCATTATTTGTTCCCAGATCTCAGTCATTACTCTGGGGAGTATGATTATATAACTAATAGAAATGAGGGGCAAAACTACAAAAATATAACCCAAATTGTGATAAATTGTGTTTCTTTACGGCTCCTTCTGTGGTTTATCAGAATCAGGGGTTTCAGCGCAGTCATACTGCTTGCATCTGTTTTTATCTGCAGCTGTATCCTGTCCTTGTCCCTGGTTTTCAAATACAGAGCTCATGTCTTTTAAAATTACTTTCCCTGAGCCATTTTCTTAGGCCTTTTACCCAACCAAAAAACCAAAGTTGACACTGAAAACAAATCAGAAATCTCAAAGCCATACTCCTGAGAGCAGGTGGAGTATGGGGGACAACAGCAACAGCACACTGCAAGGACATTCTACTTCTGGATTTCATTTTCTGTGTTCTGTAGTAAACAGAACAATTTTCTACCCATAGGTAACTACTGTAGATGACACATGAGTATAATAACACTAAACTAAAATGTGCCTCATGTTGATTCCTGGAATCATTTTCAGAAAAAGTGTAATTTTCTCATTGGACTGAAACCTTTTAGTTCTGAATATTCTACTCATTTCTGCAGTGGCTACTTCTGCAGGTTCAGCATTGCATATTTGATCAACAGAAGGGGGTTGAGCCCAAAACAACATGCTCATCTGTGCCTCAAATCAGCTCACCCCAAATGGCCCCTCAATCGACTGGAACTCACAGTCACATTAGGAGAGGCACTTCTGGTCTGAGCAGGGTGCCGTTTGTCATACATATTACCCCAGATTCAGATTGGAGTCTAATAGTCTTTTTGTTCACTTCTTATGTCTCCTTCACTCTTGTTCCCAAATTTTTCCCTCTTCAATAATTAGCTCCTTTATGCTCGTTCTTGCATTTGAAATCGTTCACTCCTCTCTGTGCTTCATCTCTTCACTCTCTCTCTCTCTGCCGCTCCATCTCTCCGTCATCTCTCCCTTATAGAGATGGATGAAAGGGAATATCAGGGAGTCTGGGTGGAGAGCTCAGCTCATAGGCTGAATCAAGGCAGGTCATTTACTCACCGCAAGCCCATCCATCCTGGAACCCACACATACGCCACCGCCCCCCACACACATCCTTGACTCAACACACACTCTCATACAAACACACTACCCCTAAATGACTTCCATCTCTCTAGGTGTATTATTTCACTCCTGGGAAGTCTGAGTTTCAGTATTCAACACGACTGGAGCAAAGGGGATCTTTTCCATTAGGAACTTGTTCAGTCACACATCCAAGCACCATAGACTCTCACCAAAACAAACACACACACAGAAATGCACACACACTCTTAGACTAAGAAATATTGCACATACTCCGACACGCACACAGTGCCCAAAGCTCTAGACACCTCATTACTGGCATGGCATGCTTTCACCACTGGGGTGTTGTGAATAAATTCGTCCCCCCTGAAGTTTTTGCTGTTTGTGGCTATGTTCCCCGTGGGCTGACTGTTAATGACATCACGCCACTCTGCATCTGTACTTGGGGAACTGTTGGTATCATTCTCCCAGTAACTAAATAATGTTGCCATCTTATTGGTCCAGCTGCCTGCTGGTCGAATTACAACCCAGCAAGAAGCTATTTTCTATCCTGACAGTCCCCGCGTCAGCCTAGAACACCCAAAACAGCTTATTTTACCCCCAACATGATAGCATGATTACCGCAAATGCTTGATGCCACCTCCAGCAGGTTAGCAAGTCAGCGCGGGAGGAAGATAAAACTGGGCTGCAGGACGGGAAAGAGAGTTATGGTCTAGAAAATCGCGGTGATGGAAAACCAGCGGAAGGTGTTCAAGAAGGAGCAGGCACACGTTGCCACTCCATCGTACAGTATTCATTATTGACAGATGTGCGGCGTAATCAGAATACAGCATGTATGCGCGCCACTGTAGAGCGGATGGATGAGTCAGGGGAGAAAATGCGATTACAGTGGCAATCATAACTCAGATTAGCCTTCCTCTGTACCTCTCTCCACTGCTCAACGCAGGAATCAATCACCATCACATTCACTACGCCGCCTCCCATCACACACAGGGCCGCACCAAAAGGACAAATATTATTCTCTCCGGCAGAGAAAACAACATTGTCTATAGAGCAAGGACAACAATCGCTCTCTTTAATAAATAACAGCAGCTTTTATGATCATAAATAGTGAGGGGGCCAGAGGCTGTTTGTAGGGGGGAGGATGATACATGAATCCATTCAGCATATTTCTGCTGTGGGCTTGTATCTCTGCAACTGAGGGGATCAAAGGAGCTCCTGACAAAAGAGGCGCCGAAGCAGCGTGCTGAGATGACAGCCTTCACCAATGCTAGCAGTGCACTCAGCACTAACACTGGCTGACTAGAGACCTGACTAACCAGTCCAGAACAGCACATTCAGTCCCCCTGCTGTTTCTTCTATCTGATTATTATTGATGACATCAGGACATTCTCGAGCCCGTGGAGGCTCATTAAATCAGAAGTCAACTGATAATGAAAGTGAACACTTTGCATTGGATTTCTTCATTTACTCAACACTACACAGTAGCAGGGAACTATTTGCATACTTTGATATGCACTTGCATTTTACTTACTCCCTCTGGACTGCCATTTGATTAAACTGTGTGGCTTGAAATCATGTAGCAAAAAAAACTTCTGCATGGGTATGTACAAAGCCCAGAGCACTTGGCTGGTTGGCTGGAGTATGTGATCAGTCTGGGTTTGTGTGTATGTGTGTGAGTGCAGGAGCAGCAGTCATCTGGTTCTCTCACTTCTACAGAAGCTCGCAGTGCTCCAGGGGGGAAAATGCTGATGTGCTCTGTGTCTTGATCATTCAAATTAATTTGAAGCCATGCTGAGAACAATATTCCATCAAATGCTTTGTAAATCACAGGCATTCACATTTATAAACTCACACACACACAGGCACAATCACACACTGAGCACACAAATACTCTGGTAGACACTCTCATGCTCATGCACAGGCACAAATACTTTGCATACGCGTACACATAACTAAGTTCTGACTTACACAGCTACACAAGCACATCCACCTTGCTACGGTTGGTTTGACACCAGTGTACAAAAATGAGCGAATCCCATTTTCTCCCGGCCTTTTCTCTCATTCTGAATGATCCCCATAGACTGGGAGCCAGGAGGAAAATAGGAGACAAGGCCCGTCAAGGCTTTTATGACTTTTCCCACAATCGCTCAGGACTACAATGGTGTTTTTACGATGTTACTGTAGAACCCACCCCCGCCCCTCACCTATCCTGACCCACCACAGCACCAAGGAAACTAACAAGGTCCTTATGTTTAATGGACTCAACACACTCATACCTCCAGAAGTTGCCAAACTGCCATCGTTACGGGCAGCCTAAGCAACGAGCAGCCATTTCCCTCTAATCAAACGTAATTCGAAGTGTGCTTTACAGTTTTCGCCTGCTGTTTTCATCGCGCTCCTCCATAGGCCTCAATCTCCTGCATACTTTTCCGCTCGATCACTGTATGGGAGATGGTGGGTGGAAGTGGATTGAGTAAAGGTATTAGCATATGTAATTTAGCAGTGACAATCAGAGAGACATGGCACTATCTCCATCAACTGTTAACTGTGAAACAAGAGTTAGCCCCTCTTTCAATCTGTGGCCAGTCCTGTGGTGGCGCCTAATAGTGTGTATCTTACTGCTTATCACTCTGTTTCTCTGAGCCAACAGGCTGTTATGCTTAGATAACCATAGTCATTTGCTGTGTTAAGTGGCTGATTGCTTCACAGTTGTGTTTTGTGTGCATGCGTGAGTATGTGGCATACTTTCATGCACGTGCAAGCACGTAAAATGTAATTTGCTGCCCCTGCTTGTGTGTGTATTACAGTTTGGTGTGTGCGTGTGCGTGTGCATTTGCGTGTATGCCTGCATGTGTAACAGCGCCAGACTCTTTCCCCACCAAGCTTAGCTTTAGTCTCCGGCAGCATGGCTGAGTAAGATTAAAGTCACCCATATTACACTTAGCGCCAGGAGACGTAAGGAAATTAGGAGAAAATTAAACAATGCAATTTGCATACAATTGCACAACAGCACAGCAAACTGCTCGGTTAGCCACCGTCTGGTCGACGAAAGAGCATTGCTCAGCGTTGCTTCATTATCTATGCAAACAACTCTGGCTGGCCTTATTCAATCATGGATGTTTATTTGGACTGTGAGAAAGTCAGAAAACATTACAGACATTTAACAGCTTCTTTATTCATTATGTATGAGCTAATGCGAGCGAGTGATGCTAGTTGCTCTTGTTTTACAGGAAACCACTTCTGTATTGCAGGATAAATCAAATTGCATAGGTTGTATTTAGATTATTTTACATGTGCATGTGAGCCCACATTTGCAGTGACATTTTAGTCTGACATTCAGGCTACGATATGTTTGGTTTTCATCTCAAGTGTTGGAAATATAAGACTTGCACCCTGCTGAGAAAATCTTTCACTGTCATTCTCAAGACACAAGCACACTACCATCTCTGTCTCTCCTGTACCTCTCCACTACACACACATTCAAATGCAAACCATCACCTTTTGCCACCTTTCACAAATACGGATATTAAACCACCTATCAATTTCTCTTCCATCTTTCATCTCAAACACATATTCACTCCACACACAGAGCTTGCTCTCTCTCCGGCTTTCTCTTTTCCTATCTCTTCCCCATCCTCCCTACATAAAGCCAACTCACCTGGTGACGGCGCTGGTGAAATATTAATGTGTTCAGTGAAGTGTTGTTGCTTGGAGTGCTGCCCTGACCACAAGCTTTGTTTCTGGACAGAGCAGGAAGCTAAGCAGCCATTCAGGGGGCTCAGGCAGAGGTCCACACTGCTGGATGTAACAGCGGGGACAACTCCAAGCGGGGCCCTCGTCTCTCTCAGCCCGGCGCTTTGCTCGATGCAAATGATTCATGACTGCAATGTTAAGCCAGACCAGGGCTAGAGTGAGCTTTTGCAGTAAGTCAAGCTGCAGTCACTTAAAGAGATCCCTTGCCTGAAGCTGTGGAGGAGGGACACCCAGTTTTTTCAGAGCTTCAGCTCACATCTTAGGCCTCTTTAGCCTCCCTCAGCCACTCAAACCCTCCAACACACATGCTTCCCACCCCCTCGCTTTTTGCTCCAACTTGCTTTTAATAAGCTCCAAAACTGCAGGTGCTGCCATTTTTTCTGTGCCCCCCTTTTTTTCTGCACTCAGTTGCACACCTTCCAAGTGTTGATACTTTTCTTATAGAGGCCTAAATAAGGAATGAGCTTAGTAACTGGGAGCTGCTCCCCTCCTGTTCTGATTCAACGCACTCCTGTCGGTTTGCTTACTCCACATTGCCCACAGATCCCTCTGGGTTTATGCTCGAGTATTCACACCACGGTATGTTTGTACTGTGTCTGTGTGTTCTTGATTCACTGCCTGTGTGCGCATGTTTGTTGGTGCCTACTGCATGTGCGCCTGTCTGTTGGCTGTGCACTGGGGTTTCAGTGCATGTATTTGTGCACACGCAGTTTTATTTTTTGATGGCCTGAAAATCTTCTGGCCAGCGCATCAAACAGCACTGCATTTGTTTAGTAGAGGCAGAGGTTCAGTTCAAGGCTCCTAATTTGCAGATGTGTGAGAAAGAGCATGGATTTTATATTTTATACAGGAATAATGCTGACGGTCCTTTTAGCTATGCTTATCTTGCATCCTTAATTCTGAGTCTTTCTAACCTAGTGCTTGCAGATGAAGCTTATACCTGAGAATAGAAAGAAGATAAGAGCATACACACAAAGATACACACACATACACACTCTTGGGGTCCTTACAGGTCAGAAATGTGTAGCTGCTTAGAGAAAACATCCATTTTATTTTTAACCAAGTCCTAAAAAGACCTGTGTACTTTAGAAAAAGATCAACCTGGGTCTGGATTGATGTGAGCTATAAAGCTGGACTTCACTATGGCTTGCAGGATCAAGCCTGTTTGTGTCTAGTTGGTCCCTGCACCCCAAAGCAAATAAAAAAAATAAAAATAAAAATCAGACATGCCTGTGTTTCAGAGGAAACTGCGAATAGGCCGCAAACTTTTCACTTCCAGACAGTACAGTCACCTTTTATCTCGTCTAGACTCTGACATCATAGAAAATATACCGCCTGCATTCCTCAAGAGATCAAAACCCAACTCAGGTTCCCTCAGGTCTGCTAAAAAAATGACATTTTAAATTCAAATGTCCGATAACTGCAACAACAAAGTTGGCCCTGACCCAAGGCGAAGGCACAGCATGTCAAAAACAAACACAAATTCATGCAAGCAGCCCCAGTCGACTTGAGGGTCTGTCGTAAGCATTCACACACAAGTGTGCAGACGTATATGCATACATTACACACACATACGTTAAATCTGGCGTGTCACAGGGATAAACACTGATGCTGCCAGCTTGTTTTTGAGGACACAGCGGATTAAGCTGGAATGATGACTGGCAGGGATTTCATTGTTCTGGATACAGTGCAATACTTCAAGATGCTACATGTAGGATTTTGTCATTGTTTTGATTGAAGATCGTTTAAGCTTGTTTTGAGAATGAGTGACAAACGGCTCTTTATTAGTGTCCACAAAGAACATAAAGCGTGCATTTGTGTGTAAGAGGAGAGAGTAATGACTAAGGGACTGACATAAAAGGTTAGCTCGCAAAGGGTTCTCTGGCTCATCATGTGTCTGTTAGGGCTGTAATGGTCATGAAAATTTAGTTGACGATTAATTGCGACCGATCATTTCATTGTCCTTCTGTTCATTTAATGCCACTGTTATAGTATAAGACTAATCATAGTTTAATAATACACATACACCTTATGAAGAAAAAAGAAATTTATTGGCATTGAACACTGGAACATATGAATAAAAAATCTGTTTTCCTCTTAGGCCTTGGAAACAAAAATTGCAAAAGGCAGATATGACATAAATAACAGCTTAAAGATACAAAGCCTGGTGACACAAAATATCCACTCATGTGCCATTAAACCATAGCAGAAGAAGGGGGCACAACGAGGTGACATCATTAAAAGCGCCAAATGGTGGAAAACGATGTGGAAGTAATGATGGAAGTATGACAGTTCTCTTAGTGTCATCCAGCTGTTTTTATACAGATGAATGGAAACGATTCTAATGATT